>CM021101.1:127074875-127152095 GCA_007115665.2 Sequoiadendron giganteum | reverse complement strand
ATGAGGCTATTTATGATGTCCTTGACTGAAGAAGCAAGGGACTGGTTCAATAACCTACTAGATGTGTGATGAGGAGTCCTTTCTTCTAAGAGAACTCTTGCTCTTCCCAAGACCTATTCTCTGGTCTTCCTAGGGTATTCCTCTCTACCTTACTCAGGGTTCACTCCTAAAACCCCTAACTCCTAAAAGAACTCTCCACCAATTTCAAATGCTCGCCTTCACTCTCAATTCACCCTGAGCTCCCATGGACTCAATTTTGCCACAAAGTTCCCAAACCTTCCTTGGGACTTGAAATAGGTATTCCTACTATTCCTAGGGTGATATTTCTCCACCCTGATCCTTCTTCCAAGATTCTTTCTTCATTTTTCCATCGCATTTAAGATTTCTAGCTTTTAGGCCTTGTAGCCTTTTTGCCCCAATTGGGCCTCCTAGAACCCGTTTTCTTGCCTTTTCTCACAAATGACCTTAACAACCCCCAAATATTTTTGTGGATTATTTCTATTGGCTATCAAGGCTCCAAGATTTATCAGGTTTTAGGCCCCCTAAGTGTCCGTACATAGGACTATCCTCATACCTCCTATTTTCAAGGGTTTCTAGGGTTTTGACTCCTTTTTCCAACTTTGAGGGCTTCAATAACCTCCTCAACTCTCCTCCTTGCACACACATGTCTGGAATACATTTTTCCACTCTCTCATGCTCTTTATTGGCACAAACCAATCCATTCAGTAGCTTTCTTTACTGTTGTCCTCTCTAAGCCACTAGCTAGAATGCACTTGCACTCGCCTAGTGCTTGATGAATTCACCATCTCCCCTGCAAACCAAGACACCACACACCATATTTAAAATGTAAAAATAGTCCCCTAATTTATTCCAAGTGTCCATGGTAGCCTTTCCATGGGAATTCAAGTGGGGATCATTATTTCCAAAAACTGGCCTGAACCGGCAATGATGCCAAGAACCAAAAACTTGCAAAATAGATAACTAGTTGAACTAAATGAATAATACAATGCTTCACAAAGTAATTAAATGACTCAAAATAAAGACTCAAAGCATTATAAAGGTCCTTTAAATCCATTCTTGACTAGATGAAGGCTCAAACACAGAAATTCAATGAAATTAACACTCTTCCAACTCACAAAATCTCCTTCTAAATTCTCAATTCGCACAATCAATCCTCTAACTCAGGTATTAGGGTTTTTTTAACCTTATATACCTTTCTCCCATGTTCTAGGACCCTTGGGTCGGGCTTAGAGCATCACTAATGCTATTTTCCAAATTTTAGGCCAAATTGCCAAGACTACATTGCCAAATTTGCCTAATTTCATCATTAAGGCTTCTCCAAAATTCAAATCTATAAACTACCCTAAGTTTGCCATAAAAAACACATCAAAAAAACTCTTGGGACTTTATGATTTAGTCCTTATTATCTTGGTGGTTGGCTAGAACCACCTACAAGCCAAAATTGCCAAGATCTTCCAAAAGACCTTTAAGGTGCTCCTGCACCATTCTCCGCCTGCAACAAAGAAGTTAAGGAACCTATAGTGTCAAGAGCTCCTTACTAATTCCATGCTTCTTAAATTCACTTTCTACTATCCAAGTAGCTTTTGACTCTGGTTGATGTCTCCACTTCACTAGGTGCTCCTTATATGTCTTGTGCCTAGTTTTCTTCACCCTTGAGTCTAGAATCTTGTCCACTTGTGGTCTGATCTAATCAAATACCTTGAGTGCTTCCACATCCCTACTGACCTCAGCACTATACTATTCCTCATCCATTTCTGGTCCTTTATACTTCACCAAGTCCTTCACATTGAAGATAGGTGAAATAGACATCTCCTTGGGTAACTCCACCTTGTATGCATTTGAAGACATACTTAGCCAACACTTTACATGGCCCTATCCTTTTCATCTGTAGCTTACTTGGTATGCCTTTCTTTAGCCTTGCTTTGTTCAAGTATACCATCACCAAATCACCTATTACAAATTGTAGATCTCTCTTCCCTTCATCTCTTTTGGCTTTCAACTTTTGGTTAGCCTCTATCAATGTCTTCTTTACCTGCTCATGAACCTCTCTCATTGACTGAGCAAAATCATCAGCATGACCACTGATCCCTTCATAACCTTTTAGATCTCTAAGCTCAAGTACACCCCTTGGATATAAGCCATATACTATCTCAAATGGACTCTTACCCGTAGTCCTATTTGTGCTATCATTGTAAGCAAATTCTACTTGTGGAATCACTTGTTCCCATCCTTGTCCATACTCCTTAGCTAGACATCTCAACAAGTTACCAAGTACCCTATTGATCACCTCTGTCTATCCATCTGTTTGAGGATGATATGCTGAGCTATGAGACAAGTTGGTTCCTAACCTCCTCCAAAGTGTTTTCCAAAAGTGTCCCATAAACTTTACATCTTTGTCTGCAACTATGCTCATTGGCAACCCATGTATCCTCACTATCTCTTTGAAGAATAGGTGTGCAATGTGACTAGCATCATGTGTTGTTTTGCATGGTATGAAATGGCTCATCTTGCTGAATCTGTCCACTACAAAAAACACACTGTCCAAACCAGTTGGTGTCCTAGGTAGACCTACTATGAAGTCCATGCTTATGAACTCCCATGGTCTATTTGGGATGGGTAATGGCTGATAAAGACCTGCATTTTTTGATGTTCCCTTTTCCTTTTGATACACTCCACATTTCTCCACATACCTTCTGATATCTCTTTGCATCTTAGGCCACCAATAGAACCTCTCCACTAAGTCTAGTGTCTTGTTCAAACCAAAGTGACCACTCAAACTGCCATTATGCTTTTCTTGGATTAGATTCTCCCTCATGGAACCTCTAGGAACACATAATTGTTTCCCCTTAAACAATAGGCCATTCTGCAAAGTGTAATCTGCATATTCACTATGAAAATGATTCTCTAAATCATAACATACCTTGTGGATCACTAAAAAATCAAAATCTCCTTCATATAGATCTTTGAATCCTTCAACCCCTGTACTTTGTAGCTGTATCTCTTGGACAGTAAGCAACCTCCTACTAAGAGAATCAACAACCTTGTTGTTAACCCCCTTCTTATGCTTCATGGTAGAGGTGTATGACTGCAAAAACTCCATCCACTTGATATGCCTCAAATTGAGCTTCTCTTGAGTGTTGATGTAACTTAAGGCCTGATTGTCAAGGTATACGACAAATTCTCTTGGAAATAGGTAGTGCCTCCACTTCTTAAGAGCCCGCACCAAAGCATATAGCTCTAAGTGATAGGATGAGTACCTAAACTTTGCTTCATTCAGCCTTTCACTAAAAAATTTCACCAACCTACCTTCTTGGCTTAGGACAGCACCTACTGCTATGTTACTTGCATCACATTCTACTATGAATGGTTTGTCAAAACTTGGTAAAACTAGGATAGGTTGGGTAGCTATCTCCCTCTTCAACCTTTCAAATCCTTCATTGGCTTCTTTGGTCCACACAAACTTTGTTTTCAGTCCTCTTTTAATGGTGTCAAGAACCGGTGCACATATTTCACTAAACCTTCTCACAAATTTCCTATAGAACTGAGCTAATCCATGGAAAATCCTAATTTTTGTCCCTATCTTGGGAATAGGCCAACTGAGAATGGCTTCCACCTTGCCTTTGTCCATCTTCAAGTTCCCTTGGGATACTACAAATCCTAGATAGACCAATTCTTGCTTCATGAACTCACTCTTCTCAAGGTTTATGGTGAGCTTCTCCTCTTGAAGTTTCCTCAACACAAGTTCTAGGTGCTTCATATGTTCTTCTTTTGTTTTGCTAAAGATGAGAATATCATCTAGGTAGACAACCACAAAGACTCCTATATAGTCCTTCAAGACCTCATTCAACACCCTCATAAAAGCGCTAGGTGTATTTGTAAGCCCGAATGGCATCACTAACCATTCATACAACCCTTCTGTGGTTTTAAATGCTGACTTCCATTCATCTCCCTCTTTCATCCTAATCTGATAATAACCACTTTTCAAATCACTTTTGGAATAGTACTTAGCACCCCTAAACAGTCCATTAGATCTTCTATCCTAGGAATAGGAAACCTATATTTAATGGTTATCCTATTTATTGCCCTAGAATCAATACGCATCCTCCACTTACCTCCCTTCTTATGTGCCAATACCACTGGAACAACACATGGACTTATACTCTTTTTGATCAGCCCTTGGTCCAAAAGTTCTTGAACTTGCCTTGCTATCTCCTTATTCTTCTCCGATGTCATCTTGTAAGCAGCCCTGTTAGGTAGTGTTGTTTCTGGTATAAAGTCCATCTGATGACTGATTGCTCTCTTAGGTGGTAGTGTAGCCGGTGTACCTTCACAAATGATGTCCCTAAACTGATCCAACAGTCGCTTCACTTTTGCTGCCATAGGTAGCTGATTAGGTAACTCATCTTCCTTTGGCTTCAACATGATTGCATAGGCCACTCCTTCTTCCTCCTTCATGTCCTTTAGGAATTGCTTTCCACTCATCAAAAGTGCACTAGA
The DNA here is from genome assembly GCA_007115665.2 of Sequoiadendron giganteum. Taxonomy (NCBI): domain Eukaryota; kingdom Viridiplantae; phylum Streptophyta; class Pinopsida; order Cupressales; family Cupressaceae; genus Sequoiadendron; species Sequoiadendron giganteum. Next base: position 127,147,577 of record CM021101.1, on the reverse strand, counting down.
TTCTTCCTTTTCCACTGTGGTTTCCTCTATCAAAGACTGAATTTTGTAAGTCACTCCATCCTTCTTGAATGAGTACTTATTCTCCTTGTAATGGTGTACTGCCTCCCTGTCATATTTCCATGGTCTTCCAAGCAAAAAATGGCATGCATCCATTGGTAACACATCACATAGTATCTTGTCTTGATACTTTCCTATGCCAAACTCAACCCACACTTGTTCATTGACCAGTATATTTTGCCCTTTGTTCAACCAAGTAACCTTGTAAGGACACACATGGGGAATCTTGTTAAGATTCAACTTTTGTACTGCCTCCTCTGAGATGACATTATCAGTAGAACCTAAGTTAATGATGACCTTGCAAACCTTACCTAGTATCTTGCACTTGACTCTAAAAAGAGCTCTCTTTTGTTTGTGTTCATCCTTGATAGGTGCTTTGATCAAGATCCTTCTCAACATGAGACTCTTTCCTTTCTCTGAATCTAAACTTGCATCTGATTGTTTAGAACGATCCTCTTCTTGGACATAATTAATCTTCCTCTCACCTTGTGAAGTTGCTGGCTTGTCAGGACACCTATAAGCCGGATGACCCAACTATCCACAATTGTAGCATTTCATGGAAGGAAAATGAGAACTTCTTCCAAAGCCTCATGATCTGCCTCTTCCACCATTGTTAGAGATTTTACCTCTGTATCCCTCTCTACTATTTGACTCATGGGATTGTTCTCCAACCTTGGAATCACCTTCGCTTATGCTCTCATTGATTCTTCCACCATAACCTCCTCTATGTCCACCTCTAGAGTCTCTACCTCTTCCTTTACCTCTAGTATTGGAATATTGTTTCTTTTTCAGTTTCTCTTCCACCTTAATAGCCATTTGATAGCAGCTATGGAGGTTAGTAAGTGTAAAGAGACTTAACTCTTCTTGTATGTTCCATCTAAGGCCGTTTAGATACCTAGCAACCTTGATGATTTCAACTTCTTGCACTCTAGATCTAAGGCTTAGTTTTTGGAACTCTTCAGTCTAGGAAGTTACATCTAACTCCCTTTGTCTGAGATTTTGCCTCTTCTTGTGCAATTGGATCTCATAGTCCTCAGGTAGATAGTTCTCCTTCACTTTAGCTACCATAGTTTTCCAACTTCCTATGGGTTTCTTGCCTTCATTCTCTCTTTCTTCTTGTAGAAACTTCTACCAAGTTAATGCTTTTCCTCTTAGCCTTGATTTGTCTATCTTCACCTTTTGTGCCTCAGTAACACCATCACATTCAAAGTGATTCTCCATTCCCTCAATCCATTCCATAACTAACTTTGTATCCATTCTTCCTGTGAAAATGGGGATGCCTTCTAGTGCCTTGCCACTTAATTCCTTCAATGCTTTGAGGAAGGGTTCCTCTTTCAATGGAGGGTCAGGGTCTGGTTCTATGTCTTCCTCAACTTGATCCTTACCCTTGTCTCTAACCACTACTAACTGCACTTTCATCTTGCCTGTAGCCTCTACTACCTCTTCTAGTTTTTGCTTCATCTCTTCCACAGCTTCTTCAAGTTGTCTATTCTTTTCTTGTTTCTCTGTCAGATCTCTCGCCAATTCTGCATTGGTCACCATGGTGGTTTCTCCTATGGATTCACCACTCTCTGACATTCACTTCTCAATTCCCAATCCTTTTAATGGCTCTGATACCAATTTGATGAGGAGTCCTTTCTTCCAAGAGAACTCTTGCTCTTCCCAATACCTATTCTCTGGTCTTCCTAGGGTATTCCTCTCTACCCTACTCAGGGTTCACTCCTAAAACTCCTAACTCCTAAAAGAACTCTCCACCAATTTCAAATGCTCACCTTCACTCTCAATTCACCCTGAGCTCCCATGGACACAATTTTGCCAAAAAGTTCCCAAACCTTCCTTGGGACTTGAAATAGGTATTCCTACTATTCCTAAGGTGATCTTTCTTCATTTTTCCATCACATTTAAGATTTCTAGCTTTTAGGCCTCGTAGCCCTTTTGCCCCAATTAGGCCTCCTAGAACCCGTTTTCTTGCCTTTTCTCACAAACGACCTTAAAAACCCCCAAATATTTTTGTGGATTCTTTATATTGGCTATCAAGGCTCCAAGATTTATCAGGTTTTAGGTCCCCTAAGTGTCCGTACATAGGACTGTCCTCATACCTCCTATTTTCAAGGGTTTCTAGGGTTTTGACTCCTTTTTCCAACTTTGAGGGCTTCAATGACCTCCTCAACTCTCCTCCTTGCACACACATGTTTGGAATATAGGTTTCCACTCTCTCATTCTCTTTATTGGCACAAACCAATCCATTTAGCAACTTTCTTTACTGTTGTCTTCTCCAAGCCACTAGCCAAAATGCACTTGCACTCGCCTAGTTCTTGATGAATTCACCATCTCCCCTGCAATCCAAGACACCACACACCATATTTACACTGTAAAAGAATTCCCCTACTTTATTCCAAGTGACCATGGTAGCCTTGCCACGGGAATTCAAGTGTGGATCATTATTTCCAAAAACTGGCCTGAACCAGTAATGATGCCAAGAACCAAAAACTTGCAAAACAGATAACCAGTTGAACTAAATGACTAATATAATGCTTCACACAGTAATTAAATGACTCAAAAGAAAGACTCAAATCATTAGATAGGTCCTTTCAATCCATTCTTGACTGGATTCATGAAGGCTCAAACACAAAAATTCAATGAAATTAGCACTCTTCCAACTCACAAAATCTCCTTCTAAATTCTCAATTCATACAATCAATCCTATAACTCAGGTATTAGGGTTTTTTTGACCTTATATATCTTTCTCCCATGTGCTAGGACCCTTGGGTCAGGCTTAGAGAATCATTAATGCTATTTTCCAATTTTTAGGCCAAATTGCCAAGACTACATTGCCAAATTTGCCTAATTTCATCATTAAGGCTTCTCCAAACTTCAAAGCTCTAAACTACCCTAAGTTTTTCATAACACACACATAAAAAATACTCTTGGAACTTTATCATTTAGTCCTTATTATCTTGGTGGTTGGCTAGAACCACCTAGAAGACAAAACTACCAAGATCTTCCAAAAGACCTTTAAGGTGCTCCTGCACCAGAAGGCTCACTGCCTACAAAGATACAATGGCTTACAACCAAAATATGAACTGATAAAGTTAACACTAACAAGTGTTGATCCAGTTCCTTTGATGCTTAGTAAACTCACATACCAACAGATATGTATTTACCTTGATTCATCTTCGCATTCTATATCTAGATTTCGATCTCAAAAATATCCAATACATATATCTGACTCATCCACAAGCATCAATTAGGTCAGCGTAATTAGAGGTAACCTTAATTCACCAAAAACATTAACTGTCAGCTTCAAGTTTGTACAAAACTTTTCCAAAAATAATTCAAGCATGTAGTATGGTATAATATGTCGGCATGGACTTAGGATACGCCACAAATACATCTACAATACAAAATTAATTCATTATAAAATCAACTATTGATTAGGTCGGCCAAGGATAGACCTAATAACAAAGTAGAACAATACAATGATGCCAAATCACCATACAAGCACCTGTACACATGAAATTCTGAATTTACAAGCTTCTAGCAACCAAGAACCATCTCCCAAAATTGCAATGAAAGATATTCATCAACGGAGGATTGCAGACCAAAATACTAGAGGATATTTTTGCATACCGGTTCAAAATGTCAATTCAAGCTTGAACTTATGGTGATGCAATTATAACTCATATAACATGTGGTGACATTAATGAAAACACAAAATATTTATAATGAGATGTTCTTTTCATTCTTCTAATAGAATGTTGCTCTAAAATGCTTGATAATCTGCCGTTGAATGCTCCTGAATACACTTGCAAACTCAAACTTGCTATAAGGATGAATACTTGAATGCTTGGGGTGAAAATGAGTGAAAGAACCTTGTATTTATCCTCAATTATGCAGGAATTCCCAACATTACAACACTACAAGTTGACATCATATCTAGGAGAATAAAATCTTGCCAATAATTTGAATTACTTTTGATTTTGGGCCACACAAGATTCATTCGCCCAAGGTGGTGAATGAGTCCCACTAGGCCTAATTTTTGGAACCATTTTTAAAAATGCTTACAAAAGTGTGAAACCAAACTTGGGACCAAAAATTCTAGGTGGGACTCATTCTCCCAAGGTGGTGAATGAGTCCCAAATAACTAAATCTCAGCCACACAAGCTTGAAACACTTGAATTATGATTGGGTATTGATTTTTGTGAGGATCATCCTTGAAAAGATGTATTAAATGAGGCTTGCAGATGTAAAATATGGCCAATTAAATCATAATAAAGCCTAATTATTATTGATAACCCTAGAAAAGTGTGAAAGTGTGTTACAACACTTTACAACACTCCAAATAAAACACCAATAAGCTCATTTAGTTCACAAGGTCCCAAGACCTAATGTGAATATGCTAGACACATTGAAACACTAAATCAAGGCCAAGTTAGGGGGACCTTTTTTCGTCATTACAAATGCCTTGGAGGGGTCTATTATTGTAGCATGAAATAATTTATAGAGTTGATGAGATTGAATCAAAAAATAGTTTTTCTTTCAAGTTTTAGGGAAAGAAGCCATAAATGAAAAGACATCATAGATGAATAGAGAAAAGGAAACATTTAATATTATTGCAATCATCTTGGTCATTTTGAGTGCAAACACTTCAAGAAGCAGAAATATATGATGAAAATGTAAGTAATGAGTTATGATGATAAAATTCATAGACTAATTTTAGCTAACACTTATATAGATCGTTTCATCTTTGTGCTCATCCAAATCCTATTGGGGTCCCTTCATGAGATCTTTTATGTTTATATATTACCATATAGCAACACCTATCTTCTTTTGATCATCATATATCTAGTTAAGTATTTCCTTTTAGGTATTTCTAATTTTGGTGTATATTTTATATTTAATTTTGAAGTCATGAAGTTTTCAAAAAGAGTAATCAAAACACTTTAGAATAATTCAAGGGTCAGTGTAGGATCATGGGGGTCCAAACTAGGTCCTTAAGTGGTAATGAAAATTCAAAAAATAGAGTTACGCAACTTGACATAAAAATTTGAATAGGTTATTAACATAATTTGGAAAATATGTAAGAACATAATTTGTAGCAAATTGAATGAAGTTTCTAAGCTACCCGTCCTTTTTTAGAAAAAATAAATTTATTTGGTGACAATTTGAAATTTAAATGAAGTACTACTAAATTTTCAAGAAAAAAAGTAGGTGTATGTCTAACCAACCTAAGTACAAGAAAAAAATTATAATATATTTTTTTGAAATTTTCAATATAAGTAGAGAACACATGCCTGGATGTGTCACATTTTTTTTGTATTTTTTTTGCAAGTAAATAATTAGTTATGAATTTTTCATTAGAATTTTTTTTAAAATATTAAAATGTGTTCGTTTGAACGCAATAACGTGGTCAAAAATTTATAAAAATATTTTTAGATTATTTATCCTATAGTATGGGAAGCATAGAATGTGCCACATCTTTCAGATTCAAAAAATGTGAAATCATTTGGGAATTATAGATTTTTTCAACCAGTCTATCAATTGAGACTTTAGTCATAATGCATGTAGAAAATTAATAATAATTATCTATTTAATTTAAAATAAGACATATCTTATATTGGTGGAAAGTTGTCAGATTTTTCAATAAACCCTTTTCATTTCATCGAATTTGGATAAAAAATGTTGTCACCCATTTTTTGTCATATCACCACTTTCTGAATCTCCATAATCCTGCACTCACCCTCAATCATTTTACAAGATCAATAATGTATGCAACATTTTCAACTACTTAATTTGATAACCCGAAATATTGTACTATTAGATGGAGATTGCCTTGATATCACAAGTGGGTCACTTTTGTTTTATATTCTTCAAAGTAAAGGAAAATAAAAGAAATACAAATAGAAAGATGTCTATTAGATGGTATTTATTATTCTAAAATATTTATTAGTTTAACAATTTTATTTTTTTGTGTCATTGTTTAGTTAGCAAAAAAATTGATAGTGTGTCCCTTTTGAAGTTGCGATTTTAAAATAAATATTAAAAGAACTTAAAAATTGTTTGATGTTTTTAAAGATCAGTAATTTATGCATTGGTTAATAGTAGACACAACCGTTCTCCCATCCCACTAACCAACTACACATGAAAGGAAACGACAATAAAATCATAGGAAACTTGGAATATTTGCATTCTTTTTTTGGGTTCCCATTCTAATAGTTCTCTTACATCGTGCCATTTAATGACAAGTATAAAGTATATAACTAATCTAGTTGTAAAAAGAATACCATTTTATTAACGCAATAAAAATAAAGAAAAAAAAAATTAGCATACATAAATCCATGATGCTACTTAAAGTATGTAGGATATGCCAAATTATTAGAGCAACATTCTTCTAAATTTAAAATTTTGTCAAATTGTTTAGCAAGAGCTATGATGTAAATATTTGTTTTCCCTATTATTTTTCTACCCATGTTCTTATATTTCCTAGACTTAAAAGATATAAATAATATTTTTTTATTCATTCTAAAGGGGATATAAGATACTCATTCAATATAGGTTTTCTCTATATTTTATTTTCTTCAATGCTATAATAATGGTTTTACCTTCTATTTGTCATAATAATTCAAATAATGCGTTTTGTATATTTTATTCTCTTCAATGTTATAAAAATGGTTTTACCTTCTATTTGTCATAATAATTCAAATAATGCTTGAAATCATATCTATGCATTGTTATCAACTGAATATATAAAGTTATGATTTATTTTCCCTCTACATTTTTTATATAAAATAATTGTATTTGATTCCCCCTTTTCTTATATAATATGTATTTCTTAACTTTTATGTTTAGAGGATATTTATTTAACAATAATAAGAAGAGTTAGATTACTAAACTCTGGAGGCTGATCTATAAGTCATCTATCATGCTTACATTCTTCCCATGTTAGTGTAAGTTTGCATGAAAGAAGATGTTTGAATATTAATAACATTATCACACTCCACAGGACCCAAGAAGAACTAGCGTATTTATCTCAATCTAATCCATTATTAAAACTACTTTAAAAGATTTTAATGAGAAAAAGTCTCACAACAAGATAATTTCCCACTAATGTTTCCCCATCTTATGTGGACACATCCACATGGGTTGATCAATTTATTTGGTTGACATACATTGATAATCTATCTCCTCCATCTACTATTGCATCTACATTTTAGTGTCACTTATTTGAGAGCTTTCTATAGTTTAGTGCAACAAGTTATTCATTATGTTTCAACCATAGATACTTGGAGACTTGGAGGACACTATTGAGGATATTCATATTCTCTTTGATGTTAGCTCCTATGGAGTTGGACATCTTCTTGAGATGTTGTGAGGGAATCTTCAAACTCTCTTGTCCCTTCTCTACATCATCATTTATCATAGTTTGACATTGGTGTGGAGAATTTTGAGCATCATTTGGAGGGCTCATCATTGATTTTTCTTCCCCCATGTTCCTTTTAGTAATGGGAAGAAAAGTTACATACTTTTTTGGTTTAATTTCTTCCTAAGAGGAGGAATGTTGTATGATGGTATTGCATCATCTTCATTATTAGGAATCTACCATCACTACAAGATATTCTTCATTGAAGGGGGTTACATGGTCTCTCTTCTTCTCTCTTATGGGGAGATTTTTTCTCACATGGGATTTTGTTCTTCTCATCTTCTAGAAAGTATAATTTTACCCTCATTTGGGGGGATTTTTTTCCCACATGGTTTTCTCCTCTTCTTTATGAGGTTGCATTTTACTTGGGTGCCTTATCAAGCCTTGTTATTAGGACCAAATATTTTTTCCTTGCCTAGGTTATGCTTAACGGGGGTGTTGGTATTAAATTCCTATTTTACCATATTTTATGAGATTTTAATACGTGTAGGTTAATAACTTGCTTAGATGCTGAGTTGATAGTAAGGGAGGTAGTTATCTCTTACAATTTGTGAATTTTGAACAAACCTTTCAATCAGTTTTTTGGAATTCAGTTTTCTCAAATATCATTTAAATTATTATCATCTAATCAATGCAAGAACATCTTCTCGCCTGCAATTTTAGAGTAAATTGATATTGGCATTTTCACTTAGATTTCTTTGATCCATTTCCATACCTATCCTATATGGATAGATTAGCTATTAGGCTTAACATTGTTTAAGTATATAATAAAAGTAAGTTTTAAACTCTTTAATTAATTGGTTAACTTATGAGTTTTTATCTAATGATTTATGTTGGTTCTTTACACATGTTGTAGACACCGAAATTTGGTCTAAGCCCATGGCTTCAATTTCTTCATAAGTTGTATTTTCATAGTCATAATTAAATAAAGTGAATTATTTAATTACTTTCTAAATTCCTTTCTTGTCTATTAATGAAATAACTTTTAATTATTTAAATTAATCCACTTTAACATTAATTCATCTATTAATTAAATAGTTATGATTATTTAATTAACTCACATTGTCTTTATTCTATCCTGATTAATTAAATAAATGTTTTTTATTTAATTACATCATTAATTGAATTTACCCTCCCTCTTAAATTAAATAAATTCTTATTTAATATTTATCATATTTTCAACTATAATTATATAAATGCTCAAATTATTTAATTATTCATTTAACCTTTTCATCACTCAATTAAATAAAGCTTATTTATTTAATTAATCCTTAAATGTTGAATTTTGAATTAAATAAATCATTTAATTCATCAATCTCTATTGTTAACATGTTCCTCTATATTTAGATAATTGTTTAAGTTATCTAAGTATTGATTCTCACTTGACTGGAGATCTATTTGAATCAATCAGTGATCTCCTGATTCAACATTTGTTCATCTCTGCGAATAGACTCTCTATCATAACGAGTCAATTATCTAGTTAAGAACCTTATGAATAAATATATTTAATTAATTCATGTGTGCATTCGAATAGATCATTACCTCAATTCTATCTTTATCCTTTTTTATTCAAACATTATTCTTCTAATTTTCGAAAACTTTCAACTAGAGATTAAATAATTTATTTAATCTTAATGTGTATTCTTCAATATTTTCGAATAGTCTCAACACTAGATTAAATTATTATTTAATTTAATCTTCATCCTACAGACTTTTCCAACTCACATTCTAACAGACAAAAATATCACATCGCATGACAAATTCATCAATCTTGATCGTTGATACCTCTTTTGAATCTGAACCGATCATTCAAAAACCAGTTTTCTATTAATTGATTGACCTTTGTCATTATTCCTCCTCCCAAAATCGATATACTTTTGGAAGAAAACTCGTAATATTTGATATTTTTCTATAATCACATACATACAATGGCTATACTTGAACACTTATTTAAAATTTGAGGGCAATTATACTACAAAAGGTAAAATGGAGAAGGACAATAGAGATAATTTGAAGGAGTGGACAAATATTCGGTGAGAATGTTTCAGTTATTGCTTTATTTATTGCTTTGTTCTTTGTTGTTTAATGTAGGTTAGATTTATGTTTATATTTCTTTAACTAGTTTCTTTCTAGCAGTTTTCCCTATGTTACATTTGGTGAACCCAATGTGAAGATATCATCTTCACAAATCCATAGACATTTTTTATTTTCTTTTGTAGGTATCATACGAAACGGACCTTCTGATAGATGAAACGACACAACTGTTATCACGAACCACAATTGACAAATCCTGAGATGCATCTGATGAAATTTGATGCATCTATGGCTTCCTGCGACGCAATTGATTGATGAAACCATGACACATCTACTACTAGAAATGACGCATCTAACTGCTAAGATTTTTTATTTTAAAATTTTGATTTACGATTTTCTTTTCATTTTTATTTTCACTAATGGTTGGTTTTTAGCATGTTTTTTAGGAGGATAACATATTTTTTGCAAGATGTGGCATAGAAGACATGAAATTCAAAACTTCTTTTCTATAGAAAGAGTGACAAAGAAAAAATTGAGAAAACTACAAATTCATGTTTTGCAGAACCATAGACGAAGATGATTTTTGAAATACTAACAATTTGTATGCAGAACCTATGTCGAAGACCTTAATTATTTTTTTCTTTTTGAAAATAATATGTTTGGTAGATTAGATAACTTTGATTTTCGGGATTAAAATTAACCAATGTCTTTCGTGCCTATACATGTTTAGATTAAAACCCTCACAATTTGGTATATCGAAGTATCCTCTCCCCTTGCATAGTCATGCGATCCTGGGTATAAGAGAACTGCTTACCGGCTCTAGAATTTGGGCCTGTCTTGGTGGGAAAAATTACTCACCCCAAGATGACTCAGACTGATAGCACGTTGAACTCGAGCGACTTCCAACCGGTATATAAAAGTGGGTATTTGGGGAAAGCCAAAGAATCATGAGTATTGTTCTGATGAGATGGGAAACAATGGTCTCTCGCCACATGGATGGTACCTCATGAATGGAATGCCCATATTAAAAAACCTTTTTGTAGTTAAGCCAAAATCCCTATCTATTTACTGGTGCAGTAGGTCAAACCTGTGAAGTTGTCTTACATTCTTATGGTTCATTGTAGAGACGGGAAGTATGCCATGGTAAGTTTCATGGGTATTGTAGCTTAGCTAACCTGAGAAGTGTGTGTCGTGGAGGGGAGTCAGTGGGTTCAAGCTACTAGTCATCCGCCTTGAATAAGCATAGCTGGAGAAACCCAAGTAAGAACTCAGTAAATACTGGCCATCACAACCTTAGGATTGTACTTGTTTACATGGTCATCAAACTAAAAATACATTATATTCTGATTGTCTTCTTTGAATTTCCAAAAACTTGATCATGAAACTGAGTCAGTCGGAAAACCTGTCATCAGAACACCTCATGTGCAATTTTGAGTCGCATCTGAGAAGTAGAAAACCACATCTGTAATTTTGAGTCACATTTGTTTAACATAAAATTGCATGTGTCTGTTAACAAAAGTCATTTTCCACTAGGATTCAATTATGAGTTGCATCTGTATTAAGAGTCACATCTGACAACAGAGTCGCATCTGTCAAAACTTAAACTGCATCTATCTATGAAAATTGTAATTTAATTTCAACAAACCAAGGCTAGATCTCATTAGATAACCATATCCGCAAATTGAAACATATCTATCAAATGTAGCAACGCATCTGAAACCTGAACTGCAATTGACTGTCAACAAAAAATCATGAAATTAAAATCACAATCCGAAAAACAAACAATCATTTTCATCTTTTTTTCTTGTAGCCAACCTTGGACAAAAATTGGAAACTTTCTCACAAACCTTGCATTGTTTAGGTGTCATTTAATTTTTAGAGATAGACGTCTTAGTTGCAAAACTTAGTTATCTCATAGGAATTTCCATATATCAGAATAGCCTAAATTTCTGCAATTTGGAAAAATTCATCCTTCAACAGTCTACATCATTGAACCTAGTCACTTTTGTCTTACTAATGGATTCTTCTAGCTCATTAGTCTATTTTGTAAATTCACCTTATCATTCTGTCCTCGTCCTATATCAGGTTCCTTGATAAAACTAATTTGTAGCCTTGATTTAATCCATAGGTGGTAGGTTACATCCTCTTAGAATCATTTACTATTATAGTCCATTTACATATTGTTATCCTAGCCCACGACATTTTAGACATCCAAATTTTCCAAGAAAATACCAAAAAATAACAGCATTCATTTAAAATTATATCCAAAAAATTCCAAAAACATAGAAATAGAACATATCATTTCTAGATGTAGTTTTGCATATCCTCATTTTGAGCAACATTTTCATGGTTGAAACAAGGTCTAAGAAGAAACATAGAGAAATGTTAGACCCATAGGGCTTCACCAATCCTTTTGGAAAACAAGCATCAGGGATAGAGAGACCTCATAAAACTTTTCTTGAAAAATTTGTCACTAGGAACACACATGGAAATATTTATGTAGAAGACGTAGATGCTACTGTTCAATATCTTGAAATTGTATCTTTTATGGATGATTGTTTGGAAAATGACCCTCAAAGATATCTGGAAAATTTTCTTGTAAAAGGTGCCACACTACCACTCGAATTTTAAATCCATACCTTAAAAACAACATCTACTCAACCAACGCAAATTATGACATCAAGTGTCTATTTATCTCAAATTACCGCAACAATACCAACTGGCATACCTACTCAAACAACCTCAATCTTAAACACAACACCATTTGGTATAACACATGGCCTAACATTTACTATGGGAGCATCTTCATCGAACCCCTTTGGTACAAACACCATAGGTAAAAGATTCAAAGATGGTATGAACACAACACGAGCTATACCCCATACTTCCATTCCACACATAGGGGCTACACAAATAGGGCATATTCCTACACCGAATCAGAACATTCAAACCAGACATATACCCTCACCAAATCAAAATCCGTCACAAAATTTTGCATTTTAGAACACCTACATTGATCTGAATAATGCACCCAACATGTCTTTGACAAAGGTAGATGTTCTACAAAATCAAATGCAAATCCTCTAACAAAAAATGGACAATATATCAGTTTCAGGCAAATGAACTATCTAAGTGCAAGATTTATGTCCATGTCCTTTTGACAAATCATTGTACATGATACCCTTCCCGCATGGATACATTATACCAAATTTTCCTAAGTATAATGGGAAGAGAAATCCTCTAGAACACATCATGGAATTTTCTACAACATACATGGACATCTCGTATGACCCCACATACCTTGTGAGACTATTTTCATGAACCCTTGTTGGGATAGCATTAGAATGGTTCTCTAAACTACCATATGGCATAAAATCATGGGGAGAATTAGATGATAAATTTTTTGAACATTTTTCCTTTAACATAGAAAATGAGATCATGATAGAGACCTTGTGTCATACCACACAAGAAGATGGAGAAAACTTCACCACCTTCTTTTAGAGATGGAGAAGTTTAGCTAGTTGATGTCCAGTTGAGATACTAGAAAAACAAAAAGTCACAATATTCCTTGAAAATATTCATCCAAAACTAAGAAGTGACTTAAGAGTACATTGTTGTACCTCTTTCCTAGAATTGGAACAAAAGGGAATTATCCTTGAAAAATTCCTTATTGACAAAGGAGAACTTAAGATGCTAGATAGAAATCCAGTTGTTCAACACCAAAATGCTTCCAACATTAGAAACAAATTTTGGTCCAGAAAAAAAAATGTGACAAATGATGGTATTGTTGATGCTAAGACCCTACATGTAGGACCTGTCATCACAGTAAGAGGCTACAACTCCTCTCAAGACATGACTAATAATCCTTATCAAATGACCAAATTTTCCCAAAATACACAACAACAACGACCATAAAGGAGATTTCTTAAACATGAGTTTACACCCTTAGGGGAACCACTCAAGATAGTTTACAAAGAGTTGATTAAACATAAACTCATACAACCTCTAGAGCCAAAATAGTATGATCCTGGAAAGTTTAAACCTTCATGGTGGGATGATAACACCTATTGTGAGTGCCATCAAACTAAGGGGCATAACTTACAACAATGCCAACAATTGAAAAATATCAGACAATATTTTGTTGAAGATGAAACCATAGAAGTCAATGGGAAAAAAGTCCCAAAAAAAGTGATCATAAGGTCTTCATAGATCTGTTACATGACCATGCAAAGGGAAAAGCCTCCAGTTCGGGTACTGGGTATGTGCAGGATCATAATGGGCCAAAAAGTGGTGACATGTAAGTGATATGATGGCCCATGTGGCTGACTACTTTTCTTTTACCCAAAATTTATGAAATGAAAAGGGTTTTTAAAGGAGATTCTCAGCTTTCGACCAATATAAATTATGTTTTACTTTGAATTTAATAAATAATTATTATTAATTTTCTATTTGAAATATGACTAAAGTCCTAATTGATAGGCTGATTGAAAAATATCTATAGCTTTCAAATGGTATAACATTTTTTTAATATAAAACATGTGTCACATTCTATGCTTTGCATAATATAGGATTAAAAAAAAAAATTGAATTTCATGAAGTTTTGACCAAGTTAAGGTGGTCAGATATACCAGTTTTTTATATTTTTAAAAATTTGTAATAAAAAATTCATAATTAATTATTTACATGGAAAAAAATTAAAAACAAATATGCATCACATCGGGACATGAGTCCTCTACTTATATCTAAAATATTATAAAATATAATTATCATTTTATTGTGGTTAGGGTGGTCAAACAAACACCTACTTCTTATTTTTTCCTTGAAATTTAAGTACTACTGCATTGAAATTTTAAATTTTCACCAAATAGATTTTTTTTTTCAAATAAACCTAGTAGTTTAGAAACTACATTCAATTTTCTAAAGATTCTATTGTTACATATTTTTGAAATAATATAGATAACTTATTCAAATTTTTACGTTAAGTTGCCTAACTCTGATTTTCTGAATTTTCATTGCCACTTAAGGGCCTGTTTTTTCCATGATGCTCTTGCACATACCCTACTAAGAATAATACCTATGCCAATTACACAAATTCCAAATACAACTATAAACTAGGTACAATCATCAATCATATCTGAGCTACTAATGAAAATATCCATACCATTACCATCAAGAAGCATCTTGAACGTGCTATAAATACACACAAAACTAAGATAACTCTTCTAGGACCTTCATCGAAACAACAACTATAGTCTCCCAAGCCCAAGTATAATTTACTTGATCAATTGGGGAAGACCCCAACATAGATATCTATCCTAGAATTGTTGAACTTATCACCAAATCATCGAGCCATTCTCGATAAAGCCTTGTAAAGCACAATAGTCCCTAACAACTTAGATTTCAATCGTTTTGAAGAAATGGTAGGATACTTAACAAATTCCCATCATGCCACATTCTCTCAATAGGATTATTCAACTAAGAAGACCAATCATAATGACCCACTACATCTTGAAGTTCTTGTCCATCAAACCAACGTCAGAGGAGTCTTGGTAGACGGAGGAGCAGGGTTGAACCTTTGCACCTAAAAGCTGGTTAAGGCATTAGGTTTCTCAGAAGCATGCATGGATACCACCTAGATTATAGTCATTAAGGATTATGATGATGAGGAAAGATCATCTAAAGGAGTTGTCACACTCCCTATCAGGATCAGACCTGCAACTATGGACACTAGTTTCCAAGTCTTGGATCTCACCCTTCGGGTATGTGCAGGATCATGATGGGCTAAAAAGTGGCAATATGATGGGTATGTGGCTGACGACTTGTTTTTTACCCAAAATTGATGAAACAAAAAGGGTTTTTAAAGGATATTCTCAGATTTCCACCAATATAAATTATGCTTTACTTTGAATTTAATAAATAATTATTATTCATTTTCTGTTGAATTACGACTAAAGTCCTGATTGATAGGCTGATTGAAAAACACCTATAACTTTCAAACTGTATCACATTTCTTGAATCCAGAACATGCATCACATTCTATGTTTCACATACTATAAGATTAAAAAAGAAAAAAAATTCATGAAGTTTTGACCAAGTTAAGGTGGTCAGACATACGAGTCTTTAATATTTTTTAAAAGTTGTAATAAAAAATTTATAATTAATTATTTACTTGGAAAAAAATTACAAAAAAAATATGCATCACATTGAGACATGATTCCTCTACTTATATCTAAAATCTTTTAAAATAATATTATCATTTTAATGTGGTTAGGGTGGTCAGACAGACACCTACTTCTAATTTTTTCCCTGAAATTTAAGTACTACTATATTGAAATTTCAAATTTTCACCAAATAGATTTTATTCGTTTGTAAATAAACCTAATAATTTAGAAACTACATTTAATTTTCTACAAATTCTATTCTTACATATTTTTGAAATACTATAGATGACTTATTCAAAATTTTATGTCAAGTTGCCTAACTCTAATTTTTTTGAATTTTTTGCCACTTAAGGGCCTATTTTTTCCATGATGATCCAACACATACCCCTTCCCTAAATATTTTGTTGGGTAGACCTTGGATACACCCTATGAAATTCATACCTTCCACTTATCATCAATGTCTTAAATTATCATCTAATGGCACAAAGATCACAATTGATGGTGATTCAAATCCTTTCCAATATTGCACAAGCCTATGCGAAATACCACAACAACAGGTCCCTGTTATTCAAGAGGCTTCATCCTCCGCCTTATCCCTACACATTGATCCATCAACTCTCACTAAGTCCATTTCATCACAAATGCCACCATCTAATCCTAAGGTCGAGATCCAAGATAAGGGTTGTGGAGAATATCACATGAAAGCATCCTATTGTTTCAGTCAAATGGTTCCTCCTAAGTCATACGGTCTACCCACAACGAATAGGAGACAATCAATAGTCACATTCCATGTCACTCCTACAATGACATTGAAAAAATGGGGAGAGTTAAGTAAAGAGGCTACAGACCAAGATGATGTCACCTCCTTGTTGTACAAAGAAGACAATGAATACCCTCCACCATCTATTCAAATATCTAAGGATCAATATGGAAAAGGCTTCATGATAATGCAAGGTAAATGATATGATGGACATACTAGTCTAGGGCTACATTGGTATGGAAGGACTGAACCAATCATTGTCTCACCACAACCAAAAGGCCTAGGGCTAAGGTGTCAACTGATTAGAATTGGCATTCCCAGTACTTCGTTACCTTTACAAGAGGAGGTTAGTGCTTCTAAAAACCATTGAGATATCCCATGAACCATTGGAACCATTTTATGATGAATCCCCTAACTCAAACGAATATGAATGGGATTCCCTTTCCTCCACTAGCATGATGGACCTAGATAAACTATTTGGTGAACTTGATAAAATGTTAAAACCCTTACCAAATCCATGTAGCCCCCGTCCTCAAAAGTCCTTATCAAAAAAAGAATGGCTTAAGATTTATTATTGGGAAATCCTTGATCCTACCACTTGGGAACCCAACAAACCATCTTCTGATGACTTAGCCCTTGCGATAGTCCCACATCAAAGTTTACTTGCCCCTTGGAAAAAGAACAAGAAGGAGTTAGTCCAAGAATTTTGTGACTATGTCAACCACTTTATCCTCAATTTGTTAGCCTCCACATTTGATAACTCTGATGATGACATGCCCCTCGTTTACCCCCAAATTATCGATTTGGATCAACAAGGTACACCCATCTTAGACACATTTGAGAATGACGAAGCGATAGCTGAGTTCATGGGACTTAGAGAAGGCATACCTAGAGGTGACCATAAAGTTGGCTTTACCATAGACTTGGATAACATGGCATATTTTGGGGATATGTTTCACACCTCTAGTCACAAAAATGAAAACAAAAAAAAAATAATGAAAATGAAGAAAATGACAAGCCCCTACGTGAAAACCGAAAGGCGCCTTTAAATGATGAAGTAGTAAAAATAAAGGATGCATCTGAGGGCGAAAACCTCTCTAAGGAACCCAAGGATGGAGGTTTGAACATTCTCCCAGTTGATCAGGAAAAATTACCAATGCTAGTAGAAGAGTCTGTTGAAGTCAACATAAACACTGAAGAAAACCCTTGGGTAATATACTTTGCAGCATCTTTGACAGAGACAAAGCAACCAGAGTTTCGAGACTTCTTTACAAAGAGACAGATAAATTTTGCATGGTCATATGCTGACATTCCTGGACTGGATCTAGATCTTATATTGCATCATCTACCATTACAGCCAAGTATTAATCCCGTCAAACAAAAGTTAAGGAAAATGAATCCACAAATCACTTTATTAGTCAAAGTTGAACTTAAGAAATTATTGGATGTTGGATTCATCAGGTGTATAGACTATGCAGATTGGATTTCAAATCTTGTGCCAATAACCAAACCATCTGGGGGTATCCTCATCTGTATAGACTTCATAGATATCAACAAGGAATTTCCTAAGGATGACTTTCCTTTACCAAACATTGATATGATAGTGGACCTTACCGCAAGATATGAGATGATATCCCTCATGGATGGTTTCTCTGGGTATAATCAAATAAAAATCATAGTTGAGGAACAACATAAGATGACTTTCACATGTCCATGGGGAACATATTGCTGGAATGTTATTCCTTTTGGGCTCAAAAATGTTGGAGCTACATATCAACATGCAATGGCGACTATATTCCATGACCTTGTACATAATCTCATGGAAGACTATATCGACTATCTAATAGGAAAATCATTGAAAAGAGAAGATCATTTGAAAGTCTTAGATAAGATATTCCAAAGGCTAGAAAACTACAAAGTAAGGCTAAATCCAAAAAATGTGTCTTTGGCATAAAATTAGGAAAAATTCTACTAAACATCATTTCTAGAAGAGGCATTGAAGTGGACCTAGCAAAAGTAAAGGCTATAATAGACATGCCACCACCAAACATCATCGGTCAACTAAGAACAATACAAGGGAGACTACAGTCTATCAAACACTTCATAGTATAGTTAGCAAGCAAGATACATTCATTCCAAAATTTTCTCAAGAAGGGGGTACCCTTTGCATGGACACCCAAATGCCAAGAAGCTTTTCAAAAGAACAAAGACTATATTCTTACACCTCCCATGTTAACGCCACCTACAGATACCCAACCTTTGATACTCTATATATCTGCAACTCAGTCAAGACTAGGAGCCTTACTTGCACAAAATGAAGATGAAGGTCATGAAAGGGTAGTGTACTATATCAGTCGTACATTGGTGGGATATGGACTAAAATATAGTAACATAGAATGTGCCTATCTTGTAGTAGTTTTTTCTACTCAAAAACCTAGGCACTATATGCTAAACTGCCAAACCATGGTGGTCGCCAAGATAGAGCCTCTGAAATATCTCCTAAGTAAAGCAGCACTAACAAGTCTAGTGAATATGACATCTAGTATGTGGAATGAAAAGTTGTAAAAGGGTAGGTTATTGTAGATCAGTTAGTAGATGAAAAAATTAAGGTTGGCCATCCTTTAGTGGTAGATTTTCCTGATGAGTTCATCTTCACTCTTGACACTAGAAGCACATGGAAATTATACTTTGGTAGGTCACATATTAATCATGGTTTAGGAGCTGATATACTATTTGTTACACCACAAGGTGATACTATTCCCAAGTCATTCATAATGTATTTCCCTTGCACCAACAACATAGCAGAATATGAAGCCCTTGTGACAGAATTAAGAATGAAAACCCAAAGGAAGATCGAGAGTTTACATGTTTATGGAGATTCTCAGCTAGTAGTCTGGTATGCCAATGATGAATATGAAACTAAAGATGAGAAAGTTCCCCCTACAAGTGCATGGCAAACAGTTTTAAGCAATACTTTGATAACATCAACTTTCAACAAATACCTTGCATTCAGAATAGGGCAACAGATGCTATGGCAACCATTGGTTCATTATTGGATATACCTAGCAACATGCCTTAATTCGATTGTTTGGCTGAACAACTTTTGATTCTCGCCTATGTCATCCTAGATTTTGTGATGGTGTATGATTGTTGGTCCTACTCCCCCATGGTACAAGGACATATACAACTACCTAAATGCACAAATCCTACCCTTAGACTTGTCAAATAAACAACATAGGACCTTTATCCATAATTCTACTAAATATACCATCGTCAGAGATACCCTTTATAGATGTGCCTTAGATAATACCTTATTGATATGTCTCGAAGTTGAAGAAGAACAAACAACCTTACATGTGGTACACGAGGGTATCTGTGGATCCCATTCTAGCGGTCCTACCCTAGCCAAGAAGATTATGAGACTAGGTTATTATTGGCCTACTATGGAAAAGGACTCATATATCTTCGTCATGAACTATCAACAATGTCAAATACACGAAAAATTGATACACATGCCAACATGGGGACTTGACCTCATAGGTAAGATACACCCTCCATCTTCTAATGGCCATAAATTCATCATAACTGCAACTGAATACTTCACCAAGTGGATTGAGGCTATTCCTATGATTTACATTACCGACACCCAAATTTCCAAATTTATCCTAAACTACATCATTTTTCAATATGGTGTACCCCAATCCATTATCATAGACAATGGCCATCCATTCAAAAACCAAGAATTCTGCAATCTCTATGAATAATTCCATATCCAACACCATTTTTCCACTCCATATTACCTAGAAGGTAATGACCAAGCTAAGGCATCTAACAAAACAATTATCAGAATCCTTAAAAAGACAGTCAATGGCATTGGTCATGATTGGCATTTACAGCTTAATCCCGCCCTATGGGCTTATTGCACAAGCATCTACACCCCCACTAGCGCCACTCCATACTCTTTGGTATTTGGTTATGAAGCTATCTTACCTATTGAGGTCAAAATTCCTTCCCTAAGGGTATCATTGAAAGGTCATATTGATGATGAAGAGTATCATGTATCCAGATTGCATGAGTTAGAATTCCTAGATGAATGAAGACAAAAGGAATCATATCATCTTCAAGCATATCCAAACCGTCTTCGCCATAGCTATAATAGGAAAGTTCTGAATTGACACTTTGACATTGGTGACTTGGTCTTAATGGAGAACCCGAAGAATCAACCTGAAGGAGAAAAACCAGGCAAGTTTGAACCAAACTAGTTACGACCTTACATTGTTACAAAATATTTTGGATCAAGAGTGTATCAACTCTCTACCCCTGAAAGAGAACTACTTTTGTCACCAATCAATAGCCTTCATCTGAAGAGGTTTTATGCATAGCTTCTCAAAACCTTGTCTTAATCTTAAAAATACAAAAACAAAAAAATTGTTACCTTGATGAAAACCTGACAAACAAACATCTTTGTAACACCAAAAAAATTGAAAAATCAATAAAATAGTAAAGAGAAATAATCCGCCCAATAGAGAAAACTACTTTGGCGGCGCTTTGGATAAGTACCATGGTGAATACTTGGCAAATAGGTGCCATGTGTAGTCGACTTCGCTTCTTTGTCTACCATCATTCCAATCTTACTTTTCCACTATCACCCACAATAAATGGTTGTCCTATCTATAACTTGGAACGTTTGACATCAATTCCACTCCGTCTCTTCACTCCATCCTATAGGTCTTATACCTGACTGGGGGAAAATCCTTGATTTGTGTCATTTGGACCTTGTACATACCATCCTAACATTAGACAATATCTTGAAAACAACCAAAAACATCATAAAATGTCTTTAAAAAACCCAAAAACATTAGAAAAAGTCCTAAAAAATTTCCAAAAACATAAGAAAATTCAAAATAGACAAAAAAAATTAAAGACGTCAAAAATTTGAAAAGCAGAGTCGGAGTCAATTGTGTCAAGTCAGTCATAGACATAGTCGAGCTATGTTGCCTCTGCGACTGGACGTAGGAAAGGCCATCTAATGATGTTCCCCTGAGGAATTAGGTTCGTCTTTCTAGGTTTGTCACATATCACACACATAAAATCACGATTCATTGTACATGTCAAAGTCATTGGTCATGTCTAACTACGAGGTCTCTACATGGATAACGAAGGAAATACCATCAAACGATGATCCCTCAAGGCCGCACTAGTTCAGTCCATTAGGGTTTATCACAACCACTATCACACATGTCAAGTCATCAAGTTGGGTACAGTCAATTATGTCAATCAAAGTTAGTCGAACTATGAGGTCTTTGTGTGTATAACGTAGGCAAGGCCATCAATTGATGAGCCCTTGAGGCTACACTAGGTTAGTCCTTTAGGGTACATCATGTCAGTCAACATAGATCATACACTGTCAACAGACACACACTCATTATTGTCAAAATATCAAGACAAGTCTTGCATCAATATGCCAAACAGGTCAGCGATGTCATCAAGTCAAAATCAAACACCTTGTCAAATTAATCAACTTATGTCTTATACAAGATATGTCATTCTTTGCATCAGACATCATCAATCATCATAGCCTTAAGTAGCTTGTCACATCAATGGCATCAGGCTCAACATCTTATACGGTATGTGTCATTTTGAAACCAGGCTTTGTCATTCCTTACATAGAGTTTCGCAAAGTTGAAATCAGACTCAACATCTTATATGGTATGTGCCATCCCTGGCATAAGGCTTTTTCAAACAATCAAATAGATCACATTTTGACAAATATTTTTTATTGAATTTTTTACTTTTTATGGCTTATTTGGTTTTATCTTAATGGATTTTTCTTTAATTTTGGTTACTAGCTTTCTCAAGGATGTCTCAGAACTTTTTTTCTTTGACTATTGTCTGTCAACTGTCTTTTAATTTTGAATTTTGAGTCATGTTACTAGTTTCCTCGAGGATGTCCCATGAAGGATTTAGAGGAGCAGTGACGTCTCATGACCCCTCTTTTATTTGTTTGTTTTCTGTGGTTTGTCTTGACAAAAATATTGGGGCAATTTTTCCCTTAGTATGAGTTAAGACACTCCTTGTCTGGGACTACCTATTTTCACAAGTGGATGACTTGGTACACTATGGTCTATTTCATATCATGGTGTGTACTATCCATTTGTGTCATGTCCTTCCCAATGATGATTGAATCCAAATCTTAGTATGTATTTGGAAAAATATTGAAGATGAGACGTTCTTCATATAACCATTTTTTTCAAACTAACATTTCTATCCATGCTAACATTTCTTCTATCCTACATAATGACGAAGTCTTATGACACAATTTTTTTTTAGGTAATCTGCATATGCAAAAATTTTACAACCATTATGTAAACATTGTCATATGTCTATATATCGTAAATTATATAGTTATGTTGCATTTTAAACAAATGTAAACAAATAGGCACATCCATCAGATTTAGATAATCATGAAATACATCAATTTATCAATCATATATATATCATTTATTTCAAAAACACAAAAATATAGGCATCTACCATATCTAGGAAATCATGGAATAATAGACATTTAATCATCATAGAGTACATAATGAAAGCAACACATGTACATAACATATAGCATCACATGTAGATAGAATTGTATATATATAAAATCACATTGCATCTCATAATCATAAAGTACATACATCCATCATCATATAGAATCAACATCACATCATAGGCTGCATTAACCCATCATATTGTAGAAAAGATCATCCATAACATGTACATATCAGATAAACAATAACATATCATATTGAACACATGCATAAGAAAAAGATCGCATAATCATAAATAGAACTGCATATCATATGAATCACTGCCAAAATCATATATATATATATATATATATCGCTCAACAAGTGTCACATGACAATGGCATAATGTATCTGCCAAATGAAGCCTGTAGGCTCTATGATCAAAATACAATGTTTCAACAAATAACAATACATGTCCCTATCCAAAACTCCCATTGCTCCCATGTGGAGACTATGAAGACGATTGATGATGAGAACCTGATGACCTATGTGAAGAAGCAGGCCTGTCATATGGTCCAAATCTGTGAGGCCCCTCAACCCCCTCTATACTCACTATCCTTGTCTGAGTCCTGCTCTGTGACCTGTCACTACATGCCTGAGAAAAACTAGGAGCTCATCCCTCAGGAGGAACCACTAACTCATAAAGATCCTTGTAATATGATGCTCTCTCCACAACCTTGACTAACTCTTGCACCAAAATATCAGAAGGACCACTACAAAGACCTCTGATCTCAGTAAACCGCTGCTCTCCCTATTGCCTCCTAACCACTGCCTCTGCCTCATGGATAGGTGATAGTCCACAGAACTGACCACCTCTCCTCCCCCTCTAACCTCGTCGACCACCTATACCACCTCCACCTTTGCCATCATCCCTA
This sequence comes from Sequoiadendron giganteum, assembly GCA_007115665.2. Lineage (NCBI taxonomy): Eukaryota > Viridiplantae > Streptophyta > Pinopsida > Cupressales > Cupressaceae > Sequoiadendron > Sequoiadendron giganteum. The sequence goes on along the minus strand of CM021101.1, from coordinate 127,123,695 downwards.
CCTCCTCTACCACTCCTATCTTTGCGCTAACCTCTAGGCCCTGTCCCTCATCTCTCCACTAGTGTCGATAAATCTAAATCTAAGTAAGGTACAAGATGATGCTCTTCCCACTAGGTATCATAGGCTACGGTGGTACCAAGATCTACCACCCCACCTCTCCATCCCCACTGAATAGGCTATAATGCTCAAATGTATTTTGTCGTTGTCACCACAAGTATCATGGGCCCCCATAATGGAACCTCCCTTAAAGATCGAGCAAACTCTGCTCGCCCTTGAGGCTCATCCTAAACCTTTCCAAACTATCTCAAAACATGGTTTGGTAGGTGTCTCTCAATAATATGTACACTAGAAACAATCCTCCCAATCAAATACTGTGTATGTCAGAAAAATGGCAAGTGTCTATCCTCATCGGACCATCAACCACAATCCATGTATGGTCTCCAAGTAAACTGAACTAATATGTCAAGTGCATGCCTCCAATACCCAATATCACCAACATGGCTATCTGTAATGTTTCTCGCATAATGGAAAAAATAAGGGGATCTAGCATCTCGATCAATAGTAACTGAGGGATGCAACACAACAATGTGCTCCCACGCCCAGACCATAAGAAGGGTAGTGCCGCAACTCATTGATTGGGTGTCTCTGTATGAAATATCATGAAAATTTAAATACAACATGGCCAATAAACATGGCCCCAAAGCATAGACAACCTCTCGCTTTAGCATACGAACTAACATCTCCCCCCACCCAACAAGAAATCCATGATGGCCTCAATGGTCAGGAAGAACTATCCCAGAAATCAATGTACATAACATACAATCTATCCTCTCGTATCTATCTACCAAAACCTTCCATATAATCTCATAATGCTCTATCCCTAGCCATCTAATATCATCATATACATAAAATCTAGTAATCTCAATAAAACCCCTTTGTGTATCATACAAAACCCTCTCTCCTCTAATCGGCAATCTCAAAGTCCTACATACATCCTCCAATGTGACAGTTGCCTCTCCAATAGGCAAATGAAATGAGGAGGTCTTTGAATACCACCTCACATAGATCAGTGAGCATACCTTTGTTCGCCCGAATAGTGGGCATGGTACATACACGATGCAAACCTAATCTCCACAACATCTATGTCTCTGCACTTTGTAGCCTATCTCTAAGCTCATATGTCTCTGGCCATGACTCTCGGGTATACATTGGATCTAATAAAACCTGAAAAGGAATTTAATACTATATACACAAGACAAGAAATCATTCATCTTTCCATCCAAATTTTTTTTTCAAAATTTTGACAGTTAGATGTGTCGCTTCAATAACAAATGCAGTGCATAATATCAAATGTGATGCATAAAATTTCACATGTGTGGATTGCCTAAATGACCTAAAAATCATGTAGACATATTTTTGCACATGCATCATTCCACGAACACATGTGTCGCGCACAAATGCATATGCATTGTTTAAGAAAAGACACATATGATTATTTAGCTTTAAATGCCTAAAAAGACATGCAAAACAAAATTTCAAAAGTTCATTCAAGGGTACGTACCGGGGGTCCCGCAATCGGTAGGGCATTTGAAGGTCTGGATTTGATATCCATGATGCTTGGTGTATAGTACAAGAGACATCTTCACTTAGATTCCAAAGCAAAAATATCAAATTTCTATAATTGGAGGGTGAAAATGAATTGATTTTCACCCAATTTCTATTTATACCTAGGGTTTTGAGTGGCATTTCCTTTGACCTTGTCTATTGGCCATGTAAACTTCCATCTTTAGTCAACCCATACATGGACCTAACAACTCCAACTTCATTTATGTCAACTCCACTGTGTTTCTAGCTATCAAATTAACTAATCGAGATAATTTTGTTTTTTTTCAAAATTTTCTAAAAAAAAATTGTCATTTTTCCTGAGGGGCCATACCCTAACTTATTTTATACTGGGGCACAAGTCGAGCATGTTTTTGATCAATTTTCTTTGACACAATGCCGAAATGACATTTTATCAAAGAGGGGCAAATGTAGACACCAAAATTTGGTCTAAGTCTACAACTTCAATTTCTTCATAAGTTGTATTTTCATAGTCATAATTAAATAATGTGAATTATTTAATTACTTTCTCAAGTCCTTTCTTGTCTATTAATTAAATAAATTTTAATTATTTAATCAATTCACTTTAACATTTATTCATCTATTAATTAAAAAATCTTAATTATTTAATTAATTCACCTTGTATTTATTTGATCCTGATTAATTAAATAAATTTTCTTTATTTAATTACGTCATTAATTGACTTTACCCTCCCTCTTAAATTAAATAAACTCTTATTTAATATTTATCATATTTTCAACTATATTTTAATAAATGCTCAAATTATTTATTTATTCATCTAACCTTTTCATCACTCAATTAAATAAATCTTATTTGTTTAATTAATCCTTAAATGTTGAATTTTGAATTAAATAAATCATTTAATTCATAAATCTCTATTGTTAACATATTTCTTCTATATTTAGATAATTGTTTAAGTTATCTAAGTGTTGATTCTCACTTGAATCGAGATCTATTTGAATCAATCAGTGATCTCATGATTCAACATTTGATCGTCTCTGCGAATAGGCTCTTTATCATAACCAGTCAGTTATCTAGTTAAGACCCTTATGCATAAACATATTTATTAATTAAATATCTTTATTTAAATAATTAATTAATGTGTGCATTCGAACAGATCATTGCCTTAATTATATCTTTATCCTTTTCATTCAAACATTATTTTTCTAATTTTCGAAGACTTTCAACTAAAGATTAAATCATTTATTTAATCTTAATGTGTATTCTTCAATATTTTCGAATAGTCTCAACACCATATTAAATTATTATTTAATTTAATATTCATCCTGTAGACTTTTCCAACTCACGTTCTATCTGACACAAATCTCACATCACATGACATTCATCAATCTCAATCGTTGATCCCTCTTTTGAATTTGAGTCAATCATTCGAAAACCAATTTTCTATAAATTGATTGACCTTTGTCATTATTCTTTCTCTCAAAATTGATATACTTTTGGAAGCATACTCGTAATCTTCGATATTTTTCTATAATCACATACATACAATAGATATACTTGCACACTTATTGAAAATCTGAGGGCAATTATACTACAGAAGGAAAAATGGAGAAGGACAATAGAGATAATTCGAAGGAGTGGATAGATATTCGGTGAGAACGTTTCAGTTATTGCTTTGTGTTTTGTTGTTTAATTTAGGTTAGATTTATATTTATATTTGTTTAACTAGTTTCTTTCCAACAGTTTTCCCTATGTTACACATGTAGAAATGCTTTGTTCAAGTTGTTATCCAAATACGTAAATTACAACGATGAATGGAGAATTTAATAATGAAGACAAATCTCTTAGGATGAGTGATGATACAATTAAAACTAGTATAGATATCTTAAATACATTCATTTGAAAAATATTAAGAGATATCTCTTGGTCTTTGGTTTTTTTTCAAATGCAAGTATTTAAGATATTTTTAATCTATACAATTTTAATAAATTATCTACTTTATATCTTAATTACACAACTATATTAATAGCTCCAATTTTTTATTAATTTTTTTTTTTATTTCAGTAGTTTTATATGTTATTTTATTTTTAAATACACTTTTCCAAGTGTTTTATTTTTACTATAGCTTTTAAAAAGTTAAACTAAGATTAAAACCCTAAAATTAACTATACAAGGATTTTATGGATGTATGCTCTACTAGATTTTTAATTTTTCTTAGTAAGTTGGCTAGCCTTGTTTCAAGCCACACCATAGGTAGATGATTTTTTTTGTTCTTCCACATTTATTGCAATTTTTAAGAGGTCTTCCCTTTATATGGTCTGAACTAGCTCCAACCCAACAAGTCTTGTTGGTGTTGATGGTGCAATATCTCTCCATATGGCTCCCTCAAATGAACGCCCAAGGAAGTTTATATCAAATGTATTCCACAAGGTTTATCCTTTGAAACCCTTATAGATGTGGTTCTTCCCATCCCTAAATTTGATAGTTCTTGTTAAGAGTAGTACACTCTTATAAGTTATTTTATAGGGAGGACCCCACTTGAAGGAATGATATGAGAATTGGTGAATTAAACGTGGGTCCCACATGGGTTTTGGCTTCAGGTCATTCAAAGCCTCACAAATGATTTTTTCCATTTTCAATTTTCTTAAAACAATCAAGTTCAGGTCATACTTAAACATGGTCCCTGGTTTGTCTATTCTTCTTGATTTCACCATCTTGGATGACAAAAAAATGTGTGTGCCTATTTGCCTTGAATTTATAGGTTTCTCTTTACCTTGCTAGTGTTATTTGTACCCTAACACCTCCTCCTTAGGGATATTATTTTGCATTGAAACCAAGCGCTTCTAGAAGGCTCAACCCTAGAAATATTTTTTTGTAGAGATTAATTTAATTAAAAACTCAAGAAAATGTGAATAGATATTCAATTAGGTAGCATCCATCACACATAAAGGTTTATCTACCTTAACCTACACAATACTTGATTCTGGTGTCAATCCTCAGAGTATAAAATTAAGGATTTCCCTTTTTCTTCCACCAAAGTGAAATATTATCCTCCCATAGCTAAGGCCTCTCATCCTATTGGTTCTACGATGAAACTATATAAATAATGGACTATGGTTTCAAACTAGAAAGGTAAAATGTCATCTCTAAGGGCATCTAAGATGAAAAAAATAATCCTTAGCTACTAAAGATCCAGCAAATTGTGTTTCAAACACTTTTGAGAAGGGATAAGTGGTTACTAATCCAATAGGTGATATTCCATCTAGAACAAAATTCTCTTGAATTCCACAACTAGCATTGGTGCTATCTTCACAACTAGCATTGATTCCTTCTATGTAGCCTAGAATGATGGCTTTGTCACAACTAGATATGTCACTTCAATTTCCCTTGTTTCCCAAACACTTCTAATGGTCACATAACCCTCCTAGGTGCATAAAAACAGGATAATATGTTGTTGAGAAAAGGATAATATTCTCACCCAGCATTTAGTTAAGATCATTCTCTATATAATGCTTCTAGAATTTATTCTCCATACTTTAGGAGTTAGGTAATGATGATATGTTGGACTTTCACTCATGAGTTTTATCTCATGGAATGTTCAATGTCTCACTAACCTCACTAGAAAGTATTCTATAAGGGATACTTATCAAGAGAAATCTAGTTTAGGTGTTCTATGTTTGCAAGAAGTTAATATTTCTAAATTTATTCTTTTTGTAGCATGTCATGTTATTTGGCCAACTATTACAATATTTTACACCAATCACAATGCTAGTTATGGAAGGTTTGTCACCCTCATTTCTCCATGATGAAATTTTTATATTTTTCTACATAGGTGATCATTATTTTTTATGGTTCTAATGATGTTATTGAGATATCTCATTTGTGTTGGTGGATTGCAGGTTCAATGGTGTTCACCACTTAGGTCTTGTGTAGTGATTTTAATATGGTGGAGATCACCTATGAAAAATATGGGACATTTCCTTTTGTTGGATAATTGGAAAGTGAGAGTTGTGATTCTACATGTATAATAAATTAGGTTTCTATGATCCCAACTTGGGCCATTATCATGTCCAACCCATTTGGAATACGTGGTGCAATTTTTCAGCAAGTTTAGACATATTATTTAAACATCTCAATTTTACAATTGTCTTTGAACATTTATTTTAATTTTTCCAACTACTTTACTCTCTCGCTAATTTCTTGACTCTTTTTGTCCACTTTCCCATAAATTTTTTGCATTGAGTGGCAAGTGGGCTTTTCTCAACCTTGTAAATCTTAATTCTTCTCAAATACCTCCCTGATTAGTCATCAAATCACTTTGGATCATATTAGGAGGAATTAGAACCATGTATTTTTTCCTACTTATCCAACTAGGTGGATTGCATGATGGAATAGGGATATCCAATATCCATCTCATTTCTTTTGCATCTAGGGTTCCAATTGACCATCTTTCAAAAGTGTGCATATGAAGCTACAACCTTGTATCTCTTACATGCCATGGGAGAGCTCACTACTAACTCCTTCCCTCCTATTTTGTATATCCAACTGCCAAAGCTAAATCATCAAAAGTAGATAGTTGATAACCATTATGCTATAGGAGCTCAAATTAAAGAAAAATTTATTGGATTAAAGTTGGAGATAAGACTTAAAAGGAATTTTATAGGCCCTTCATTCTTGGCACACTTCCCATGGAATCAAGAAAACTAAGGAAGGCCAAAATATTAGTATAGAGCTATTAGATATTCTTTAGGCCTTTGTCAACCATTATGAGAATATTTTCATAGTTCAAGAATGTATCCGTGAATTAGAAGAATCCCTTTAGGAATGGATTTAGGTTATTCCCTATTAGCTTTCTTCAAATCAAATATCCTTTTATGAATAGTTTATCTCACTTATCAACCTTAACGAGGCCATTAGCACAATCGTTAATGAAAAATTACCTTGGGTGTGATGGGTTTCCTTGTGAATTCTATAGGGCCCTCTAGGATTATGTTGGTGAGGATTTGCATAAGATTTATTTGGAAGCTTTTCATTATAATTATTTATGGAAACTTATTAACAAATAAAATTGTAGACATGTAAAAATGGCTTAACATATATCACACATCCTAAATTGCATTTTTCCATTACCGAAATCACTTTCATTATTACTATTACATATCACTTCATTAATCCCCTTTTTAACATTATTTGCATCATTAACCTTACATTCCTTTATTAATTAAATAATCTTAAATTTTTTAATTAATTCACCATGTCATCACCTAATTTAACCTTATTCTTCCTATATAATTAAATAAACAAAAATTATTTAATTATGCCACTAACATACCTTATTCATCTAAATTAATTAAATAGTTATCATTAATTATTTAATTAAGCTACTTTCCCTTCTCCAAATTTGAATAATTAAATCAATTATTCAATTTCCCTGATATCACTCAACATGGTCAATTAATAAATATACCTTTATTTATTATTTAGTAAAAAAAAACTTGCATATTCATCTCAAACATTAATTAATTATTAAATTAATTAAATCCTCACATATTTTGATTGAATAAATCATGACCACTTATTCCTCAATCTAATTTCTCAATCCCACTAATTACTCTAATCCCACTAAACACTCAAACTAATTTCTCTAATCTTGGTAATCATTCAATCTAATCCCATTGATTATCAAATTAAATCCCTTAATTGGATCAATTGGATGGGTTAACCAATCAATCTATTTCCTCTCAACGGTTCTCAACTGTTGATCTTGATCTTTCATTATTGAATCTGATCATTCATTTTAAACTTTAAAATCTATAAAAACCATTCATCCCTGCCATAATTTAATTTGGAGAACTTTTAGAAAGGTCTTGTTAGATTAACTATTGAAGCAAATTGAGAAAACATATACTTGCATTTCTAGATCATCATTGTTATCACACTTTTTTAATTATGGAGGCTTCATGTTGAATTAAGTAATTCAACATCCATCTTCAACACAAATACACTCAACCATGGGATGGTATGATTATTTTTTAATTAATTTTGTGTTTCATTTTTTTATGCTAACCTTGCTTATTTGGATTCTTAATCTTCGCAATTAAATTTTATGTGTAAATGGGTTTTGTTATCTTGTTTTGAGTTTATTTGAATTCATATCATGGCTACTAATCTACTGATCTATATTCCCCTTACACATTCTAGCATGCTCAATGGGACCTAGGTCCTTAACTCTTATGTTTTCATTAAGTTTTGTGAGCAGTTGTAGGTTCTGGGTCATTGACACCTTTTACAGGAATCACTTTTGCTAACTAGGACATTATTGTCTTAAAATCTGAAAGCAATAGCCATTATTGTTTTGTGACAGTTGTCCTAAATCTAGCTGCTATTATCAATGAAGATCGCTATTATCCTTTTTGTTTGTAGGTTTTTTAATGTGTTTATTTAGACTATCATTCTAGAGTTGCTATCGTCCTGAACATAACTATTGTTATACTATTTTCCTACCACTATTCTCTGAAAGAAAAATAGTCATACTAGGTACAAAGTCACCATTGTAGGTAACAAGGCTGCTATTATCTTATTTTCTAGGTCTATGTCAGCTTTGCAAAAAATTCCTACACTTACCACCTATAAGTATCCCATTCACTTGTCCTTCAAACACATACACCCCTCTACTCTTTTCAACTCCATCTCATAACACAAGAAATGACCCTCTCATAAATCAGCTCTTCCAAACTGTTTCATCCATTCAAAAAAAAATTTCCACCATCAACCAAAATAAAAATGGCCCACCTACATACTATGTTAAAATCAATCTATTGTCCTTGGAGATATTGAAAACATTGATGCCACAAGGCATAGAGGTGCCTAGATTCAAGAAATATGGAGGGAAGGGAGATCCTTCTAACCATGTCAATGCTTACACCGCATTGTGTAGTGACTTTTTCCTTTATGATTAACTCTTGGCTAAGCTTTTTCCTAGGTCCTTGAAAGATACTACCTTGGAATGGTTTTATTCTTTACCAAACAATTGAAATCGTTCATTCAATGAAATTTTTGAGGAATTTTTTTATCATTTCCATGTGCATATGACTCTTAAGATGACCTTGGCTGATTTGATGAGATGTAAGCAAGAAAAAGACAAAAAGATAATTGACTTTATGTCATGCTATCAATCACTTTATTCCCAAATTGATGTCAAGGTTCCTGATCCTCACCTTCAAAAGATGTTCATAGAAAATTTGCAAAGCAAGATACAAGATAAGCTTACCATGATGAAATTCCCTTCCTTCATGCACTTGTGTACTACACTTCATCATTATCAAAATTTAGCTAGCAGTTGAGATACAAAATCCACTCCTAGATGAATTGAGAAATATGAGCCTCTAGACCAAAATAATTCCCAACCGTTTAGAAAATAGCATAAAGGTTTCCTTTAATTTAATTCCCCTAAACAAACAACTCATAATGGCAATAATCGAGTACTTGTTATGAAAGCCACAATACCCTTTAGCTATAGGGACCCGAAAAGACAATTCACTCCCTTACCTGTTACCCTTCATAATGCAATGTCCCTACTCATAGAACAAAATATTAATACCCTACTCCCCATTAAAGCACCTGATCCTAGTAAACCATTACTCACAAGATATAGACTCAAATTCTTATTGCCATTATCACCGACAAAATGGGCATGACACGAAACATTGTAAGCATCTGAAACATCTTGTGCAAGACCTCATTGATTCCAGTCGTCTTTTTATTGGAGGTGTTAGTGGTCAAGGAAATACATTTGTGCCCCTCCTAACCAAAATTTGTAAAACTTTACCAACCCCATGCCTAATCATAATGTTTCATTTTAATATTGATACAAATGATGATAATAATGATATTGTTCAACATGATTCTATAGATGATGATCCTATGGATGAAATGGTAGGAGTGATCTAGATGTTATTCCTCATAAGGGCTGAGCTAAAACACCTCTTTAGATTTATTTCTCCTCTAAGGATATACTTAAACATGCACTTGACAGTCCTCTTTACATAGCCAGTCATATCTATGATTCGCCCACTAATGGAATATTAATATATCTTTTCTATGGAGAGAATACGATCACTGAAGAATTTTTACTTTTGCATGAATTCTATCAAGACATATATAATAAACCGAAAGCATGGATTGAGACACATAATGGTTTTTCCTACCCTACAATGGGATCGATCACTCTTCCCTTGAAAATAGGATAGAAAACATTAGATATCTCATCCTCCATCATCCCACAGTCAAACCAATTTTGTCTAAAGCTAGGCTACCCATGGCTTCGCTCAATAATTTTTCATCCCTTTAGTTGTACATAAATGCTTAAAGTTTCCCTTTGAGGATGGAACTGTACTGTGCATCATAGTGGTTTTTATCCTTTGTTCTCTCGTAGAAATTTTTCCTTACATATATTTTGGCTTGAGCCTATAGAGCCTATAAAACCATGAGAAGACTTATTTTTCTTATCCTATCAAAAGTTCAAGACAAAGAAGATAGCATAACTATCCCTTCAAAAAATATCCCCACCCACCATCTTGCCTACCATCTTAGATGAAACCATGATTGAACCTAAAGAAGTTCCAAACAACCAAGACAAATCCAATACATAACCTTCACCTACTTCCTACAAAATACCAAGAGATAACAAAACCAATCATGTCACGCCTCTTAGAATAAAAAAGGTTTACAAAGTCAAAGAGAAAGTGGTTGATGTCATAGAGAAGGTTTACATTTTTAGCAATAAAATACAAAAAAATAAAAATCTAGTCTTTGTTTGTACTAGAAAATCAGAAAAAGCAGTTAAAAATTCATAATTTTTTTTAAAACAACACTACTAGGACTAAGTCACCACACTGGGTGACCTAGTCCTCTTGCACATTTTTTATCACAGTTTCTATTATTTTTAGATGTCAATTTTTTTGGGGTCATTTACAAAATCACAACTTGACATGTTCTATGCTAAGGATTTTAATGACATACAAAGCTTGTTAAAGCACATATCCATGATGCAAATTTTTTATTCTAAACTATGCAACAATGTTGTGAATGCAATTTGGATTTTAAGAAATGTACAACATGAATGAGATTAAGCTAATAACAATGATTTGAATGAAACAAAAAATTTGCAAGCTAAAAAAAAGGAAACAACAATAAACAAAAACTCAGAAAATGAACTATAAATGCCAAAAAATGTAGTGAAAATTATGCAAAGGGATTTATTCGCCCAAGGTAGCGAATGAGTACAAGTACTAATATTTTTGAATATTTTAATAATTTCTAGATTGAATTTTATGGTTTTTATGTTTTCTAAACTATGTATGAGATGCAAATGCAAAATCGATTAATTTTCAATGAAATTGAATGAAATAATGCAAGCTAAATGACCTTTTCACTAATGCAAAAATTCAAACCCTAGAATGAAAATTAACCAATGCAAAACCTAATGCAAGCTAAATCTAGGATGTAAATGCACTCCAAATTAGAATTATGATGTTCTAAATGTAGCTTCACCAAAATGGAAAGAATAAAATGGTGTACTATCTTTCACTTCTAGGGTTTGAGTCCTAAAAGGAGAGAGACAATTTCCTTACTCTTCACTCAAGAACAAACCCTTGAGATTTCAATTAAAAAGGAAATTAAAATCTTGTATAGGGACTTTCCTAGGAATTGAAAGAGATCTAATGAGGGGTTCACTACCAAGTTTAGACATAGAAAAGACAATGCAATGCAAGTTTAAAAACAAAACCCTAATTGAATGAAAATTAACCTTAAATGACTTAGAAATATTACTAAAATGTAATAGGAAGCTATGAAACTAAAAGTGTGCACCTAGGAGAATGACAAAGGAAAAATGGAGCTTTGGATCACCAACAAATCTACTGTTGATGTTGACTAGGACAAATTTTCCATGTTGGGTGAATCAGTCCTACTTTCGGGAAAATGTCTAGACACGAGTTTCAGCCAAAAGGGTGTGCAAATGTGCAAAAAAAATTGTGAGGCCTGTTCAGTGGGACTCATTCGCCAATAGTGCTGAATTAGTCCACTTCTATTTTTTTGGAATTTCTGAACTAGATTATGTGCCTCTTAGTTTTATTTGTTCTTTTTGACTGGTTTTTAGATCTCAAATTTCTACATACCACACGTAGATCTTCTCCAAGCTTCTCCAAGGCTTGATAACAACTTTGAAAACATTAGAGATTTGACAAATTTTTCCAGCTTTTATTGTTGACAAATCTGTAACCTCTCGTTGGTAATTAAACCTTGAAATGAAAGCAAATGTGAATGAATAATGATGAATGAACAAAAGACCATGTTGCATCTCACAAAACCCTAGCAATAAGGTGCTGCAATTATGCTTCAAATGACTGCAATAGATGAGGTTCTTGACTCTTGCTTGAATGATGTTGATCTTGAATGCAATGCTTGCTTGAATCATGACTCTACATCACAATTGTTAGCACAATAAAAAACATGAAGAATGCAATCTCCGACATGATGATTGGTACTTGAAGAATGCTCTAAAATTCTTGATAATTTTTCGTTGAAATTCCTTGAATAATCTTGTGAATTCTCAATGACTTGTGAACTTGCTAAGTGATCTCTTGAATGCTAGGTGTTTAAAATAAGAGAAATAACCTTGTATTTATACTCAATTAAATGCAAGAATTCCCAAAATTACAGCACTACAAGTCGACATCAGATCTAGGAGAATAAAATCCCACTATAAATTTGATTTAAATTCAAATTTTGGCCACATGGGACTCATTCATCGAAGATGGCGAATGAGTCCACCTAGGCACAATGTATGGGACCAAAAGTAAAAAGTGCTTAGAAATGTGTGAAACTTGCATCAGGACCAAAAATACGTAGGTGGCACTCATTTTCCCAAGGTGGAAAATGAGTCCCAGACACTAAATTTGGGCCACACAAGCCATGAAAACCTGAATTATGATTGGTTACTGATTGGTGTCGAGATTATCCTCGAAATGGTGCAATAAATGAGGCTTTTGGATGCAAAATAGGGCCAATTAAAGCATAATAAATCCCAATTATTAATGACAAGTCTAGAGGAATGTGAAAGTGTTTTACAACACTTTAAACCACTTCAAATAAGGTAAGATTAATGTGTATTATGATTAAAATTATGTTTATTATGCTTAGTTAATTGATAAAAGCCTAGAAATGTGTGAAAGTGTGTTACGACACTTCACAACACTTTTGCAAGGAACCATTGAGATACATTAGTTCACAAGGTCCCAAGACCTAATGTGAATGTCTTATCCACATTACAACACTAAATCAAGGAAACATTATGCCAAAATCCACATGGAGGACCCAAATGAGTGAGAAAATGTCAAAGGATCCTTTTTTTGACACTGCAATTGAAAAGGTCATCAATGTAAACATTTACTATTCACTATGTGTCACCAAAAAATGTAGTCTTTTTCACTTGTTCACTTATTTTTGTCTTTTCCCTTGGATTTTGGCCTTATTTTACCCTTATTCAGTCTTGTAAGCTTGCATTTCAAAAATAACCTAACGGTGTGTTACTAAGGTGTTGTGAAGTGTTGTAACACATTTCCTCACTTTTCTAAGATCCTCTCAACACAATTCACCTAAACAACACCCTCTTACATCTTTCTAGGCCTTGTGACAAAGTGTTGTAAAGTGTTGTAATGCATTTTCACACTTTCCTAGGCTTATCACCCTTAATTAACCCATTTTCTATGTTAATTTTTCCGCTTTATGTACTTTTAGTCACGACTTAGGTATGTTTCAGGAGGCATACCTTATAAGCTTCATTAAACATTATTTAATTCTTGACCACCACTTGAAATTGCCTAAGTCGACTAGGTCGCCACCTTGGGCGATCTAGTCCCTTTTAGCATAAATTTCAAATTTAAAACAAAACCTAATGGGAATTTTGCCTCTTAAACCCTAGTGTTAGCCTATCATGTTGCATTTTAAGAAAATTAGGGTTTTTCATATACAAATAAGGGTTTTCACCTTTATTTTGACTCTCTTAGTCTCTCCAAAGCTCATTTTTACATCTCTTCACAAGCACTCTTGCACTCAAGACTCCACAAGAAAGCAATCAAGCACAAGGGTTTCACAAGCAACCTCCATTGGAGTTATTATTGCATGTTGTAGACCTCAACAACAAAGGATTTGGTGAGAATTTACATTGTTTATCATTCAAGCATCTTTCCTTTGGCTTTATCTTATTTGGGTTTGAGTTACCATCAAAGGGGTTTAACTTAGGCAAACCCCTATTTCCTAACCCCAACATTCTCTTGGTCTTTGCATGTGTTTGCAGGTTTCTGCTCACATTTGGTGAGGTACAAAGTGTTGAAAAAGGACAAGCACTCCACCCAAGTCACATCAAAGAATCAAACTCTAGAAGAAGCAAAAAGATAAGTTGCAGATCATTTTCGAGAGTTTTAGATATGAAATACTGTAGAGAAAGAAAGTACTAGCTGGGACTCACAGAATCATACTCAAGAGGACTAGATCACCACAATTGGGAACCTTGTCCATGTGCTAAGCTTGAAAAAGGGTTTTTGCATTTTGGGGTACCCTTTTCCCCGAAACCTAGCTCGAAAGAATTTACCGATAGGAGGACTAGGTCGGCCAACTTGGTGTAAGCATCCCTCTACTGATTTTAGACATTTTCTATAATATTCTAAGGCCTCTCATTTGCAACATCACATTTCTAGGTGCACAAGTTCTCAACTTTCCCATTTACTTTTTGTATTGCATACATTTAGGTCATTTAGGTTAGCTTGCATTAGTTTACTTTTACTTCATTTACATTTCATACATTAGATTAGTATCATTTCATTTTCAGTTTTAAGTCACACAACACACACATATCATAACCTTCATCAATAAACCCCTCCCTTTGAATGAAATCACAAAAAACACCATATCACTAGGCAAAAAAGAGTTATTCCTTAACACCAAGTGCTCCTATGTGAAAAACCATAGGAACCTAGTAAAAGGAATCATCTTTCCCTTGTTAGCATATGTTTTTGGTGGTTCATTTTGGTCAACCCGACCACAAACCACTTGCTACCTTTCTGATTTTGCATTTCATCTTAGGAAATAGAGCAACATTGCACTAAAACAATTGTATTGTTTGCATCCTAGGGTTTGTAGCAAAAGTGCACTAGTGAAAGTTCATGCTAGATTACACTTTACATTACATTTTTAGCAAGAAAATACAAAAAAATAAAAATCTAGTCTCTGTTTGTACTAGAAAATCAGAAAAAGCAGTTAAAAATTCATAATTTTTTTAAAAACAACACTACTAGGACTAAGTCACCACACTGGGTGACCTAGTCCTCTTGCACATTTTTTATCACAGTTTCTATTATTTTTAAGTACATTGTGTACATTCCTTCTTTCTGTAATTCTCTTTTTGTTTTCATTTCCTATTTTGCTCTTTTAGTCTATTTTATGTCATTACTTATCTCTCCTCATGGCCATGTCTTTCAAAAATTTATCGACATCCCTCTAGTCCTTAATGGATATTTAAAGCTACACCTTTTCCACTGATCCTAATGAACTTAAACCCACTCCTGATCAACCAACTCTTAAATAATTTCCTCCTATCGAAGTAGACATCATTGGGGATGATGATGCTAGCACATGTATCAGTTCCTTAACGACTTCCTTGTTGGACTTGAAGAAAATGCTTCTTTTTACCCCTCTATAAACCAGTTTGTCATGCCTAAAATATCATCCCTTGATACATTTACTTACCTCCATCCAGGAACATATAATGGATCTATGTTACCTACTCAAGGTGAGCCTAGTTCCTCTCACCCTGAGCCTCCTCCACCCTTTTACCATAACCCGATCAGACACCCTCCCATCAATCCTCAAAAAACTTATGGAAAAGGGTTCACCATTCTAAGAAAAAAAGGTGGTGATTTCACAAAAGAACATGAAATGAAGAAATTTTATGAACACTTTTCACCAAATGAACATACAATGGGAATTGTTTATCAAGATCCCCCTCATGCTAGGGTGCATCCTAGAGAATTCCTTAGGCTTTGTAACAATGGCACAGTGATCTTTGGTTCCCCTCCCAACTTATATGTTCTCCTACCTAAGGAAAGGCCATCATCCTCTCATAAAAACAATACTAAACCTCCAATTATTTTAGGACCTCTTGCTCCCATACCCTCTTTTGAAGTTGGAGAATTCAACTGCCGCAAGAGGCCATATAAATTACAAAAACTTAAGTTTCCTCTCCATCCACCACGTGAGTGTGGGAGATAATTATACATCCTCTTAAATAAAGGACTCATCACCTTACCCCATCATAATAGATTGGTAATCCATCCTAAAAATTCCAATGCACCACATTCTGCTTATCATCATTTTATTGGCCATTGAAGTGATGAATGTCACCATCTGTGTGAGATACTAAGTATCACTTCATCGGTTCTAAGTGTGATCCTATTGTGGCTCCTTTGATGTAATAGTTTTAGAACATGCCCTTTTCACTATTACACAACCCCCTCCTCATAATCCACCTTGACTCCCTCCAACCCCGCACTCAGTGGGGGCAAGAGGTTGCTAGCCTTGTCCTCGTAACATACTTGTCTTTTTCCCTTAGCTTCGTTGTCCGCCTCCCACATTTCCCCATCGAGATTGGTAGTTAGAAAAATTGCTTCACAGTTGACTTACACTTGCCTTACTAGTATTATGTTTGTTTTTGTATTATATATTCCCTATCTTGTTTGATGTTTTCTTACTCTTTGTGCCATTCTTGTATATGTATGTACATTCTTCTATGTGTTGTGCATGCCTTTTTGCTTTTCTCTTTTCCCTTTTGACCTCCATTTGCGGATGATGCAAGGTATTGAGACCGCAATGTATCCTTCATGTTGACCCAAATGGACCCCTTTCTGCTCTCTTTTTTTCTTTTGGACCTCCATTTGGGGATGATGCAAGGCATTGCGATGGAAATTTCTCCTTCATGTTAACCCAAATGGACCTATTTTCCTCTTCCTTTTTCTCTTTTTGCCTCTTGTTTTGGGATGATGCAAGACATTGAGACCGCAATGTCTCCTTCATGTTGACCCAAATGAAGCCCTTTTTCCTTTCCTTTTTACTTTCATTTGAGGATGATACAAGGAATTGAGACCATAATGTCTCCTTCATGTTGACTAAACAACTAGTCTTTTTTTATTTTTTTTGTTTTATTTTTTATTTTTTTTGTCCTTTTGGGGATGATGCAGAGTGTCAAGACATCCTATGTCTCTTCCATGTTGACCCAAATTGACTCTCCTTTTTCATTTATTTCCGCTCTCTCTACGTCCTTCTTCCAATTCTATGTATTTGGGAGAATGATGACATTTCTGCGCTCTCTAAACAAATCTTGCAACAACGAACATATTGACGCCAGATCCATAGATCCCTTATGTGTTTGGTATTTTTCATTTTGGGGGCACTCCCCCCTTTCCTTTGGTTTCTTCCTTCTTGCATGATGTAGCCTCTCTTGGATACCTATCACTTGACATATGGCTTTTCAAGTCAGCTCTCATGTCCTTTTTACATTTTTCCTTTCTCTACTTTAAAGCAATTACTCACAAAACAGTGTGTAGCAATCCCTTTCAAGTGGGGGTGTACATTGGAATTATTTTATTTTTCATTTATATTTTCTTGTCCTTGGTTCCTAGTGCATCCTTGTCACTTCACATGATGTGTTTTCTTACTTTGTGGATGAAATTTGGTGTAATGTTCTTCATAAGTGTTACTTATCTTAGCATATTGCATTCCTCTTAGTGTCCCAATGTGATGCATTGCATCCCCTAAGTTGTGAATCTTCTATTCTTTGATAGGTCCTCTCTTGGATACATAATATACAATGTTCCCTAAGTTGAAGACCTCGTATAAACTAAACAAGACTCCTTAGAATACTCTTTTTACATCATTTTTCATTTTTTCATTTTTACATGTTGCACTTTTGCATTTGTGCATACATGACCACCTTGCAAAACTCAACTTGCATGCTTATAGCTCTATCTTGCACTTTTTTATGAGTTTTAAGCATCCAAGGCTTTTCTTGTCTCATGAACCACACCGTTATCTTTTGTGGTGCCTTATCAAAGTTATTAGGAGGTATAACTTTGGTATGGTTGAGCAGGAAGCCCAACTAGCGGCATGACTTTCCCCGTAGACACATTTTTGTGTGTGAGTGCATACCAATTGTGTGTATGTATCTCACCACCTCTTGGCATTCTCACTCAATGAAAAACTAAAAGTCTTGTTGGCCCAGAGTGAGTACATCCTTTTCTCTTGGACAAATAGCCTAGATTTGATCCACAACTAGCTAGACAAATGGTCGAAGTTTGATTCAACCTTTTCACATCACTCCTTATGTGATTTTTTGTCCTTATGTTTGGTTTTCCATGGGATCTTGATTCTGGGGGCTTGATCATCCCTCTTGATCACAATCATCTCACCTTACTAGCATGAGTACATTATAACCTGCTCAACACACATGATTTGGCTACTTTAGTGTGAATTTGAAGTAAGCTCATACTCTCAATAAAATGGGGGCTAAAGGTGTCACCAAAAAGTGTAGTATTTGGCACTTTTCACTCACTTTGGCCTTTTCCCCATCTAAACAACACCCTTTTACATATTTCTAAGCCTTGTGACAAAGTGTTGTAAAGTGTTGTAATGCATTTTCACACTTTCCTACACTTATCACCCTAATTAACGCTTTTTCTATGATAATTTGTCCCCTTTATGTACTTTTAGTCCCAAGTTAAGTGTTTTTTAGGAGGCATACTCAATAAGATTCATTAAACATTATTTTATTCCCGACCACCACTTGAAATTTCCCAAGTGGACTAGGTAGCCACCTTGGGCGACCTAGTCCCTTTTGGCATAAATTTCAAATTTAAAACAAAAACTGAAGGGAATGTTGCCTCCTAAACCCTAGTGTCAACCTATCATGTTGCATTTCAAGAAAATTAGGATTTTTCATATACAAATAAGGGTTTTCACCTTTATTTTTCCTCTCTTAGTCTTTCCAAACCTCATTTTTACATCTCTTCGCAGGAACTCTTGCACTCAAGACTCCACAAGCAAGCAATCAAGCATAAGGGTTTCAAAAGCAACCTCCATTGGAGTTGTTCTTCCATTTTGCAGACCTCAACAACAAAGGATTTGGTCAGAATTTACATTTTCTATCATTCAAGCATCTTTCCTTTGGCTTTATCTCATTTGGGTTTGAGTTACCATCAAAGGGGTTTGACTTAGGCAAACCCCTATTTCCTAACCCCAGCATTCTCTTGGTCTTTGCATGTTTTTGTAGGTTTGTGCTCAGATTTGGTAAGTTTCAAAGTGTTGGAGAAAGTGCAAGCATTCCACCCAAGTCACATCAAAGCATTAAACCCTAGAAGGAGAAAAAGGACAAGTTGGAGATCATTTTCGAGAGTTTTAGACATGGACTATTGTAGAGAAAGAAAGTATGAGTCGGGACCCATAGAATCAAACCCTAAATCCTCAGAAAGCATCAAGAGGACTAGGTCACCACTATTGGCGACCTTGTCCATGTGCCAAGCCTGAAAAAAGGTTTTTGCACTTTTGGGTACCCATTTCCCCAAAACCTAGTCCAACAAAATTTCCTGACAGGAGGACTAGGTCACCCAACTTGGCATAAGTGTCCCTCTGCTGATTTCAGTCATTTTCTTGAATATTCTAGGGCCTCTCATCTGCAAGATCACATTTCCAGGTGCACAAGTTCTCAACATTCTTGTTTACTTTTTGTATTGCATACATTTAGATCATTTAGGTTATCTTTCATTATTTTACTTTTACTTCATTTGCATTTCATACATTAGATTAGTATCATTTCATTTTCATTTTTCAGCCACACAACACACAGATATCACAACCTTCATCAATCAACCCCTCCCTTTGAAATAAATCACCAAAAAGACCATACCACTAGGTCAAAGAGAGTTATTCCTAAACACCAATAGATCATAGGTGAAAAACCCTAGGAGCCTAGTTGGGAATCCTCTTTCCCTTGTTAGCATATGTTTTTGGTGGTTCACACTACAAATCAAATCAATGGGCATTCATTGATTGAGCAGATCAAGTAGATTATGCAAGAATAGATAACAAGAAATTGGAAGCACTAAAAATTGTCCTAGGCTCACGAACTCTATTTTTCAGCATAATCCTCCTTTCATCTTTAATAATTAACTAATTTTTATTATTTGACTATTGTCTAATCTCGTAACTTGACTATTAATTAAATAACTTCAATTATTTAATTAATCCATTTCTTTCCTTTTATTTTCTCTTTTGATTAATTAATTAAATTTTATTTATCTAATTACGTTACTAATGTCATTTTCCTCTATAATTAAATAAATTTTATTTATTTATCACTTTATACTATAATTAAATAGTTATTTTAATTATTTAATTATTCATTTAACCTTTTCTTCCACAAATTAAATAATGCTACTAATTTTTCATTTTCTTCTTACTTTTGAATTAAATTATTATTTAATCAAAAAGTCAACTTGTCACATGTCTTCTATAATTAAATAATGTTTTCATCATTTAATTATTCATTTTCCCTCCTCACTTAAATAATTTTATAATTATTTAAATCTCTCCTACAACCTCTTTTTCTATGTTGACCTCATTATCCATGGCAACCTTATCTCTTGCCATCTCATTCAATTTGAACCCTTGATTGAATTATTTTATAATTCCATCTTAGCCATTCATCCTTATCATTGGCCTAATTTATCCCTAACCCTATTCCATGCTACAAGTTTCATTCTTGGTAATCGATTGACATATCTTATTGATATTTAATCTCATCCCTTCATTCACATTTTTCTTTCTATAAAGGAAACCTATCATCACCATTTCTATCTATCTAGTTTGTGCACTGTAAGTACATAATTCTTAAGGAGACAACTGTTATCTTCAATATTTTTCTATCATAAACATTCGACTATTATTACATACTCAAATCTAAGGGAATCTAGCATATTCAAGAAAAATGGAGAAGGATAATCGATGTCAAGCAACCATGGAATATGTAATATTTACTTTATGTTAATGTTTCTATGTTGGATTGTACTTCATTATTGGTTTAGGGTGTTATAGTTTTGATGTTATATTGCCCTAATATGAATTTTAGCCTAGATTACATTGGTGAACCCAACATAAAGCTAACCAAATCTTGAAGAAATTTTTAGAAATTTTGAAGTTTCAGGTCTCCAAGGTAATTGCGATGCAAATGATACAATCACCAAAATCTAGTGCACTATAATAGCTATCCAAAATGGCACATCTATTCAAATTTGAGAAAATCATTTTTTTGCATCTTTTGGATTTTTTAGTTGATTTTCAATCTCTGGTTTCAGTTTTTATCTCATAACATCATTACTGCATCATATCAATTTTTGGTTTTATCAAAATTGGTCATATTTTTAGTGTTTTTATAGCTTCAGGTTTTTGCAACACAATCGATTAAGGATTCACCGCAATTATTGAGGGCTTCACCATATGTGTTCACCATAGTCGACATTCTAAATGCTAGGATCTCCATTTCCTGCACCGCATCTAGTCAAAACCAAAAATACACAACTGTGATTTCTTGGACCCCAATTGCCTGCTTATTTTGAAATCTAGCTTTTAGGCATTTTTAGTTTATGCCTTTTGCACTCAATACTCTAGGGGATTTTTTGTTACTGATCTTTGATTTACATGTGGCTTAGGTGGAAGGAGACATTTGTATTTTTGTTAACTTGTTGTTTCTCCTATTTTGATTTTGCAATTTCCTTTGGTTCATCCAAACTCATTTGGCTTAAAATTAACTTTCATTTACACTCATTTGGGTTAAAAAATAACTTTTCATTTTACACTCATTGGTCTTAAAATTAACAACAATTTTGTACCAAGTGTCTTTGCAACACCCACATTTGGATAATGGGGCTTAAAAAGAATTGTTGTCTTTATTTTATTATGATTTTGTACTTGTTTTGAGGTGTGTATACTCTTCCTTGACACCTTTGGTGATCTTGGGAATCAAAAAAATATCTTGAAATTTTCACTATCACCCCTACACATTTAGATTTATTAAGGTTAATGAACACCATGCTAGTATGATTCAATTACATTGTGTATGCTTCTCCTCACACGTTGAGTGATCTTGAAGATCAAAAACATTGTTCTTCTCTTGACTTTCTTTACCCCATTAGAATGGGCCTAGCAATGCGGGATACATCCATACAAAGAACTCCTTGGTGACCCCATTTTTTTTTCCCTTGAGCTAGTATAAAAGGATTAGGGGAAACCTGAGTCTAAACAATCTTGTTGTCCAACCATTTCGCTTGCTGGGAGGTATGTCCCAGAGTTTTGACTAAAAGACAAATTAGTTAGAGGACACCATTTTTATTGAGTTTTGGAAACATTTTTAATGCAATGGATGTGTAGCATACCCCAAAGATTCTTCCACCCAACATTTAACTCACTTAAGTGAGATTAGAATCCTTGTCATAGCATAAGTTACTTGTTATACTTGTAACTTTAAAAGGAGAGGGAGATTTGGGTCATCCTTTTATTCCAAGAGGCCTATATCCAGCCACTCTCATAGAAAAGAGGTGATACATAACCCAAAAGTGTGTCCCTCCCTTGCATCAATGAAGATTCCTAGCATGGGCCTAAGAGTGCTACCATTGGACATGGACTATAGGATAGGCAAGTATTCTATGTGTGTGATTTATCTTTGATTTGTGCTAGACCTATAGAAATTGAAGTGAATGACTTCTAAACATAGAAGTTATGAATACACATTTTGGCATTCAGACCAGGCAAGACAATTGATTTTAGACTATTTATCATTCCAATTTCACAAAAAACAAAGCAAAAACTGATCAAAATTAGTCAAAATAGGATAAAAATAAGTTGCTCACTACAATTGTCAATATTAACCATAATTACTTCCCAAAATCTTGCAACTGCTAGAAACTTGAACAACTACAATCACTACTTAGAACACCACATCTACTAGTTGCTAAAAATTTTAGGGAATTCTTGAACAATCCAAATTTTGATCAATTCCCGATTGCATTCTTGTCATTAAACCACAAACTTGCAAGTTTTAAGAGCTTCCATTCTATTTCATCCATTTGGCTCATTTTTACATTAGTTTCCTACATCATAGGGTAAACTCTAGGATATTTTTTAGTTTCAAATACCTTTTGTAGACCTTAGATTAGGAAATATATCAAACTATAAATCAAACCATAGCTGCAAATTCATATTACCTTGACCTTATTTTTCAAATCAATATATTTATTCCTTTTTCCTTCTGGTTGGTTCCTCAACTCACAAGTGTATTTTGAGACCACCTTGTCACTTGTCATCATTTTAGTC
This sequence comes from Sequoiadendron giganteum, assembly GCA_007115665.2. Classification (NCBI taxonomy): domain Eukaryota; kingdom Viridiplantae; phylum Streptophyta; class Pinopsida; order Cupressales; family Cupressaceae; genus Sequoiadendron; species Sequoiadendron giganteum. The sequence goes on along the minus strand of CM021101.1, from coordinate 127,100,637 downwards.
ATTACCCTTTATAAGGTCATTGGTAATCAGATTTGTCACTTTGGCTATCTTAGCTTGGTTAACAACCTTTCCTTAGGTTTACCAAAAACGTCATATTATATCGATCCCATCACCACATCATATAGGCATTACATTTTTCATACCTTAGTTCTAGAAAATGTACCATATATTTTAATCATTGTGACATTATTCTATATATATTTTTACTATTGTCACTTTGACTCTTTATCTCGGTACATTATCATTTGGAATCCCTTATATCCTGAAAAATGCAAAAAAATAGTCTAATTGCATACCTTATGCTTAAGTCATACATTTGCATTTGCATACCTTAGGCTTCATGCCCCCCAGTCATCAAACTTGCAAGTCCTTTTATGGTTGAAAAAAGATCACAAAGGCAGAGAAAGGAAATGGATTTCTTCAAAGATGATGATGACCTTTACAACTATACTAGAAAATTGAACCTTGGATCCTCAAGATATGAGGCACCTAAGCCACATACTCCTTTTCACAATTACAACACCCAATACATAACTAAGGATTAAGTAGAGGCAACCTCCTAAGACTCCAACATGACATGATTTGCTGAGGAGATAGTATCTCTAGACCCTGAAAGGTTCCTAGATTTTTTTTACATATTGGAGAAAAACTTCCCTATTTCTTTGATGTCGATACACTTAAACAAGAATAAACATAAAAAAAAGAGACCAGAAAAGCCAAGGACATGACACGTCTACTTCTAGTGGGTTCAAAAATCCCACAAGTAAATTTTTCAATACCACTAGGAGGGTCAACTCAAGATTCCACCATAATCCACACATCACTATTTGGAACACAATCAATTACATAAGCCATGTCACAACCTTTTGGCCATACATCTAGTCATTTTAGAACATCTAATGCCATGAACACCTCATCATCAAATCCTTTTGGAAAACATTAGAGGACAAGAATTCATACTCATGGATCCAAGAAAAAAATCAATAAATCACAAGGTCCTAATAGAAGCATCCCCCACCAATAGAATACACAAGAGCCCTTCCACCAATACAAAAATCAATACACACAAGGTCAAAATATTTCAAAAATCTTCCAAACACAAATCAATACAAACACCTCACACATTCAGACTCAACATTTCACACCACATACTCAAACTTAAACCCCACATATCCAACCTCGAATTCCAAATATCCAAAATCAAATCCCATCATACGCACATAACATCCCAAATCAAAACATACCATACACACCTATAGTCAACACCAAATCATATAACCAAAACATTGGATTGAAAAACACCAAAATGGGACCTTATCATAATGTAGTAGGAAATGTCATGGAAAAATCGCTTACTCAATATGATGTCTTATCCAATAAAATGTTTACCTTGTAAAAATAAGCAAAAAACATGACATTATAAAACAAAAAGACTTACTCTACATAAGAGTTATGCCCATACCCATTTGATATAAGTGTATGCATGTCTCCCTTTTCTCCTCATTATGTCATGCCAACTTTACCCAAATAAAGAGGAAAAGGAAATCCCATTTTATATGTGAGAGAATTCAACACAAATTTGATAGACATATCTCATGAGACTATATCCTAGGAGTCTCACAGGACAAGTGCTAGAATGGTTCACCATCTACCTATAGGCATCCAATCATGGGATGAACTAGATAATAAATTTATCACTCAATTTTCTTTTAATATTGAAAATGGAATCTCTATAGCAACCTTTTTTCGTATGAAACAAGAAGCGAGTGAATCATTTTTAACATTCTTCCAGCAATGGAGGATCTTGGCTAGTTGGTGTCCTCTCAAAATTCCTCAAAAACAAAAGATTGTCATGTTCATAGAAAATTTTCTCACATACCTAAAATTTCAACTGAAAACCCATTATTGCACCACATTTTCTAACCTAGTTGAAAAATTCACCATCCTTGAGAAGGCCCTTATCACAAAATGGGAACTTAAGACATACAACAAAACCCAAAATGTGAACGAACTTCAAATGAAAAAAGAAAATATTTGGCCCACAATAAAAATGTCACCAATGATAGAGATTTTTATGCGAAAGAAATGCATGCTAGTCCTATGATCACACTCAAAGGACCTAATATACAGAATAACCCACCACATGCTCATGAACAAACATCAAATTTTATTCAAAACACTCAAGAGAAAAGACCACAAAGGAAGTTTCTGAGAAGATTCTTGAAGTACACCCCTTTAGGGGAACCTATTGAATCAATCCTCAAACAACTCTTGCAGTCAAAAGTCATACAAATTTTTTGATGCAAAACCATATGATCTAGGGAAGTTTAAACCCTTGTGGTGGGATGATAACACATTTTTTATTAATACCACATTAATGGACACTCAACTTTATCATGTTGATGTAACATAATAACATCAATTAGGACTTCATTGAAAGTGGTGTTATCGAAGTGGATAGTCAACAACAATAAACCTCCAATAAGGATCATACTATATTTACAAATCTTTTGCAAGACCATAGAAAAGGAAAGGTCTCTAATTCTGGTTTAAAGACCAATAATCATGCCAATTATACCAATTCCACATTTGACTACACTACCATTCATCACATTTGAACAGCAGATGATTATGTCAACACCATCACTATTAAGAGGCCACCTGAACATGCAATCAACACATGTCAAACTAAGTTGACTATACAAAGTTCTCCCTCCAAACAAACACAATAAAAGTCAAAATATAACCTTTTAGACCACTTGGGGAAAATACCTACCCAAATCAACATCCTTGAGTTTCTTCATATATCTCTTAAGCACAAGACCATTCTTCACAAAGACTTACAAGACCCTACCATCCCCACTAACTTTGATCTCAATCATTTCTAGGAAATAGTGGGCTAATTGGCTAACACTCACCATGTCACCTTCCTTGAAAACTATTATTCGACCCAAAAGACCTGTTACAATGACCCCTTGCACCTTGAAGTCTTCATCCATAAACATAACTTGTTAGAAAAGTCTTGGTAGATGACAAAGGAAGGTTAGAAATTTGCACCTTAAAATCAGTTAACGTATTGGGTTTGTTTGAAGCATGTGTGGAAATGACAAAGAGAATTGCTATAAAATACTATGATGATTAAGAACGCTCATCTAATGGTTTTATAATAATACCAATAAGAGTTGGGCCTACTATAATAGACATCACATTCAGAGTCTTGGACCTAGATCTTCCTTATAACCTCCTCCTTGGTTTGTCATTGATTCATGCCATGAAAGCTATTCCATTCACTTACCATCAATGCTTAAAATTCCCTTATAATGGCATCGAGATTACAATAGCTACTGATCCTAGCCCATTTTAATATTATAGCAATTTGAGAGAAATTATGAAACAAGAAGTGCTAATAAATCAAGAAGCTTCGTCATCCACCTCATCTCACTATGTTTACCCTTCCACCTTATCCAAAGCATCCACCTCAAAAAATCCACCATCTAATCCAAAAATATAAATCCAAGACAAGCAATGTGGTGAATATCATATGAAATCATTATATTGTGTTATTCAACTACCTACACCACCTAAGTCATATGCAAAAAAATCAATAGTCAACACGTAATCTAAGGTCACTATTCACAAATCTCCCATTACAAATTTCACAAAATGGGTATAGCTAAGTAAGGAAGCCATCAATGAAGGAGATGTTACCTCATGCTTATAAAAAGAAGAATAAGAAGTTGTTGCGCCCAAGAAAATACCTACCAAATAATATAGCAAAGGTTTCAACATCATGAAAATAAAGGTTATGAAAAACATAGTGGACTTCACTTGAATAAAATTAGAATGACAAAACCTTTGCTAGTGTCTAAGCATGCAAAAGGCTTGGGGCTAGGGTTTAAACCAATAAATATAGGAGCTCCTTGTACTAAGGTAATTTTGATTGAGAAAGTGAGTGCTTCTAAGGACATCAAGACATCTGAGATATCTGATGACTATCATGTTGACACCAACTCCAACGAATGGTAGTGGGACTCTTATACATCCAATGAATATGACCTCACTGAAATATTTAATTAACTTGACCTATATGACACTATGACCAAATATCCTTACAATACGTCCATCTTTACCTTGTCCACTTTAAACCTCCATAATACCAATGATGGCATGCCCTTAGTCTACCCATAACTAATAGATTGGGACACACAAAGACCTCCCATCTTGGATTTCTTTGAGAATGGCAAAGCAATCATTTAGTTAAAGGTTTTACATGAAGTCATCCCTAGTGGAGACCATAAATATCATTTTACCATTGACTTCGACAACATGACATATTTTGGGGATTCTTTCCACCCCTCTAGTCACAAAAAATGAAAATGACAAAAAAAACAAGAGTCTCTGGGTGAAAATCGTAAGGCACCTCTTTACCATAAAAAGGTAGAAAGAAAGAATGCATCCAAGGGTTAAAACATTGAGGTGCCCAAGGATGGAGGTTTGGAAATACTTCCCATTAACCAAGAGAAGTCACCTATACTTGTTGAAATGAATATGGAATTCAATATTGAAACAGATGACAATCCAAAAATTGTCTACTTTGCAATGCCATTGATAGAATCAAAATTACTAGAATTCTAGTCCTTTTTCACAAAACACCAAATTAACTTTTCTTGGTTGTATGACGACATGCTTGGCATAGATCTTGAGTTAGTTTTACACCATTTTCCATTATTCCTCGATGCAAAAATAGTGAAGCAAAAACTCAGGAAGATGCACTCATAGATCACCTTGTTGGTCAAAGTTAGGCTAAAGAAGCTTTTGGATGTGGGCTTCATTCATCGCATTGACTATGTTAAGTGGATTTCCAACTCAGTGCTAGTGACAAAACCAATAGGAGGAATCCACATATGCACATATTTTATAGATTTGAATAAGGCATGTTGATGGTAGAAAGTCGATGCTGTCACAATTCCTACTCATTTAATATATTGAATGTCAACCCATGGTTGTCTGAAGCTATTTGTGGTAAGAGTTGGATCACTTTTCTTTTTTTGGGGGGGAGGGGTTTGTTGGTTTTGTCTCAATTAGGAGTGTTTCAGAGTTATTTTCACTCAATCAGGAGTGTTTCTATACTATACCTATTTAGTCAAAAGTGGTTTTGTTCTATTCTCTTATTTCCTGATTTATTCTAAATAACCTTTAAAATGAAAGTACAATAGAGAGGGTTTAATACAAGACAATTCAGATTATGAAAGAATGGAAGATTAATCTTATCTACTTTACTGAACTAACTGCTTTGGAAGTAAACTATTCCATTCCATGCTTCACTAAACTAACAAGTAACTGTTCCTCTTTGCATAGACTCCATTAAAATGATAATTCAAGATATTTCAAATCTGTAAATGACTCTTAACTAGGAAATAAATAATGGAAAACGCAAACAGTAAAATAAACTCTAATCTAGATTCTTCTGAATACATAACAAATGAAATGATTCTAACTTTAAATAATGCAAGAAATGAATCATGGCAATAAAAAATGAACTAAACAACTAACATGATCGCCTCATTTAGAAAGTGTACTGAAAAGAATCCAAAGCAAATTTGAGATCAACTTCTTCTTTTTAATATATTTCTATAGAATTTTCCTAGATAGGGATGAAGTACAAAAATAATTCTAATTTAAAATAGGAAAATAAATTATATAAGAAGGATCAAAAACTTGATGTAATCTAACATCCAACTATGTTGGGAGTGGATATAAATATCCATCTTTAGTTCAAAAAAAAAAGATAAGTGGGAAACTAATCTAATCCTAGTCTAAAAAGATATCTTGGCGCATAGGAATATAATTGGCGAGGATCCTTGTAACTGCCTTCAATTGTATTGATTTCTAGATTTCTGAACTAGACATGCTTTGCTGGAGCTTTGGTTGCAATTGGTAGATTCTTCATTCAACATGATGAGTCAGAATGGAGATTAGTAGATAATAACTCATTTGAAAATGAGTCATAAATGATCAAACTATTCATCACTTTAAAACAAAAATAGATATAATTTGACGAGTAAATCAATGGGCGGGTGCATGGAAATGGGTAGCAATTTCATGGAAACCTTTCAAAAAATAAATTGAAAAGAAACAACATGAGTGAGTTATAACGTTTTCGCATTATAGGTTTGTTGTGTCGAACCTGAGGCTCGGTAACAACAAACCTATAATGCACTCACGTTATTGCTTGTTAAAAGCAAAAAAAAAAGTGAAAACTTGTCATTGTTATTTCGATTGGTTTTTTTTTTAGCCATGGCCAAAACCCCTATAGTTTTTTGCTCGCATTCTAGGAGGAGAAATTCGACAATTTTCTTCACCAATATATACCTATTTCTTTGCAACAATGGCACCGTGACGAGGAGGAGGTGTGAGAGGTAATGATTTTGTGGTTTTTGTTTTGAATTAGTTAGTTTTAGGTTGAATTTGATATATATTTGTTCAAATTTTTAGGAGATACAAATCAACCTGCAAACCCTCAAGATCCTCAATAGGCAGACCAACCAAATCCTCAAGATCAAAATCAACCACAACAACAACCTCCTCCACCAATCGCTCAACCCCCTCTTGGCACTCAACAAAATTTAATGAGTGAAATTGAGAAAAATAAATTAAAAAATGAGGATTTGATCAGTAGGCTAAGTGATCCAAATGGTTCTACCGCAGAAAGAATGACCCTAGAAAATTCATTGAAAGATATGTTAAAAAATGTAGATTCAATTAGCAAACAAATAACTAGATTGCAAGATAGGAGGGAGGTGGCTAGAGATTATAATTATGCAAATAAACTATCATACAAATATGTAAAGGATTTTAAAATTACAAAAGGTGATTTGTGCTCATTATTCACCAACCCACGCACAAATCAAAATCTTACCCTCAATGCGAGGATGTTTCCTATCCATTGGTGTAACCACCAACAGATTAGGGACCAATTTTATGATAACATGGTCTTTGATTACCCACCGTGCAACAATTGTGAGGTCCCGCAATATTTCCTTAGGAAACTATACAGTGATTTCATATTGAAAAAAATCCCAAATTATTTTGATAGGATGGATTTCTAAGGGAGAGGTGGGGGGTCAGCTCAGGATAGACCCGGTGCACCACCAGATCCTACGTGGCAAGGTAGAAAAACTCTCGCTAGGCCACCTCATGAGCACATTGTTATGCCTTCTGTCATGAAGGAAAGTGCTGACATAGAGACATTGTAGGCGATCAAAACTTTGACCCAGAGTGTCATCCATCATACTAGCCCTATTCTACAGCCCCATCCAAGTGAGTCTTTGAGTGGTGTCCTTCGCACACATGTGTGTCAATCTTGCAGGGCTACTTGTTCATATGACCCCACCAGCACTCAAGAGACTAGTACACAGGATCCGTCTGTAGCTATGGAGATGGAGAGGGCAGCTCACATTTTGCATGAGGCATATGGCATTGATAGTCAGGTGAAAGTTAGTGCATGTTCATTGAATTTAATTTATTAAATTTTGATTTTGAAATGCAAGATTATCTAAAAATGTTTTATGATTTTAATAAAATTGTAGGGTCATAGTGTTGAGACTAGATACACCGGCCCCCCACCTACTTATTTCTATAGTACACCTATAACTGAGGTATGTAACTAGTAAACAATTATAAATTTATTGCATGTTAATAGCATTGTTTTAGGAATGGTAATTTAATATGCGATTTTGGATGTTGAACAGACTAATATTGGAGGTTTTGATGGAACACTTCCTAGTGGCGGTGGATTTACTCAAACCTACACAAAGGTAATAGAATAAAGAGTTTAACTAATGAATCAAGTAATTAATAGATTTGTGTACTTTATATGCACACCGTTGATTACGTTGAATAATTTATTGTTTTATTTTCAGATATTGCAACCCAAAACACCTTCCAATGTGGTGAGGGAAATGGAGATTGGTGTGTCATCTGCTATACAATCCTCGATGGCTCTGACAAGAGAGGTATGAGGAAAATTAGTAAATTTCAATTTTTATTTGCTGTTATAGATGTTAGTTAGTGAAAAATCAAACCATTATTGATTGACGTTACATTTTAATTTCTATTTGTATGGTTTATACAAGGGTTGAGCACGCTTGAACATGGGCATGAGAATATTTCCCTCATAGAGAGAGATCATGAGATGGTGGTAAGTGATTATTTTGTCAAATATATCAATTTTTATAATGTAATTTCTATGTATTCATGTCTTTACTTCTTATTGTAATAGTTAAAACTTCACCGTGAACTAAACCCTAGGAGGAGCAGTAGGAGAACTCCTCAAGCGCAGTAAAAATGAATGAAAAACCTATCACCATTCGATTGAAAAGGAAAGGGAAAGAATTTATTTCAAGGGCATGGAGAGCAATGACTTTTGATTCTAGAGCCCTTTGGTGTATGCCTACATGGTAGTTTTGTACATATTTTTATTGGACATATTTGACATTGTATGCATATATGAGATTCTCGTAAGCCTATATGGCTATTTTGTACATATATTTCATACTTCTACTGACATATATTAATGTATTCCTACATGGCTATTTGGTTAATAAAAATATCTTTTATCGATGTCTGTCCATATTTGTATTCTAAATTGATGGTTCAATAGATATGAGTTACGTGTATTCAAGTGTATACTTTACAACTTACATGTATACTTTGTGACTTACGTGCATTTGAATGTATACTTTGTGGCTTACGTGTTTTCATGCGGATACCTTGTATTTGTGCATATATTTTGTATTAATTTGTGTATACTTTTTGAGGCTTACTTGTTTTTGAGTACTTGTGCTTCCCTTATTGACATGTAACTAAAAACCAACTTTCAAAACAAGTAACCGTTGCATTTCAAATTTGTTGCTTTAAGTAACTTATAAATTTGCAACTTTAGATTCCTCCAACCTATTGAGTATATCTAATGACCTCTAAAATCCTTGAAAATCTACATTTATTTTATTTTTACTGTCCCTCTCTTGTTTTTCTTCCTCAATTTCACTAGGATCATACATTGACCTTCTTGCCACTCCTAAAGTTTGGACAACATCCATTACCTCCACATAAAACTAGACATCCTTGGTCTTCTTGGTTCCCACACCATGATATGGTTCTGCAAATGGTAATGAAGCAAAGTAATCATCTTTCTTCCTCTTTCATGAAAACCAATCTCTCTAAATGGTATATCAAACTCTAGTTCAAAATATTTCAGAACCGGATACGCCCATAGCTCTCTTACTCACTTCACAAATCCTTGAAAATATGCATTGATTTTATTTTTCTTATCCCTCTCTTGTTTTTCTTCCTCAATTTCATCAGGATTATACATTGACCTTATTGCCCCTCCTAAATTTTGGACCACATAAAGGTATGCAGTAAATTCATAGATTATACCAATGCTTTAACATTCATTTTTTAAGTCACTTACCGCTTTACCGCGGCCTCCCACAAAGGGGCTCGTAGTATATCGGTAGCAGTTTTTAGTAGTCAAGCAAACCCCTTACCACTACACCGCAGACAGTCATTAGATTGATCATGTTGGCGTGGTAAGAAGTGAAGTAGCAGGCAGAGAACAGTTACCACCATACCACACACGGTCACTTCATTGACCGCAGTGTCACGATGGTGGTGAGATAATTGTCATGGCAACAGTGAAGACAATTATTGCTACACCGTGGGGGGCTCAATTGGAGACTGCGATGATCATGGTGAACGAAGATGGCAGCGAGGTGGAAATCAAGGGTGGCTACTGCGGTACCATTGGTGGTTAGGCCAATGACTGTGATAGCACAGTAGACAGTGGAGCGACTAACAAAGGGGTCACCATGGTACCGCTGGCGGTCAAGCTAAGCACCATAGTGACTGCGGTAACATTCAGCAGTCAAAGGAGCAAGCACAAAGTGTTTATCATCCCACCGCGTATGGTCTAAACATAGACCATGGTGGTGTAGTGGGCAATTAGTAACCGGCTATGCAAGCAGATAGGGGGTTCAAGCTGAAAGCACGGTGATTGCGGTGATAAGGACTCAGCAGTTGACGAAGACGGATACTGCGATTGGACAAAACAAAGCTCACAGTTGAGCAGTGAATGTAGAGAAGACGGCTAGCACTTACACCACGATACCGCATACAAGAAGAGACGAAGCCGCGGTAGGGTGGTAGGAGGAGAAGGGATTGTAATGGTTCAGACCATCATACTACAGCCAGTCAAATAGTTGACTGCGGTAGAGTGGTTGAAATAGTAAAAGCTATGGGGAAAGAAAAATAAAGATCTGAGTATATAAAGTGAAATATTAAAAGCACAAACATATTAATGCAAAATCAAATGTGAAACTATTATAAAAATATTTAATTTTTCGAGAGGCAACTCAACTAAATATTTTGATTGTTGTTAAGGAATTTAAACGGTTTTACTAGTCAATTGAAGAGGTGTGACGTTTGAGATTTGCTGTATAAAATTAATTGAAAAACTAGTTAGGGAGGGTAAGGAGTTAGATTGCAGTATTTATATTTTTTATCAGAAAATGGAACTGGCCAAATGTAAATAGTGACAGACCTATTTTGAAGCAGAGCAATGGATGAATTATCTTGAATTGTTGAAACCTTCTTGTTTTAGTTTTTGTGTTGAAATAATACATATTTCTTATTTAATTGTCTCCAACATGAAGTCCTTTGATCATTTAAATAAATATAGCAAGCATATGTTTGATTTACTTGTGTGATATTTATTTACTGGTGTCTGCAAGTCAGAATTAAATTCCTTCAAATAAGTCATAGTGATTTAGGATTTCTTTTGGATTGTTGAAGTAGAATTTGATAAGAAAACATTCTAGCCTTGTTTATGCAAGTCATAAAAAAATAAAATTATATGTCAGTCATAAGATTTAATTTTATAAAGTTCCTAACAACTTGAATTAAACCAGAGAAGGAAACATGCATAATTCATCATTTTTGACTCCATTTCCCATGTGAATAGAAGGCATTGATCTACCTAAACCCAGAGATACAAATTCAAATTATTATTTTTATTCAAATCCTTTTATTTATGCAGTAGGAGTAGGATCGGTTGTAGTTGTTTTCATATGTCCACCACCATTTTCCATTGTGGATAGATTGATTAACCGGGAAACACTTTTAAATCTACATCATTCATTAGGTACACCCACCTTGGTCTAGCAGAACCTAAAGAGTAGAAGGTTTAATGGTATAATTGTCCTTGTGTGTTGTCCAAGAATTTTGTAAGCGCTTGGCAAACTCTTATGGTTAAAACCTGCATTTTTGAGAATGAACAAATTGGTGACTCTGCTGGGGAATTACTCAGGAAGATTTTATAGCCTTTCCATTTATAGAGTCAACAAAGTGTCACATTTTTTTTGGAGATTCCGCTAGGGCAAACCAAAGCAATCCATTTCATTTTCCTACTTTTGGAAAAGTAGGTGGCGACTCTATTTTAATTTGATATATAATGCATGGATGTTGTGAAGTAGTAAATTTTTTTCAAGATGACAGAACAAGAAAGAAGACACCAGTATATGAAAGAGTTTGAAGAATTGGAACAACAAAGGTTATATTGGCAACAAAAAACATGACAAGTGGAACAATGACTATTGCAGTTGGGAGTCAAATATGTTCCAAATACATCACCAAATAGGCCATTATACGGTAAGAGTAAAGACACAAATACCAAGAGATCTTGGACACCACAAGCACCACATGATATAGTTGAGAACTTCAAAAATGAAGGTAATGTGCTCTATTCACAACATAACACTTATGCACCACAACCATTACATCAAATGAATAGTCATCTTCCATTTTCTGAAAAAAAGATCAATGATCTACCAAAACCCATATGGCCCTCCAATTTTTTTCTCAATTATTGATAAACCATTTAACCTTAGTAATGTCCAAGGCTACCCAAATCCTTACCCCTACGATGAGACATAACTGCTAATGCATATCCCTAAATTTCATGGAGGATGGAATGAATCATCTTATGAGTGTATGGAACAATTCTGGAATTTCATTGTCAACTTTTGAATTTACCCAGAGGATGTCATTATGAGATGTTTTTCAAGATCTATGAGGGACAGTGCAAGGGAATGGTTTAAAATTTTTCCTATGCAAAGTATATCTTCATGGGAAGATCTGAAATAAATATTCTTGAGCCAGTATGAGGAAAAAGATGATGATTATTTACATAATCAAGAAGAAGATGATATACATACTCAAAGCCAAGACTCCATTACAGAATCAGAATGTGGAATTTCCCCCTTAGATACATTTTTTGACATAAGGAAATATGAAGGAGAGGATGAAAACTCTCTATACAGCAGAATGGTAGACATTTGTATGCAATTACCTCCTCATCATAGGCCTACAAGACCCACATTTGTTACACAATTTGCAAGAGCATGGGAGCCTAAATCAGTTTATTGGTTAGAATCATCAAAACAATATGCTTTTGATGTAGTGAATAATTTTATTGATTCCATGCTTGGGACAAAACACATGGATATTGGAAATGATAAATCTTGTAGTGATATCATGGATGTGCAAACAATGCAAAAAACTAAGGAAGAATGTGCCACTAGGATCTCTAATGACAATTTTTTAGATTTTTCAGATTATTGCAGCATTAATGATATTGGTGGGGACACATCATCTGGGGAGTACATCAACACTGCTTCAGAAACTGAATTAGAAGAGGATATCATGCCATCCAACAATGAACATATGGAGAGTCTCTCTTGCATAACAAATTGTGATCCAAATTATGAAGATGAAACTGTGGATGTTGATCTTCAACAGGGTGATTCTTGGAGTTCATATGGAGATAGAGAAGAGGAAGAAATGGTAGAAGATATGGAAGCATAAACATGTTCACTTAGTAGTGAGCAATTTTTAGATTTACTGACTCTTGAATACAAGAAGTATGCACATAGAGATGATTCAAGAAATTTTCCTTCAGCATATATTTTCTTTGACAGTGAAGGTACTCTGTGTAATGATTCAAATGGTTCCATGGCCATCTCTCGTAGTGATGAAATGTTTGAAGCTAATGATGAATTTATTTGTGTTCAAGAAGAGGTATGTGACTTGAATTATTTTTGCCTACAAGAGAAGGATATTGGTTTGCATATTATTGATGATGAGTTTCCAACATTTGTTGATTCAATGATGTGTAAGGATGGCTGTATGGATCATATGTGTATGTCAATGCCAACTAGTGATAGGAAAGAAATGGAAAATGATTTGATTGTTTTAGAAAATATTGATGAGATATAATTCTTTGATTTCCAAGAAAAGCATTCAGATTTTTAGGTCTGAGTGCAGTTGCAGGCACATTCAACAACATATGATAGTGAGCATGCCTTTGAATGTGGATACAATTTGTATGCTGAGGTTAATAGATATTTTTCATATGATAATAAGAATGATGAAATGTAGAGTGGTGAAAGGAATATGAATAAAGTTGAACACAGTGATTTCCTAAAGGTTTTCAATGGCAATGCATGTAATAAGGCAGGTGGAATGGATAGTTTCAAAAGAAACCTAATGAGTTTTAATCAGAACAAAGTCTATGGCAGAGGAAAGTGTAGGTTTATTCTTTTTGGGTGGCCTAGGGCCATCCTTGATGGTTTGATTTTTGAACCATAGTTGACATAGAGGATTAGGGATTGCCAGTGTGTGGACAATTCCTAGCAAACCTATTTAATCATTCTCTTCCATGCATAGTAATTTTTGAAGATCAGATTTTGCTAGTACATGGACATTCTCAGAAGTTCCCTTGTTGAAAAAATCTATTTTCCATGTATAGTAGTGTAGGGTTTTTCATCTCCTCCATGGTTTATTCATTCCTTCCATTTTCCATTACCTTCATTTTTTCATATCATTTGCTCGGTCTGCTCTACCAAAGATATTCTGGATTGTTGCAGTGATTTGCAAAATCACTCATCACCAACAGGAGCCACTGTTAGAACCAAAAAATTTCTTAAACATTCCTAGGGTTTTCCTATTATTTTCCATAAAATTCCATGAAAATCCTAAGCTTTTTCTCCACTTTAACCTATCATTTTCCTATCTTTTCATAAAATTTCATACTCCCCATCTAAATGCACCTAATACCTTATACCACTGCTTTAAAATTCATTTTTTGTGTCACTTACCGCTTTACCATGGCCTCCCACAAAGGGGCTCATAGTATAGTGGTAGCAGTTTGTTGCAGTCAAGGAAAGCCCTTATCACTACATCGTAGACAGTCATCAGACTAACTACGGTGGCATGGTAAGCAGCAAAGAAGAAGATAGAGAATAGTCACCACCATACCGCGCATGGTCAATTCATTTACCATAGTTTCATGGTGGCGGTGAGATAAATATCATGGAAACAGTGAAGATGGTTATTGCTACACCGCAGGGGGTTTCAATGGAGACCATGGTGAATGAAGATGGCAGCGAGGTGGCAGTCAAGGGTGGCTACCGTGGTACCATTGGCGGTCAGGCCAGTAATCACCATAGCATAGTAGATAGTGGAGCAACCAACAAAGGGATCACCACGGTACTGTTGGCGGTCAAGCTAGCCACCATGGTGACTGTAGTAACATTCAGCATTCAGAGGAGAAGGAACAAAGTCTTTACCATGCCACCACGCGTGGTCTAAACATAGACCATGGTGGTGCGATGGGTGGCTAGTAATCGGCTAGGTGAGAAAATAGGGGGTTCAAGATGAAACTGTGGTGATTGCAGTGATAAGGACTTAGTGGTTGACGAAGATGGATACCGTGATACCGCGGTTGGACAAAACAAAGTTGGCAGTTGAGCGGTGAATGGAGAGAAGATGGCTAACACTTACACCACAATACTACAGACAAGAAGAGACGAAGTCATGGTAGGGCAGTAGGAGGAGAAGGGACTGTAATGGTTAAGACCGCCATACCGTGGTCGGTCAAATGGTTGACCGTGGTAGAGTGGTTGAAATAGTAAAAGCTATGGGGAAAGAAAAATAAAGATGCGAGTATATAAAGTGAAATATTAAAAGCAGGAACATATTAATGCCAAATCAAATGTGGAACTATTATAAAAATATTTAATTTGCCGAGAGGCAACTCAATTAAATATTTTGATTGTTGTTAAGGAATCTAAACGGTTTTACTAGTCAATTGAAGAGTTGGAACGTTTGAGATTTTTTTGTATAAAATGAATTGAAAAATCAGTTAGAGAGGGTAAAGAGTTAGATTGTAGTAGTTAGATTTTTTATCAGAAAATGGAATTGGGCAAATGTAAATAATGACAGACCTGTTTTGAAGCAGAGCAATGGATGAATTATCTTGAATTGCTGAAACCTTCCTATTTTAGTTGTTGTGTTCAAATAATACATATTTCTTATTTAATTGTCTCCAACATGAAGTCCTTTGATCATTTAAATCAGTATATGAAGCATATGTCTGATTTACTTATGTGATATTTATTTACTGGTGTCTGCAAGTCAGAATTAAATTCCTTCAGGTAAGTCAGAGTGATTTAGGATTTATTTTGGATTGTTGAAGTAGAATTTGATAAGAAAACATTCCAACCTTGTTTATGCAAGTCATAAACAAATGAAATTATATGCTGGACATAAGATTTTATTCTATAAAGTGCCTAACAACTTGAATTAAACCAGAGAAGGAAACATACATAATTTATTATTTTTGACTCCATTGCCCATGTGAATAGAAGGCATTGATCTGCCTCAACGTAAGAGACAAATTCATATAGAAAATTTTATTCAAATCCTTTTATTTATGCATTTGGAGTAGGATTGGTTGTAGTGGTTTTCATTTGTCCACCACCCTTTACCATTGTGGATAGATTGATTAACCAGGAAACACTTTAAAATTTGCATCATTCGTTAGATACACCTACCTTGGTTTAGTAGAACCTATAGAGTAGAAGGTTTAATGGTATAATTGGCCTTGTGTGTTGTCTAGGAATGTTGTAAGGGCCTAGCAAACTCTTATGGTTAAAAACTGCTTTTTTGAGAACTAACACATACATGAACATGATATGATTATATACATGAAAAGGTCACTTAAAAATAGTATAATCAAAGTAAAAAAATTTTTTAAAGAACTATTCATAGTTATATTGTCCCATCGAGGGAATGCCATAATTCGTTCCACTGATGTTTATTTGTTACAGTGATGTGTTTACTTTTGTTGACTCTATTGGTATATCGGGGAGAGCACCTTAGGCATCAATCCAATAGGTATTGTTACTCCAATAATAGATTGTGATATATTTTTATCGACCCATCGGTGAGGCTATGATGGGGGTTCCACCGATGAAGCATTGTTAGGCCGATGGTACTGAATTCACTAGGAATGGGTGAATGACTATGGGATTTCAATTTTATGGGTGAATCAATAAAACCACTGAACTAGAACTTCTTCATGAAATGGAGGAACAAGGTGCTCTCCACCAATGATCATACACTTTTTTTGCGGAATAATCGAACTTCTAAATCATTGTTTGTATGTTTCTCTTTTCCAGTGTTTAGCACGCCATCATAAGGGATCAAGCCGGTTAAGCGCAAGTCGGATAAATTCCATGTGTTTGGGTGTGAAAGAGTACCATGCCTAGCGTAAACCTACCTATTGGGATGTGTTGGAGTAGTTTGTTTGGTCACACGAATTGCAAAATGAAAGTTGCACCACTTTACAGCTTTGCACAACTTGAATTCGACACTTTTTCCATCAACTGAAAATACGCTGCCACGGGAAAACCACTCCAAGATAGCCAAAACCAAGAGAGGTTTTTGTAGATAGGCCCAATGAAATCCTATAAGAGTAGATGATAAGTTTATAAGAATCATGGTATTTGAGTAATAGCATGATGAAGTTTGCAACCATTTTGCACTTTGGACCCTTAAGGGATCGATCTGGTGGAACGCAGCTCGGAGTGATTCTGTGTGTTTCGGTGTGAAAGAGGACCATTCCTAGCGTAACATACCTATTTGGATGTGTTGGAGTAGTCCTCTTGGTCACACGAGTTGCAAAACGAAATTTCCACTGCTTGCATTTGATGCTTTTTCCATCAAGGTAAAATCCGCTGCCACGAGAAAACCACTCCAAGAGCCCAAACCAAGAGAGAGGTTTTTGTAGAGGGGCCCAATGAAATCCTATAGGATCAGATGAGAAATTTCTAAGCATCATGATATCTGATTAATAGCATGCTAAAGTTTGCAACCATTTTGTACTTTGGACCCTTAAGGGATTGATCTAGTGGAACATAGCTCAAAGCGATTCTACATGTGTCAGTGTGAAAAATAATCATTCCTAGCATAAAAATACCTATTCAAACACGTTGTAGTAGTTAGTTTGGTCACACAATTTGCAAAGTGAAAGTTGCACCACTTTGCAACTTTGCACAACTTGAATTTGACACTTTTTCCATCAACTGAAAATTCACTGCCACGGGAAAACCACTCCAAGATAGCCAAAACCAAGAGAGTTTTTTGTAGAGGGGCCCAACATGATCTTTTTGGATGAAATGAGAAGTTTCTAAGCATCACGGTATCCAAGTAATAGCATGTTGAATTTTGCAACCATTTTGCACTTTGGACCCTTGAGGGATCGATCTGGTGGAACGTAGCTCAGAGCGATTCCGCGTGTTTTGATTTGAAACAAGACCATCACTACCATAAAAATACCTATTCGAACGCATTGGAGTAGTTAGTTTGGTCACACGAGTAGCATAGAAAAAGTTGCACCACTTTGCAACTTTGCACAACTTGAATTTGACACTTTTTCCATCAACTAAAAATCTGCCACCATAGGAAAACCACTCTGAGATAGCAAAAACCAAGAGAGGTTTTTGTAGAGGGGCCCAACAAGATCTTGTTGAATTAGATGAGAATTTCCTAAGAATCACGGTATCCGAGTAATAGCATGTAGAAGTTTGCAGCCATTTTGCACTTTGGACCCTTTAGGGATCGATCTGGTGGAACATAGCTCAGAGCGATTCTGCATGTTTCGGTGCAAAAAAAGACCGTTCCTACAATAAAAATACCTATTTGGATGCGTTGGAGTAGTTAGTTTGGTCACACAAGTTGCAGAGGGAAACTTGCACCACTTTGCAACTTTGCACAACTTGAATTTGACACTTTTTCCATCAAGTGAAAATCCACCACCATGGGAAAACCACTCAGAGATAGCCAAAACAGAGAGTGGTTTTTGTAGAGGGGCCCAACATGATCCTATAGGATTGGACAAGAAGTTTCTAAGAATTATGGTATCTGAGTAAGAACATGTTGAAGTTTGCAGCCATTTTGCACTTTAAACCCTTAAGGGATCGATCCGATGGAACATAGCTCAAAGCGATTCTGCGTGTTTCAGTGTGAAAGAGGACCATTCCTTGCATAAACATACCTATTCAGATGCGTTGGAGCAGTCTGCTTGGTCAAACGAATTGCAAAACAAAATTTGCACCACTTTGCAACTTTGCACTGCTTGCATTTGATGCTTTTTCCATCAAGTGAAATTTTTTTGCCATGGGAAAACCACTCTAAGATAGCCAAAATCGAGATTATTTTTTGTAGAGGGGCCCAACATGATTCTATCGGATCAGATGAGAAGTTTCTAAGCATCATGGTATCTGAGTAATAGCATGTTGAAGTTTGCAACCATTTTGCACTTTGGACCCTTAAGGGATCGATCCGGTAGAACGTAGCTTAAAGCAATTTCGCGTGTTTCGTTGTGAAAAAATACCATTCATACCATAAACATACCTATTCAGATGCATTGGAGAACTTATTTTGGTCACACGATTTGCAGAGCGAAACTTTGTGTTGTTGTCCCTATAGATTTTGGTGGAAAGGGTCATGAAAAATGAGGTTTCACCCTATGGTTTGATAGAATATTGCATGTAGAGGTTGGGTGATTGTCTTTTGAGTTTTTGCAGGTGATTTTAAGAAGGTTTGAGGTGGTGGAATGTTCTATTAAGGTGTGGAACCATTCCTTTCAATAAACCCTCCTTAGAATAGCATTGTTTACATTGTTTACATTTCAAAATTCAAATTTTGCAAATTTTCCTATTGAAGGCATTTACAGAACAAGGTGCTACTGCACCAAACATGAACTCCAAAATTACAATATTTGAGTAAATCTCATTTTATAAGTAAATCTCATTACAATGACTTAGGTACTTCGTTCTCACAGATCTTTTACAGTGTCACTCATACATCGATATTCTCTTTAAATGCTTACATCATAGGTGCTCATTATGAGGTTTACTTCAATTGAGTAACTTCTTATTCCCTCACTAATATTCACACGCTCTTTCATAATGGCTTCAAATCAAAATTGAGATTTGTCAAGATCATCAAATTAAGGATGTTGCATTTCTTTTTTGGCTGAAATTCTCTTTGATGGCTCATAAATCAGCATTTTTTGCAACGAGAGATCAATAATTTTTTAGTAGTTTACTTACAAATACGCAAAGTAAAAGAGAAAAATAAAGAGAATCCAAAATGGAAATGAAATAAAAATAGATGGAAGGCACTTACAGATAGGCATGCATGTCTCACAACTTAGTCACTCTTGGACATACATCTTCACTGAGAATTCCAACATACCTATTGCACACAACCCCTCTCATGAATAGAGTAAGTTAAAATTTCAGATTCTCGTATAATGTCTACATAATAGCTTCTCATGATAAGGTTAACTTCAAATGAATAACTTGAAATTCTCTCACCAAGATTTTATGGCTAACATTCTCTTGGATGGCTCATATATCTGCAATTTTTGCAAGGTGACACCAATCATTGTTTAGTATGTTACTTACAAATATGCAAAGTAAAAGAAGATGATAGCATTGGCATCATAGAAATTAATGTGCATACAAGTATAAAGTAATAAGAACCAATGTGCATACACTTACAAATTAATCCAACGAACCATCTGGGTCTGCTCTACTCTTTATTTTGTCAAGTATTGCCTCATCAACAGACTCATGGACCTTCCTGTGAACCCCAATTTAATACCTGCACAAACATAGAAAACAAGCACAATATTAATCATATGCAAGCAAGAAATAAGGATTCCCCATGAAATCCATCTACAATGCTTAAAAATAGGAAAAACAAAGAAATAAACAAGAAAGAAATGAATTCCTGATTAAGCATGAAAACTCATGATCCCATGAGGGAGTTGGGGCCAATTGATGTGTCAAAATTATCCCTTTCCCAACTCCTTTGTAATATTTGATGATTTGATCCACTTTGTTGGTTGACTTCCTACATAACCTAGCTAAGAACTTGATAAAACTAAATGAAAATGGTTATGTTTGAAGATGGATTTGAGTATAATAAGTTTACTCAAATTGTAGATGATAGAATGAGAGGAAGAGTCTCTCATTTATAGATCTCCAAAATGGAAGAGAGAGTGAAAATAAGCAATGTGGGATCATCCAACATCCAATGGCCAAGTGCCACTTGTTAAGATGTGAATGGTTGAAGGCTGAGCACATTTTGATCAATGTGCAAGTTTGAATTTTGAATTTGATGAAGTGACATGTTTAAGGGGAGTGAAAGAAATGGAGTTAATGTCACTTGGCTCAATGCACAAGGACATGTAAGAGGAGTGAATGCTTTTTTGGAAGGACTAAGTCCATTTGAATTTGAATTCAAATTTGAAGGAATATTCCCTTTTTATTCCATGTTGAGAGAAAATAGGAAATTAAATAAATCAAAGTAATTGATTTATTGTGCAAGTTGCATTCTCTAGAGGATGTGACATAGATTAAGATTAAATTAATCATAGATTAATTAATTTAAAGAGAGATTAGGGGATGTGACAACTTTGACTTGAATTTATGAGTTAATTTAAATCAATAATTGAGAAGAAAGAGTTTAATTAAATAAATGATTTTGATTTATTTAACTAAGGGGATAATGTTAGATTAAATCAAATAAGGTTTAATTCATTCAATTTAATGGGAATACTTTAGGGATATAATTAAATAAGATGAATTATTTAATTAAAGAGGGATTATCGAAATAATTAAATAAAATTGATTTATTTAATTAACAGGAGATGATGACTTAATTAGATAAAGTTGATTTATTTAATTAAGAGATGAAGAGTGATGAATTTAATCAAATACAAATTATTCGATTAAATGACTAGCAAAGGAGATGATTCATGATGAAATGGTGTTAGTAAATCAAGATCCAGTGTGTCGGATCGAATTGTACATTTTCCATGTCTACACTTCCCCAAGGTCTTCTTCAAAGGTCTACCCCCATATTTGGATGCCACAACAAAGTTTGGGTAATGAAGAATCTTACGATGCATGTCAAAGTCTTGAAATAGCCAATGTTTAGCCCTTGAATGTGGCTACCTTCTAAGCCATGTTCCAATAACCACAATTGAGCCTGTAAGGTATTCGATGTTTTCTCCATCTATAACTAGGGCCTCCAATTTATGTTTGGCCTCAACATAATGACACAAGTAATAGTTTGTTCCCTCTTCATTGTCTTCATCTGCAATAATTGCATAAACATGCCCTGCATTGATATGTGTAGACAATATCTTTAAATTTGTCAACATTACGAATACAATACAAAGTAAGATAACGATATGGAATTTCAACAACTAAGCAAGTAGCTATATCTAGTTGAACTAGATCTGATACGTGGTCAAAGTCGACTGATGATTCCATTTGTGTCAGTTCCAATGTCATTGGAGGGCGATACATGTGAAGTGGGCTAAGATAACTTCTCAACCATTTGTCAACCCACTCCCTTCACTCACAATCATTCCAGGCTTGCATTGTACATCAAGAAAAAAAGAATGCCATATTTCATGTATCGATACTCCATGAACCTACATTTGAGCTAAAGAAAGAGTGTACCTCACTCGATCTAGTTAGTGTACAACAGTCCTCATATGGGGCAATTTTAGTACCATCCATCAACCAAAAAAATCTATGAACTAAATACATTCCTTCATTACGTGGACCCATCGAAGCATTACACCACGATTGATTTTCTATCTGTCAACTTTGCATTGTGTATATACTTTAACTCTTCTCATGCTAATTCTCTTTTCATGCTTGCTCTTGCACCATAATTCTCCCCCTTTCCATGTCTGGCATCACAAAAGTTCCACATATGTTGAACACTTGTAATTACATGCATCCTGCACAACCAGTAGAACATGCAGGAGTTTTTGTAGAACATCTGGAAACAACCTTGCACGAACTCTAGAGAATGTGTGTGATCATCACAAATGTAAAATTGGTACTCCCTCAATACCTTCCTTTGGTCATTTGTACTGTCAGATGCATGAATGAATGTTATGTGCACAAATATTGAAACCTATGTGGGGTTGTAATACTATGACTGCACCTCATGTTGTGGTTGTAGAGTGCAGTTCTCCACAATGTCAACCACTGATACTATTCTTCCAACTAGAAAGGTTTCTTTCATAGCTTGAATTGTGTATTCAACCATCGGGCTCTATGGGTATGCATTGCATACTCAAACAATATATTGTCATGAAACATGTACATAAACTGGTACACTAGAATCTTCTCAATAACCAAATCAAGCCTTTTTACTTCAAACCCATCTTTTATAGCATGTGCCACTATTTTATACTTCTCAAACTCTACTAATTTTTGTCCCACCTCATATGTGCTTTCCATATGTTGACATACTGGCATACGCTGGAAGCCACCACAACACTCGCATGAACCATCCAAGCATGTTGTCCTATAGAATATCTAGCCATCCTCTATTTCACATTTTTTTTTTAATAATAACTCTCTTGAATATTTTAATGGGGCTTCTATGCCACAATCCTGCAAAACATCATTAGTATGCAAATCTACACATATAGAATGATAAACATCATAATGGTTAGAAATATCAATATGTAGTCTACAACAAAAAGTAGTGCATGTGTGATTTATCTTGACATGAAAAGGTTTAAGCATTTCAAAAAATCTTTGAGAAATACTAATTTGAGGATAATCATTTTCAAATTTTTGAAAAAATTGGGTTTGAGTCATATCCAAAAAATGCTTTGGATGTGGCTCATGATTTTGACTATCGATTCTCCTTCTTACCACATCCCTTTGATTTGGAGATGGCCTTGTGTTATTCTTCCAATACTCTTCAATTACTGTTCTCAAGGCTTCAACAACTTCTTTATCTTTTTGTGACAGTCTCCCCGAGAATGCCCATAATTCATTTGAATCATTTCCCTCAATTCTTTTACACCTTTGAATGGATCTTGATAAAGTTTTTCTACTAATTATTTTTTGTTCACTCATCTTTTTAATGGGGTGAGCTCTCTTTGTTTGATAGCTTACCAAATTCGATGTAATGACACGTTGGGTGAAATTACTATCCTTTGAGCGTGAGGTCTTACCCACACTCTCATAAGCATCCATTAGATTCTTCATGATAGTGTCATCACTCGATGCATTTGATGTTCTCAACTCAAGTGTCTTCATTATTTTCCTATGCTTTACACCCCGCATCATTTCAACAAATAGTTGAAATCTTGCAGTTTCATTTAGCTTTTCAAAGAATCATTTCCAAATCTTATCAGCATATCTTCTACAGTGCATGTTAAAATCTTACCTTCCATGTGCTACAAAATCTCATCATCAATATTAATCAAATATTTTTTCTTTCTACGCAAAATTCTAGGTGGTGTTCTCCTAGGTACATACATCTCAACATTAGGAATTTCATCAATATTTAATTGAGGTGGGCTAGATTGTGTACCTTTGATCGAGGGTGGAGAAGAATACATACCTTGAGATTCACATGGGGATGATGGCATACCTTATTTGTCAAATACGAGTGATGATGTACTCTCAACTTGAGATGTGTTGGATGGTGTCCAGCCATATTCACTTGAGGTAGATGGTGTTCATCCATATTCACTTTTGCTAGATGGTGTCCCTCCATATTCGCTTGTGCTTAATGGTTTCCCTTCATATTCACTTGTTGTAGAGGGTGTGTCTCCAACTACAGTATTTGAATATATCTTACGACGATGCTTTCGCATTCATGTGTTTTGTGCTTCTAATTCCCGTTCTTTTTTTCACAGTTGAGGTTCCTCTTCAATTGGCTCATTTTTGTCAATCATTTCCAATTTCTTCTTTACACGATATGCCACCACCCGAACTCTCTCCTTTTTGTTTGAAGGTTTCATTCTCTTCATTTGTTAGTTTCCTCTTTGTTTTTTTCTTCGGCATGGTGGATAATTTTATCTGTACCATGGTAATGAGATGAATATTAGTTCCTAAAAAATGTATCCATTCAAGTTAATTGAAAAATATATATCATTCAAGGATTCATTTCAATAATACTTACAATCATCCTATAAAAAATTTAATGTGGCATTCCATGATTGCAAGATAGGCTCAAAATGGAAGCATGGAAATTTGCAAAAAATTGCATTATTTGGCAAAGTTGTGAAGAGATAAGTTAGTTAAGAAGTTACAAAAATAGTTAGATATGTTGGGGGCATTGAGTTTAAAGGGAAATAGATAAATATCATGTAAGTTACAATCATAATGAGTGTAATCGCATTGTGAGTGTTTGTTAAGTTTGTGGTGCAGGAGGACCTTGACAATCTATGCTATGTTACAATCAATTTTATGCTTTATTCTATGTTACAATTAATTTTACAATCAATTTTATGATGGTTAATCTATTTTTTGGGTCTGACAAAGAGTTGAAACCAAGTTATAATGTTTTGTGGAAATATGAAATCAAGTGAAATTGAAGGATTTTGATGAAAAAATGATTGAGTTTTGTTCGTTCATCTTCTTCAATATAAGTTAGGGTCAAAAGTACCCTTGATGATTTGTGGATCTTGGTAGATTCTCTGCATTAAGTTTAAAATGGTAATTGACAAGTGTATATAATTGTGTAATTTTAAATGTTCACTGACAACGTAAGGTTATAATGACAAACAAAAATTAAAGAAAGCCATAATAGAATGAAAGAAAATGTGTAAAGACTTCACATACCTAGAAATCCAGACTTCCAAATGGAGGAGTTCAACCGAATTATTTAGGCTTAGCTTTTTCTTTCTTCAAACTCCACAACAATTTGACTTGTTCAAAATCTTGTTCCCCTCCAAAATTCAATTCATATTATATGTCTTTCAAAGTGGAAACTTTTCTATTTTTTGCAAAGGTGGTAGAAATATCATGGAAAAGGCGATGGAATGTGAAGAACATGATTGCACAGTTCACAACATCATCAAAAAGCTACTTTTTTTCAGAGCACGTGCATAACCAGAAGAATATGCAGACTGTGGGCCTTGACATCATGGGTATATTGGGTTTTTAAACCATTTTTAGTGAAATAAACAACATCCTCAAATTATTTCTTCCTAAAATGGTGAGAGAGAGGGAGGGTGGGAGAGAGAGGGAGGAAGAGGGAGAGAGGAAGAGTGAGAGTAAGAGGGAGAGGGAGAGTGAGGGAAGGATGGAGGGAGGGAGGAAGGGAGGGATGGGGTAAGGGACAAAGAGGGGGAGAGAAAGAGGGAGAGAGGGAGAGAGAGGGATAGAGGATTAGAAAGGGGGAGAGGGAGGGAGAGAAAGAGGGAGAGAGAGGGAGGGAGAGGGAGGGAGAGAGGATTAGAAAGATAAAGAGAGAGAGAGTGGGAGAGTGGGAAAGTGGGAGAAGGGGAGAGTGGGAG
>CM021101.1:126902202-127068797 GCA_007115665.2 Sequoiadendron giganteum | reverse complement strand
CTCTCTCTCTCTCTCTCTCTCTCTCACTCCCTTTATCTCTCTCCCCTCTACCCTTAACCCTAAACCCTCAACCCTTAACCCTTAACCCTTAAACCCTCTACTCTTAACCATCTAAGCTCTATCTCTCTCCTACTCCCTCTCTATCTCTCTCAAGAATCTCCATCCATCTCTCCCTCCATCCATCCCACCTTCTCTTCCCTAATCCCTCAACCCTATATCCTCAACCCTTAAAACCTTGAACAATCAACCCTATACCCTAAACCCTCAACCCTCAACCCTTAAATCCTAAACCCTTAAACCCTCTACCCTCTACGCTCAACCCAATACCCTCAACCCTAATCCCTCAACACTTAAATCCTTAAACCCAATTAAACTATTTACCCTAATCCATCAACCCTTAACCCTTAAACCCTCATCCCTCAACCTCTACCTTCAATCCTATACCCTTAAACCTAAAACCTCAACCCCTATACCTTGTACCCTATATGTTGGACCCTATACCCTCAACCCTCTACCCTAAACCTTAAACTCTTGAACCTCAACCCTTAAACCCTAAACCATTAAACCCTCTACCATCTACCCTATTCATTAAACCCATAACCCTCAACCATCAACCCTTAATCCCTTAATCCTCAACCCTTAAACCCTAAACCCTCAACCCTTATACCCTCTACCTTATACATTAGACCCTCAACCCTAATCCTTCAACCATATACCCTTAAACCTATACCATAAAACCTCTACCCTCAACCCTAAATCCTCAACCCTAAACCCTAAACCCTCAAAACTTCTACCCTCTACCCTCAACCCTCTACCCTCTACCCTCTACCATCTACCCTATACCCTATATCCTCAACCCAATACCCTAAATCATCAATCATATACCCTCAATTCTCAACCCTCTATCCTATACATTAGATCCTCAACCCTCATATATCTCTATCCCTCTCTTCTCTTCTCTCCTTCTCTCTATCTCACTTTTCCCTCCATATCTCCCTCCATCCTTACCTCCCTCTCTACCTTAATCCCTCAACCCTATACCCTCAACCCTTAAACCCTTAAACCCAAGTAAAATCTCTACCCTAATCCCTCAACCCTCAACCCTTAAACCCTCTACCCTCTACCCTCTACCCTCAACCCTCAACCTTCAACCCTCAACCCTCAACCCTCAACCCTCAACCCTCTACCCTCTACCCTATACATTCAACCCTCAACCCTCAATTCTCAACCCTTGACCCTTAATCCCTCAACCCTAGGTAGGTAGGGAAACATAGGTGAGATATAGAGTGATGAAGGGATAGGTAGGTAAAAAAAGGGATAGGGGAGATAAATATAGGTAGAGAGGGTAGGAGATGTAAAGAGAGGAGAGATAGAGATAAATTGAGAGGGGAGGGAGGAGCAAGTAGGGAGGAGATAGAGAGAGGGGGGTTAGGGAGGAGACATGATTGAGATATAGAGTCATGGAGGGAGAGGTGGGTAAAGAGAGGGAGAGGGGAGATAAAGATAAATATAGAGGGAAGGAGATGTAGAGAGAGATGATAGATAGAGAGAAGTGGAGAGTGGAGGAATGGTGGGAGAGGAAAGGATATAGAGGTGAGTGTGTGTGAGAGGGAGAGAGAGTGAGAGGAGAGAAAATGAGGGGAGAGAGGAAGGGGGAGAGAGAAAGAGATTAGAGAGGGAAGGGGGGAGAGATAGAGAGTAGAGAGGGAAGGAGAGAGTAAGAGAGAAAGAGGGGTGAGGGAGAGAGTGGTAGGTAGTGGAGGGAGAGGTAGGTAGAGAGGGAAGGAGAGAGGGATGGATAGGAGGGAGAGAGGGAAGGAGGGAGAGTGAGATGGAGAGAGTGGTGAGATAGAGAGTAGAGAGGTAAGGAGAGAATGAGAAATAGAGATAAAGAGAGAGAGGGAGGTTGGAGGGAGGGAGAGGTAGAAAGGGATAAGTGAGACATAGAGAGGGAATGAGGGAAAGTGGGATAGAGAGAATGGTGATTTAGAGAGGAGGGAGTGAGAGGGAAGGAGGGAAAGTGGGAGAGAGGGAATGGTGATTTAGAGAGGAGGGGGTGATAGGTAGGGATAGAGATAATTGTGAGATAGAGAGGAGAGAGTGAGAGAGAGAGAGAAGGATGGAGAGACAGAGAGAGGTAGGTAGGGGAAGGGAAAGGAGAGATATAGAGTAGAGAGGGAAAGAGGTAGGGAAGGATGCATAAGTGAGATAGAGAGGGATGGAGAGAGAGAGTGATTGAGGGAGAGGTATGTATTAAGAGGGAAAGCAAGAGGAGAGATAAAGAGTAGAGAGGGGAGAGAGGGAGGGAGAGGTAGGGAGATAGAGGTGTGTGTGTGAGTAAGAGAGAGAGAATGGTGAGATAAAGAAAAAGATCAATTAAGAGAGAAAGAGGGGGAGGGAGGGAGCAACAATAGTGAGAGAGATTGGGAGGAGAGACGAAAAGAAGTGGAGGGAAGGTGAGGTCGAGAGAGGGAGGGACAAGAGAGATCTAGAGAGAACTAGAGAGGGAAGGATGGAGGGATGAAGTGTTAGTGAGGGAAATAGAGGTTTGTGTGTGTGTGTGTGTGAGAGAGAGAGAGAGAGATAGAGAGAGTGGTGAGATAGAGATGGGAGAGTGAGATGGAGGGAGAGAGAGTTATGAGATAGAGAGGAGAGAGTTAGAGAGAAAGTGGGGGAAGAGAGGGATAAAGAGTGAGAGAGAGATGTAGGTAGAGGGAGGGAGAGGAGAGATATAGAGTAGAGAGGGAAAGAGGTAGGGAGGGAGACATAAGTGGTTGAGGGAGAGGTAGGTAAAGAGAGAGAGGGGAGATAAAGATAAGTAGAGAGGGAAGGAGATGTAGAGAGAGAAGAGATACAGAGAAGTAGAGAGGGGAGGGGGGAGGCAGAAGTACGGAGGAGATAGAGGGGTGAGAGATAGAGAGTGGGAGTGGAGAGATAGAGAGTAGAGAGAAGGAGAGCGAAAGCTAATACAACTTGTTGACTACTAAAATTTGAATTGCTAATTACTGAAATTTGACTAAGTCTAAATTTTTTAAGATCTTCCAAAAACTAGAATTTGCATTATAATTCCTAGAGATCTGAAACCACTCTCAAACATCATGCCTATATACATGTAATATAACTTAAAGTATAACAAATTAAATTTCCATATGTAGATGTAAACTTATACTTAAATATTTATTTCATGTATATAGTTCCCTTGGAAGAGAAAGCGAAAATAAAAGAGTTTAGAAAAATGCAATCCAAAATTCATTGCAAAAAGAAAGAGAACTCACACGTGTTCACTCATTGAAAAACTAAAGCCATTTGGCACACACCAAATTTTGCACTCGCCAAATGGTAAAGCCATTTGAAGAGCACAATATTGCCTATTACAGGTTTGTTTTGCAATTTGGCACCGAAATTATGTCACAGATTGGTGCACTTACCCCTATACCCTCAAACAAATGCCCTCTACCATTGACCCTATTCCCTCAACCCTCAAACCTTAAACCCTAATACCCTAGAAACCATCAACCCTATAGGTCCTCCACCCAAATCCCTCAACCCTATACCCTCAACCCCTATCACTTTCTCTCTATCTATACATATCAGCTCTCCCTCCCTCCATCCCTCCTACCCTCTCTAATTGTCTCTATCTACCATCTCCCTCTTTCTACATACCTCTCATTCAATCAATCCCTAACACCCTCTTTCATTCCCTCTATCCATCTCTCTCTATGTCCCTCCCACTCTATACCACTCTCTCCCTCTCTCTCATGTCTCTCCCTCCCATCCCCCATCTCTCTTAGGTCTCTCCCTCTGGCAACCTACCTAGGTAACTCTCTCTATGTCTCTCTCCCCTCTCTCTATCTATCCCTTCCAACCTACCTAGATAGGTCCCTCTCACTCCACCCCCCTATTTCTCTACCTCTATCAGGTCACTCCCTCCCACACCCGCTCCCTCTCTTAGGTCTCTCACTCACACTCCCTCTCTCTCACACTCCCTCTCTTTCACACTCCCTCTCACTACCTATCTCTCAGTTCTCTCCCTCTAACCCCCCTCATACTCTCAAGTCTCTTCATTTGGCACCCTACCTACATAACTCTCTTTTTCTCCCTGTCTCTCCCTCTCTCTCAATTATATCTCTCCCACCCCACCTCTCTCTCTCCCTCCAACCTCTCCCTACAACCCCTTCTCTCCCACTCCCTCTCTCTTAAAATCTCACTTCCATCCCCTCTCCATCTCTCCAAACTCTCTCTCTCTCTAAATTCTCCCTCCCTCTAAAGACATACGTAAATAAATACATACAAGTATAATACATATGTACATATAATAATACATCCATACTTGAGCATACATGCATGCATGTGTAGATACAATCTTACATACATATATACAATATATATGCATTGATACATACAAGCATACATACATACATACAAGCATGCATACATACATACAAGCATGCATACATGACATACAAAAATACAAATATATAAGAATACATTTAAAATATTGGCATTTAACATAAAGGAGGACATAACACGAGCACGTTACAACATGCTCATGTTATTTCCTAGTTGACATGTTCCCCGTAGAAGCAAAAACAATGTCAAAACTAAAATATAGCGCGAGTGTGTTATAGCGCACTTGCGTTATATCTTGATTTTTGAATTCATGAGCCTTAGGCTTGGTATTTTCCTTGTAATACCAACTGAAAGGCTTGGAAGCCATTCCCAACGACCAGAGAGATGTTTTTTAAAAATCTACCCTATTTCACATAATCGAGTTCGTGCTCACCATTAGGATTGTACATGGTTCAATATTGAAAAAATCAAACACATGGGTAATGTTGGGTTCTCTCTTAGCTATCCAACGATGTAAATTTTTTCACTTTTTGAAAATGTTAAGCCTTTCATCCATAATTTTTTTTATTTGTATGTCTTTTTTCTACCAAAAAGTAGTGTTTGGTATTTATTTTGTTATAAATTAACCGTTCATCGAATTTTTGAATAAATTACATTTTTAGACGCTAGAATCCATTCTACGAATTTTATAAGAAAGATAAAAAACAAATCAATTAGTTTCCAAAATTTGTAGGGATAGCATGACCAAAATTCTATTTTTTCAGGATATGTCCACTTTGAAAATTAGTAAAAAATCAAATATTCATTAACAAATTATCAAAAAAATTATGCATCAACTAGATACTATTAGCTAACTTCTGACTATTGTGATTTTGAAAATACTCTAAAAAAATTCACCGTACAAGGGTCATACAAGAGTTATTGTGTTATGTTTTTCTAAGAAAAACAACACCAATTTGTGTACGCCCCTCTTTTGAACCCCCTTAATATCAACCATTTTAAAAATAATTTAGTAGTTTAGAAAGTAGACTAGGAGCACTTTGATCCTTTTTTTTGTTCTATCTCAAAATTTTGAGTGTAACTATCATGAGTTTCATGTCCAATGTCAGTATTTCTTGATTTTAGAAAAAAGATGTCCACTTAAGTCCCCTTGTTGGGAACCATCTTTGTGCACTTACTCGAATATCAATTCTAGTTGCATAATTAAGGCACACATATCATTAAGCTAATCACCACATTAACATGCACTTAACATAAATAAGCATTAATATTGACCATTCATAATCTAAGTCTTAATACCTCTTTAAGTTCATAAATGCCCACATAAAGGAAAATATTATGAGTTTTAAAGCCAAATTATAAAGTATTTAAAAGGTAAAAACTTAGTGATTATGAGGTCTTTACTAGGCCTCATCATTCTCCTCCTCCTGCATTTAACCCTGCCCTCATGGTCTAGAACTAGATGGAATATGAATTCCTCTGTTGATTGATTCCATCCAAAGGGCATAGTCCAAAACTCCTCCTTTGTATCCCATTGTAGTTATTGTTGACACAAAAAATCCATTATTCTTCTCCATCTTGTCATACCACGCTTTGAGGACCTCGGCTAGTATCTGTGAAGGTGCATTTATCTTAGGTGTAGGCATGATAATCATAGGCATTTTGAATCTCATACCAATCCAAAACTCTTGTTGGTAATGAATCAGATTGATCACATGCCTCACTCGTGTTATACTCCATCTCATATTGTTGGGTGATATTGGCTCTCTCCTTTTTAATGGGTCTAGAAAAAGTTGAAATGATTTTTAATAAATTATTGACGTAAAGAGGAGTTACATCATTCAATATTGCAATGGTCCTGAATCTTTTGATGTAACGAATTGACTCTAGGTATTTAGGTCCCTTTGACAACCCATATGTCTATTGAATATTTATGTATTCCTCCATTGTGGCTAACCATTCCACATGATTTTTCAATAATGAAGCAAAGGATTTGATTTGAATTTCACCAATATAAAAATTAAGTAGTGAATCATCATTGTTATCCATGAGAAATCCATGTTGGAAGAACTCTCACACATCTGATTTTGAATGTTTGGGTAACTATTAAAATAAAAATCCATGAAGTCATAATTTGTCCAGAAGTCAGTAGGTCTTTTTAGAACAATCTGATTCAACTTCCATTTCAAAAACATCTCTCTAAGAAAAAATCCATACAATCCAGAAGGTTCTCTAGTGAAAACTAAGGCAAACACAATATCTACAATCTTGATTACCCTTTCCTCTGCTTCTTCCTTTTCCTTTGTAACTTTATCCAATTTTGCTTGCAGTTCTTTATTAAGCTATTTGTATTTCATAGCTATTAAGGAAAGGTATCTAGGTCTTTTTGTTTGCTCCTTATGCTCTTCCTTAGGTGGAGACGGAAGTAATAAAATGTTGTTGAGCAGTTGTGATTGTACCTTCTCTTTTGTTCTAGTCTTTATTTGCAACTCTATTTGCAACCTCTAGATCTCTCTATCTTTTTGTTCATTTTGAATGGTCATTTTGGTCATTTTTTCCTTTGTTTCCTTTAACTGTGAAGACAATAGAATATCTTTCTTTTCAAATTTTTATTTCAACTCATTTTTTTCTATTTGAAATTTTAATGTCTCCTAATCTCTTTGCCTTAATTTTTTGTCTAATAGAAAATTCTGCATTTTAAACTCTTCCAGCTCTTTCTGTAAGCTGGATATCCTAAGAGTAGTTTGAATTTCTTCTTCTTTTTTTTCCTCTAAATTTTCACTGTCAGAAAGTGTTTCTTCTTCTTCTATGGGCTACTTCCCTTCCCTATGGATGAATGCCTCTTCATTGTGTTGAGTTATTTCTTCTTGTTGGACTTCTATATTTGGCACTTCACTTTCCTAAAAATTTTCCAAATTTAGGATTTCAATTTCATGTTTAGTTTCCATATTTGACATATCAACATCCTAAAAAGGAGAATTAGGAGTTGACAAATTAACATCCTAAAAAGGAGAATTGGGGGCTGAGAAATTCTCATCTAAAGGATTGCATTCTAGACCTTGCATTGGAGTTTGTGACCCTTCTTATTCCTTTTCTAACTCATCTTTTAGGCTCTATTTCTTTCAACACCTCCTTTTCAAGCTCTTCTTTTTCATGTTCATTTTTCTCAGACTCATCCTTTTCAATTTTGTCTCCCCTAGATTCATCAAGATTGATGGTAGAAGGAGTCTTTTCAGACTCTAACTTTTCTTTCTCCATCCTTTGTGTTTCTGGCCTGGTTTTTCTTTTAGGTCTTTCAATTTTTATATTTTTCTTATTTTTGGAGCTTTTTCTCTTAGTATCAGAACCCTCTGGGTTTTCTTTTCCTCACTTTTCCTCTTCTTTATAGAAAAAAGACTTCTTTTTTCTTTCCTCCTAGTTTTATCTATTGGTTTAACTAGGTTTTATGTCAAAACCTTTGTCTTTATTTTCTTTGTAGGAGTAGAACTCTTTGGTTTTTTTTTTTTTAGGTCTCCCAATAGGTTTAACTAGGTTTTTCATTAGAACCTTAGTTTTCTCTATTTTATGTGTTATGCTTTCAGATATTTTAGATTTTTATTCTTCCTTATTAGTATTCAACAGAGATTTCCTCCATTCCTCTTCCCAATTAGGTTTTTGCATAAATTGACGTTTAACTATCAAATGCATCAAACCGTGATGAGTCACTCTATTTTCTTTTTCCTTTCATTTAATAGTCATTTCAGTAAGTTGAGAAAAGAGAAAAGAAATTAAATTAACCCTTACTTCAAGTTTAGTTGCACCGTATCTAACATGATTCGGCAATTTGAGTGGCCGCCCTAGAATGGTGGAAAACTAACACTCATAGGTGAAAATAATAATAATGTAGAGAACAATGGATGCCTAGGGTTCCTGCAAACTTATGTGCTCAATGCCCTTGTTCTTCCCTTTGTGTATGTGAAAGATTGGCAAAGGATCATGTGGAACATGAAATATTTCAAGAGATTCTTGCAAATAGGAAAGCCTACGTTGAATAATGTCACCTTCCACCATATTTCTAGATAAAGAACTAATCACAACAGTGGATACCTCAATGGGTTCTCCCCTGATGACAGTGAAATTGATGTGGAATTTTTTGATGATATCCAATATTATATCCCACTCATAGCCATCATATTTGAGTATGAAATCTAACCATCAAACTTGTTGTATATACCTCCTTGATTCAACATCCAAGCTTATCCCCTTTGGTTCCACCATTATTTTGTACCCCATTTCAAAAAGACTCTAAAACTTTCAAGAGACTTCAAAATTTCAAAAGACTCTAAAACTTTCAGAAGCTCAAGAATTTACCAATAGTGTTGACAATCAATTTCTTGAAATGGCTATTTCCTTTTGTTTTGAAATGATAGCGTTAATCCCTTTCAAATATGATTAATGAGATATAATCAATGAATGCAATATTAACTGACTGTTCTTGCATGCCTATTATGTCTCATCAAGGTACTGACACCAATGTGCCACTTACGTATCAACCTTACTGCCCATCACCTCGCTTTGAAATCCATCTTGTCATTTTTATTACACAATTAAGTAATGAGGCGTTCATTCATATGTTTAAAAAATATATATTTGGCTTTTTAAACAATCATAATTTAATCCGTTAAGCAACTTTATAAACTATCATTAATGTATTTCAAATTTCAAAAAATGCCTCGCGATATAAATGCTTACCTATGAATGATGACAAATTAAAATGATTGTGAATAATGGTAATATGTGCCTTCTTAAGCCATGCAATTTGCAACAAATTTTGATCTTAAATTAATCAACATTAATTAATGCAAGACACATTGAACTCTACCCTTGTGGGGGCCCACTTATTTCCATGTGCTAAGTCATTAATTTTTTATTTTCCATTCAACCCTGTTCCTGCACATTTATACAAATGAATTATTAATAAATGAAAAAGATCTTCTGACAACACATGATCATTTCTTCGTGCTCCTGATTGTCATGAATCATTTCAACCTTTATTTGAAAAATTTACCTTCACTCATTCATCAAGAACAAATGATCAGAAGAAATCAAGAGCTATTATAAGCTTGAATCATTTTGAATTTTTACTCTGATCAAACATGATAAGAAGTGTTTTGTGTCCCTTCAAATCATTTCAATTCCTTCTAGACCAGGAATGATTAGGAGCTATTTATGAACTATCAAGGACCAATTCTTTGTTTCCGTTATGATCAAGCATGATCAGGATCTATTATGGGAAATCACACCTAATTAGGCTCTATTAAAACTATTCATATTTATTCCTAAGAGTGGAATAAAAATTTTTTCTATCCTTTTCCCTCTCTTTTTCCTCTCTTTTTTTTTTTGCAATTTTCTGTAGAGTAAACCACCCTTTCTAGTTCTCAATTTACTCTATTTATTTGTGGCCATCGAAAAATGGATCTAAGGACTGGCCATTTCACCAAAAGAAGAAAAAAATTTCTTAGTAAAATGCTCAATTCTTTCTTGAATCTCTGTAACAAATTCCTCTTTCGATGTTGGTCTATGATAAAGCTTGAGCCTATACCCATTTACCAGCATTGTTTTTCTCTCTCCATCTATCAGTATTAACTAAGAAGCTCCATTGTCCAATAATTGTGTAATCTCATATGGCCCAATCCATATTGTATTCAATTTCCCCTTAAATTCCTGAAACCTTGAATCAAACAACATAGCCCAATTTATCATGCCATTATTCTATTCTTCTATGCTTTAATAAGGTTTGTCCCTGCATTTACAATTGTTTTGAGTGTCTCCAACTCAAACTCAATAGGAAAGATAGGAGTTTTCCAATAAACTAGCTCATATAGTGAAAATACAGTAGTTGTTTTCCATGTATTATATGCCCATACAGCTTCAATGAACCTATCAGACCAATCATTCTTTCTAGATCAAACTATTTTTCTGAGAATATTTTCTAGCTCTCTATTGGTCACCATGGATTAATGGTTGTTTGTTTAAAATGTGCCTAGATCATGTAATGTGAAGATGTGTGCAAGAAACTGAATTATATGATATATTGAGAGTATGTCATGATGAACCAAGAGCATGACATTACTCCACAATAAGAAAAGTGCATAAAATCTTGGGAGTAGGCTATTTTTGGCCCACTATGACTAAAGATACATCTCATTACATCAGACATTGTGATCAGTATCAAAAAATGGGGAGGCCTAAAAGATCAACATAAATTCCATTACAAACACAAGTGCCACTTGAACCATTTGAAAAGTGGGGTATTGATTTCGTTGGCCCAATAGATCTACCATCAAAGGGAAATCATTACATACTTGTATGTATAGACTTTGTTACAAAATGGGAAGAATTCAAAGCATTGCCAGCTGCTATGGAGGAGAAAGTTGCATATTTCATATACAAGAACATTTTACAAAGATATGGAGCACCTAAAATACTTGTGTCAGATCAAGGACCACAATTCATGTATTTGATGCTTCAAGCATTTCTAGCTAGATATCAAGTTCAACACAGTAAATCATCACCCTACCATCCCCAAGAAAATGGGTAGGTAGAGTAATAACAACCATCTAATTATACGTCCTCCCACCATAGCTTTGTTCATTAGATAACGAATAGTTGCATGGTTAGTATGCACAAAATTCTTATATCCAGTGATGTAATTTCGAAATTTATTTATAGCAAACACAACCGCTAAGAATTCCTTCTCAGTATTAGTGTAATTTAGTTTTGTTGGGTTGAGGTTTTTTCTTACGTAATATATAACATGCATTACTCCAAATTCACCCTTCTACCCAAGAATTGCTCCTATTGTAAATTTTTAGGCATTTGTATTGATATGAAATGGTTCGCCCGAAAATGGACCAGAAATAATGGGTGAAGTTGTTAAAGCTTGTTTGAACTATTCAAATGACTCCTAACATGATGAAGTCTACAAAAATTCAGTCTTTCTTCAACAAAGTGAAGAGTGGACCTAGAATTTTACTGAATCCCTCAATAAACCTTTTGTAATAACCAGAGTGTCCTAAGAAACTCCTTACATTTGTTTGACTCTGGCATATGGGTATTTGTAAAATTATTTCAACTTTCTTTAGGTCTACTTTAATTCCTTCTTTTGATACATGATGACCTAAGATAATTCCCTCCATCATCATTAGCAAACTCTTCTCATGGTTTAAAGACATCCTATGTTCTTGACATCTATTTAGGACTTTTTCCAGAATTTCCAAAGATTCTTCATAGGTTTTTCCATGGACTGTGAAATCATCCATATAAACTTCTACACATGTTGCTATTAGATCTGCAAAAATTGAAAGAACAACACATTGAAAGGTTGTAGGAGCATTACATAATCCAAAAGGTAAAACCCTATAAGCGAAAGAACCCCATGGACATGTAAATTTTGTTTCATCTTGATCCTTTAAAGCTACATGAATCTGGTTGTAGCTACTAAACCCATCAAGAAAGGAATAATAACTACTTCTAGACAAATTGTTGAATACGTGATCTATGAAGGGTAATGGGAAATAATCTCTTTTTGTAGCTTTGTTTATCTCTCTGTAGTCAACACACACCCTCCATTTCCCATTTTTCTTAGGTACAATGATTAATGGAAAAACCCATTTTCTATCAGAAATAGGATAAATAAATCCTACTTGGAGTAATTTTCTATCTCTAATTTCACAAAATCTCTCAATGCAGGGTTGATTCTTCTTTGAGGTTGTCTTATGGATTTTAAATCCTTAGTATAGATGTGGTGTGCACATACATATGGATTGATTTATTTCATATCCTTATAATCCCAAGTGAAGATTTCTGTATTTTTCTCTAGAATTCCTTTTAAACCTTCCTCTTCTTTTGTTGTTAAGGTGTTGTTGATAAGTAGAGGTTTATCAACTTGAATTAGGATTTTTTTTCTCTTTTCCTGAAGATTCGATGGATCACCAATTAAAGTGTTCAAAGGAAAAGGACATGGTAGAAATTGAAGAAGTAATCGAATCTCATCAAATTTTGTGTTTCTAGCAAAATGACAACATGGTAGAGTTTTTGAGTCATGAAAACCTTCCAGGTCTTCCTCTTTTATGTCCATAGATTCATGGTATTCCTCAGCATATTCAAACAAGGTCATCATTGCAAGGCCCCTTATTTCCTCATCTTCTCAATTAGGATCATCAATATAGATCTGATTATCAAATGTTAAAGAAGGTTTTTCTGGCATATACATAGTTAATTCCTTCTATCTAATCCCATTAGAAATAGTCATACTACCAGACCTACAATCAAAAAGTGTGGCAACTGTTGCTAACCAGGGTCTTAGTTAATTCCTTCTATCTAATCCCATTAGAAATAGTCATACTACCAGACCTACAATCAATAAGTTCGGCAACTGTTGCTAACCAGGGTCTCCCTAAAATAATAGGATAACCTATCTTTCTTTGCTTTGTTTGTAAAACAAGGAGGTTAATAAGATAATCCCAAGTGTCAATAGTGATAATGACATCTTCAAGAGTCCGTTTAGGTTTTGCAATTGATTGATCAACTAGCTACATAACTTTGGTTGTTGGTTTGACATTCATAATTCATATATTTTCTGTTGTTCTAGTAGTAATAACATTGGGTGAAATCACAATACTGTGCCTCACCTTTTGCCCAAGATGGACATTTACATCAATATTTTTACTAAATCTTCATCTTCTGAGACCTATAGAAGCTAACCCATTAAGAATTTGAAGATGATGTAAACTAGTGAATTGTGGAAATTTGTGTGTAGATTCTACATATATTTTTTTTCATTTTTTTTTCAAATAAATCATGAATCTTTCAAAATATCCTTTAA
Organism: Sequoiadendron giganteum; assembly: GCA_007115665.2. NCBI lineage: Eukaryota > Viridiplantae > Streptophyta > Pinopsida > Cupressales > Cupressaceae > Sequoiadendron > Sequoiadendron giganteum. The sequence continues at coordinate 127,055,581 of CM021101.1, read as the reverse complement.
TAACTAGTCTTAAATAGAAAACAACATTTTCAAAAATTAACATTTGTGTTGTAGAACATAAATTTTTTTCTATAAAGGATTACATTCTAATTTTAGAAACATAGATTCTCAACATCATTATCTAGGGAAAGGATATTTTTCATTATTTTTTGTTACATATTTTTTTTAAATTAATTTTTGAAGTCATTGTAACTATAATTTGGACATATGTGTGTGTCGTAGAACATAACTTTCTGCATATATATCGAAATCCAATTTTTTCTTTTTTAGTGAAACAAGGATATCAATACTTAGGGAAAGGGTATTTTTAAATTTTTTTTTATAATAGTTTACTATTTTTCCACCTTTGCACAACAAAGAGCTTGATGTTCATAGAGAAACCTATGTTTAGTAAAAGTTAAAAATTGAATACATGATCAAATTAAAATATATCAAATCTATACTTGTTGGAAAGCTTGTTTCAAGGGCTACAATCTTGCGAAATATAAATTTTAAATCACGTTATTTAATTCCTCAAAAGGTGAATAAAAAGTGGTTTTTTACAAACATTTTGATAGGTGCGAAGGAGAATCCATTGTTGGTATGATTTAATACTATAGGGGTTCTATCCAAGGGGGTTTGATATAAAGGGGGTCTTATCTATCTCTCTTCAATTAAAAACCTTTAGATGGAGCCTCTCAAGACTTAAATCATTAGTTTTTCTACAAAAAGTGATTTCAGGAAAAAAATAGCACATCCCAAAAGTGAGACACACTATTGTGGAAACATCCCATTCTGAATTTCAACACCATTAATGCAAAGAGTGACTACAAGACTTCCTAGATCACCATACTTCTCTGGAATTAACTTTCCTAATAAGACATCAGATATATTCTCTCCCACTTCAATTGTAGGGGGCAATTTCTATTTCCTTCTTGGTGTCTTAACACACAGATTTTTAACCATCTAATTAATTTCTAGTATGTCACAAATAACTCTTAATAGTGTAATTTCAATTTTTATTTTCTTAAGCTCATAAATAATCCGAGGATCAACTAGAGCATTATTTTTATCAACTCACTCAACCAATGGTTCCTGATGAAATCGTGAAGGAAATGGTGCTTGTTTAGAATGATCCTTCTTGATTTCTTTTTTATCTCCTTCACTAAATTTTTTTGTTGATCTTCCTTAGTTTCATCAGGTTTTGATGCTATAACTCTATTCCTTAAATGAATATCCTTTATTTCAATTCTTTTCAGATTACCTATGTTAGGATCAACATTAAAAGCAAGTTATTGAGGTTTAACATTCTTAGGATTAGGAACTAGTTGAGTAGGTATGTGAGGCTAATTGACTGGTTCAAAGCTTGAAGGTTGGTTTTGTCCAGTTGTTTGATTTTGATTCTAGGGTTTCTTTTTCCCTTGATTTTTCTATTGGTTGTTTCCTTGATTAGGCTGCCACTGGGTTTGATTTTTCTGCCATTGAGATTGATTTGGTTGCCACTAGTTAGGCTACCACTGGGTTTGATTTTTCTTCCATTGAGATTGACTTGGTTGCCACTGATGCTAGTTCCACTATGGATATTCAGGTTTCCCCATGGTGGTACCCAAGGGTTCGTCATGGGTGGAGGTGGATTTTGTATTTGTTAAGGATTCCACTATGATTGGGGGTTCCATTGAGTAGGAGAATTCCATTGCTTGTTCCACTGATTTGAACCCCAATTAGAATTATTTCTAGGCTGACCAAAGGGAGGGCTACACTGTCTTTGTCCCACAAAATTTAATTCTTCTTCTATTGGTGCTGGCTTTTTCAACTAGTTCCTAATTTCTGGAAGGAAACTTCATTTTCCAGTAGACTGTTTATTTTCACATATCTCACACAGATCTACTTGATTAAGAGGAAATTCTCTTAGTGGATTATTTTCCTTGCATTTAGGATAATAAATGGATAAAGTTTCAACTGTTCTTTTATTTGGCTGAGAACTAAGATGAAGGAGAATGTCTATTTTTAGATTTTTAATTTCTTCCATAACTTTCGAGACTTCACCTAAGGAATCCTCTTTCCTTCTCATATAACCTGGTCTTGTTCTAGAGTAATTCCTACAAATCTCAATGATTTCCTCAAAGGTCTATTTATTAATATCTCCTTTTCCTATTAGATTCAGGGCCTCTCTGCAATTGTCATCAATACCTTTTAGAAAGATAGATTTACTAATTTCTCGGTCTAATCCATTTCTACACCTTTTTAGAACAAATTGATACCTATCTGCATAGTCCTCTAAAATCTCATCTTCCAACTACCTCATTTTAAAATAGTTCTTCTCTTCTATCCCAAACTCTACAATAATCCTAATATTTATCTAGAAAGATTGTCTCCATTTCATCCCAATTGTTTATTGAGTTTGCATTCAATCCCATAAACCATTGTAAGGTTGATTCCTTAAGAGTGGATGGAAATAATTTCAATTTTTGATTGTCATATCTATAATCATAAGTTTGACACAACACTTTGAACTCGAATAAAAACTAATCAGGATCTTCCATAGTTTTTTGACAAAATGTAGGCAAAATAGAAGGTGAGATATTTTTCATTGGTGGCTCATTTTCTTGGACATTTATGGCAATGGGAAAGGAAAAATTTATGTTAGGAACCTCCTCCTCCTCCTCCTAATCTCTGTCTCCCATATTTTCTGGCTGGGTAGATCATGCCCTAGTAGAGGGTGAACTTGTGATACTAGACTGGGATCCTTCCAGATATACCTCTAAATCTCCTCTTACAAGTCTTCCAAACTAGTCTTTGTACTAGTTCATTAGGTGACAAAAAAATTCTTACCAACACTTAAGGCTTAGATTTTGTTTTGAAGCCAAATTTTCCTCGGCAACAACGTCAAAAATGATGGTACGAAGTTGATGTTGTCACAATTCCTTCTCATTTAATCTATTGAATGTCAACCCAAGGGTGTCTAAAGCTATTTGCGATAAGAGTTGGATCAAGTTTTTTTTTTGGGGGGGGGAGGGGGGGTTTGTTGGTTTTGGCTCGATTAGGAGCATTTCAGAGTCATTTTCACTCAATCGTGAGCATTTCTATACTATTCCTATTTAATCAAAAGTGGTTCTATTTTATTCTCTTATTTCCTGATTTATTCTAAATAACATTTAAAATGGAAGTACAAAAAGAGGGTTTATTACAAGACAATTCAGACTATGATAGAATGGAAGATTAATCTTATCTACTTTGCTAAATATTAAGATCTATTTAAAAACTGAACTAACTACTTTGGAAGTAAACTATTCCATTCCACACTTCACTAAACTGACAAGTAACTTTTTCTCTTCGAATAGACTCCATTAAAATGATAATTCAAGATAGTTTAGATCTATAAATGACTCTTAACTAAGAAATATATCATGGAAAACACAAAGAGTAAAATAAACTCTAGTCTAGATTCTTTCGAATACATAACACATGAAATGATTTTGACTTTAAATAATTCAAGAAATGAATCATGGCAATAAAAAATGAACTGAAAAACTAACAGGATTGCCACATTCAGAAAGTGTACTAAAAATAATCCAACAAAGATTTGAGATTAACTTGTTCTTTTTTATATTTCCATAGAATTTTCCATGATAGGGATGAAGTACAAAAATAATTCTAACTTAAAACAAGAAAATAAATTACATGAGAAGGATCAAAAACTTGATGCAATCTAACATCTAGCTATATTGGGACTAGATATAAATATTCATCTTTACTTCCAAAAAAAAAAAGGATAAGCGAGAAACTAATCTAATCCTAGTCTAAAAATATATCTTGGCACACAGGAATATAATTGGTGAGGATCCTTGTAAATGCCTCTAGTTGCATTGATTTCCAGATTTCTGAACTGGACATGCTTTGTTCGAGCATTGGTTTCATTTGATAGAGTCTTCATTCCGCATGATGAGTCAAAAAGGAGATCAATAGATAATAACTCATTTGAAGATGATTCATAAACGATCCAACCATTCATCACTTTCAAATATAAACAATTATCATTTGGCCAAGAAATGAATATCAACTCTAGTTGCATAATAAAGGCACACATATCATAAAACATTCATGGATTAATCACCACATTAATCATGCACTTAATATAAATAATAATTAATATTGGTCATTCATAATCTAATTCTTAATACCTCATTAAGTTCATAAATGCATACATAAAGGAAAATATTATGAGTTTTAGAGCCAAATTATAAAGTATTTAAAAGGTAAAAACTTAGTGATTATTAGGCCTTTACTAGGCCTCATCACATGTTTGAAGGATGACTTTACCCTGCCAAACATTGACATAATTATGGAATTGACAGTAGGCTACAAGATGTTGTCCCTCATGGATGGATTCTTGGGATACAACCAAATCAGAATAGCACCTGAAGATCAACACAAGATAGCCTTCACTTTCCCTTTGGGAACATACTATTGAAATCTCATGCCTTTTGGACTAAAGAACGTTGTGGCTAGATACCAAATTCCCATGACAACAATCTTCCATGTCCTTGTGCATATTCTTATGGAAGACTACGTGGATGACTTATTGGATAAATCATTGACACAAGGTGACCATCTACGAGTACTAGAAAAAATATTCAAAAGTATGGAAGAATACAAAGTACATATGAATCCAAAAAAATGTGTATTTGGAGTGACATCAAGAAAGCTCCTAGGCTACATAATTTCTAGAAGAGGCCTCAAATTCGTCCCAACCAAAGTTAAAGCCATATTAGACATGCTACCCCCTACCAAAATAAGTCAGATTTGGACATTGCAAGGAATACTTTAGTCCATTAAATGGTTTATAGCACAACTGGTAGATAGATTCCAGCCATTCTAGCACTTGCTTTGAATGGGAGTACCATTTATGTGGATAGATAAGTGTCAAGAAGCTTTCCAATAGATTAATGATTAATTGTTAATTCCTGCAGTCCTAATGCCACTTGTTGATGGAAGACATTGTATACTTTACATATAAACAACTCCATCCATAATAGGGTATTACTTGCACAAAATGATGATGAAGACCGAGAATGAGAAATCTACTATATCAATCAAACACTTGTGGGCTAAGAAATCAACTATAGTACCATTGAAAATTATTTTCTTGTAGTAGTTTTTTTCTACTCAATGACTTGGACACTATATGCTCAATTATTAGATAAAAATTGTGGCTAAAATTGATCCATTGAAGTATCTTCTCAACAAATCAGCATTGATAGGCTGGTTAGCAAATAGGGTTATGATACTAAGTGACTATGACATCTAGTATGTTGAACATAAAGCCATAACAAGACAAGTCATAGCCAACCAACTCACAGATGCACCTACCAAGGCAGACCAACCATTAGTCTCAAATTTTCTAGATCAGTCAATATTCACACTAGACACTCCTGCCACGTGGAAGTTATAATTTGATGGATCTAATACAAATCACAATTTAGGTGCAGGGATATTATTCATCACCCCTTAAGGTGATTCCATTCAAAAATCATTCAAGATTTCTTTGCCTTGCACAAACAACATAGAAAAGTATGAAGCCTTACTCACAAGACTGCACAAGGCTATCAAATAGAAAATTTGAAGTCTTTATGTATATGGTGATTCATAATTGGTAATCTCAAAATTCAATGAATATTATGACACAAAGGATGAAAATCTCACTCCGTATAAGAGGATGGTTGATAGTTTTAGATAGTACTAAGATAACATCATCTTTTGTCAAGTTCCCCACATTTAGAATAAGGCCACAAACATTATGACATCCATTGAATTTGCATTCATCTTGCATTTAGAGGCCCTTTCATTTAGAGGACCTTGCATGCTTTGGGCCCTTCTAAATGCACGATGGCCCTTTCATATTATTTTTAGCATATATTGCATTTTCATTCAGCTTGTATTTAGAGGCCCTTACATGACTATTTGTGTTACTATTGCTAATATTATAGTGAGATGAAGTTTGAGACTTGTGTCATCATGTGATAGCATAATTTTTGTGGATCTTGGTTTGTCTAGATCTTTCACTCCTAGTATTGACACTAGTGCACTAGGTATGAACCATACCCTTAACAACTCCTTACCTTCAAGCAGTGTGATGCATGTTGAAACAATGGTTGCTAGTGTCCCACAAGAAAACATCATTCAAATTAATGAAGACTTAGCAAACCTACAACATCAAGTGCTAAATGGTATAATTTCAACTACTACCATCCCTACTATATGGGTGATCCCATAATACTGGTTTACAATTTTTGGCCAAACTAGACACTGAACTAGTTTTTTCAAACTAAGTCTTCCCTTTGGGCACCTATAGTGGCTAAACCATGAGGAATTTGAAGATGATGCAAACTAGTGATTTTGGAAATTTTGTGTGCAGATTCTAAATATATTTTTTTCAATTTTTTTAAAATCAAATTGCTCTTATTTTTCCATCTCCTTTGAAAACTAGCTTTTTCAGTAAGCACCATTTTTAAGGAGTGATGCTCACCATATACAACATAAAAAAATTTCCATGAAGGATAAAATTCTAATTTTTTTTAATTTGGATTTGTAACTATGATATGTAGCGCTTTCATTTGGTTTCAGAGTGTTTTATTGAATATTTTTTCCTTAATGAAGTTTTGAACTCAAACCAATTACAACTCAGACATAGGCGGATTGTATACAACATAACATTTTTTGTATGTATTGAAATTCAATTTTTTTTGTTGGATCAAGGATTTCAATATCTATTGGACTGATATTTTTTATTTATTTTATTGATAATCTGCTATTTTTCCACATGTACAGAACAAAGAGCTTGATTTTCAATGAAAATCCTACATTGACAAGAAATAAAAAATAAATATAATAATAAAACTAAATCTATTTAAAATTATACTTTTTGGGAAGCTTATAATAAGGACTAAATACTTAAAAAAAAAAATAAATGAATTCATTTGATCCCCCCAAAAGTAAATCAAAAGTGGTTTTTTATTAGCATTTTGATAGGTGTAAAGGAGACTCCATTATAGGTATGGTTTAAAACTAGTGGGGTTATATCCAAGGGGGTTTGATCTAAGGTGGTTTGATCAAACCCTCTTCAATTGGAACCTTTAAAATGGAACTTTTTAAGGCTTAAATCATTATATTTTCTAAAAATATATAATTTCAGCAAAAATCAGAATCTCCCAGAAATTGTAAACCAACATTGTGGGATCAGCCATAACTAACATTCATCACATGTTTGAAAGTGAAGATGGACTTGAACGTGTGAAAAACATAGTACAAATCTTTTGAAAATACATCTCAACCACTAGCTATTCTTAAATACCTACGAGAAATGTCACAAGCAAAGGAGGAACTCAAATTTCTCCTCCCACAACACTAGCCTCAATCCATACCTACATAAATCCTCAAGTTACAACAACAATGCAACCAAATAGTAATGTGATTCCTTCCTTGGGTACTTCCGCTAGCATCCCTGGTTCCTTTGTGGCATGACATGTCACATCTCCTACCACTTTACCACCTATAAGCATTCCATTCACTTATCCTTCAAACACATACACCCCTCCACCTTTCTCACCTCCATCTCATAATATAATTAATGACCCTATCATAAATCACCTCTTCCAAACCATTTCATCCCTTCAAAAAAAAATTTCCACCATCAACCAAAAATCAAAATGGCCCACGTACCTATTATGTCAAAAGCAGCCCATTGTCTATAGAGATATTGCAAACACCGATGCCACAAGGTGTAGAGATGCCTAGATTTGAGAAATATGGAGGAAAGGGAGATCCTTCTAACCATGTTAATGCTTATATTGCCTTATGTAGTGACTTTTTCCTTGATGATAAACTCTTGGCTAAGATTTTCCGTAGGTCCTTAAAGGATACTGCCTTGGAATGGTTTTCTTCGCTACCGAGTAACTCAATTTGTTCATTAAATGACCTTGTTGAGGAATTAGTTCATAATTTTGAAGTGCATATGACCCCTAAAATTGCCTTGGCTGATTTGATGAGATCGAAGCAAAAAGAAGAAAAGATACTGAATTTTTTTCTCATGCTACCAATTGCTTTATTCCCAAATCGATGTGAAGGTTCCCAATCCTCACCTTCAAAATATGTTCATAGAAAATTTGCTGAGTAAGATACAATATAAGCTTACCATGATGAAATTCTCCTCCTTCATGCACTTGTGTATTGCCCTCTGTGATTATCAAAATTTGGTTAGTAGTGCAGATAAAAAATTCACCTCTAGCGAAATTGAGAAGTTCGAGCTAGAAAATCAAAACAATTCCCAACCTTTCAAAAAATAGAATAAATGTTTCCTTCAATTCAATCCACCTAACAAAAAACTCAAAATGTCAGTAACCAATTAGCTATTGTTAAATCTGTGATACCTATAGACACTTAAAATTGACCTAGGCCTATGAACTCAATTTTCTCATCAATTCCTCTATACATAATTTAATTATGTCATTTTGACTAAATTCAACTATTAATTAAATAATGACAAATTATTTAATTAATTCATCTCTCTTATTCCTCTTGATTATTTAAATATGTCACTAATGTCTAGGTCCTCTTAAAATTAAATAAATTATTAAATTTATTTAATCCACTATTCCTTCTTGATTATTTAAATAAATTAATTTTATTTAAATATGTCTCTAACATTAAAATCCTCTCATAATTAAATAAATCCCCCATAATTTATTTAATTATTAATTCACTTCTTTCACATTTAAATAGTTTAAATTAATTATTTAATTTTCTCTCACAATTCATTTCTAAATTTAAATACAAAATATTTATTTAAATTTCTCTCTCCTCAAGTAAATAGAATAATTATTATTTACTATCACATGAATTTATCATTTTGGAATTAATTTTAAAATAGAATTTCTCTCCACAAATTAAGTTATTTCTAAAATAACTTGATTTTCTAACTCATCCTTTTCCACTTACTAATTCTCATCTCACTATAACAACTATTCTCTTTCCTTGATTTAATTTCTTAAATTAAATCTTGTCCACTCAATTTGAATTTCACCCTAAAGTTTCCCTAACCCTAATTAAGAGGTTGTTATTTTGAATCTTGACCATAGATTCTAGGGCACATCTCAATCTTTGATCTCATCCATCCATCCAAAATTGCATTTTCTATAAATGCAAATTTTTTCCTCATTTTGTCATCTCTTAATCTCTTGCGAATTGTATTCTTGCATTTGAGTCTTGCATTTTCTTATCATTTTCCATCTAGTTAATTAGTCTTGCATTTAGGATTTTACATTCTCTTGCACAATCAATTAAATCCTTCAACACTTGCTTAGGACTAGTCTATAGTATATTTCTCATCAAAATTTGAGGGCAACCTGGCATATTTCAAAAAGCTAGAAGGTGCAATGGAAGTCAACTATGGAGGATGAAGGGCTTGGGTGAGATCGTTGCATTCACTTCTTTATTTATTTCTTTGCATTTCATTGTTTATTGTGGGTTTATGTGTTTGCATGTAATTTGCTAACATTATCTTGTAGGGAAAATCCATAGTTACAATACCATTTAGTTATGGGGACCCAAAAAAGACAATTCACTCCCTTACCCGATACCCTTCATAACACAATGTCACAACTCATAAAATAGAAGATGATTACCTTACCTCCCATTAAAACACCCAATCCTAGTAAACCATTGCCCGCAAGCTATAGATCTTGAATGCCTATTGTCATTAGCAGTGATAAAATGGACAAGTATGTGCAGGATCATCATGGAAAAAGAGGCCCTTAAGTGGCAAAAAATCGAGAAAAATCAAATTTAGGCAACTTGACATAAAAATATGAATAAGTTATATATATTATTTAAAAAATATGTAAGAATATAATTTGTAGAAAATTGAATATAGTTTCTAAATTACTAGGTTTAGTTACATAAAAATAAAATCTATTTGGTGAAAATTTTAATTTTCAGTACAGTAGTACTTAAATTTCAAGGAAAAATAAGAATTAGGTGTCTCTCTGACCACCCTAACCACATTAAAATGATAATATTTTTTTAGAAGATTTTAGATATAAGTAGAGGACTCATGTCTTGATGTGATGCATATTTTTTTGTAATTTGTTTCCAAGTAAATAATTAATTATAATTTTTTTATGACAACTTTAAAAAAATATAAAGACTTGTATGTTTGACCACCTTAACTTGGTCAAAACTTCATGAAATTCATTTTTTTCTTTTTTAATATTATAGTATGCGAAGCATAGAATGTGATGCATGTTTTGGATTCAAAAAATATGATACCATTTGAAAGCTATAAATGTTTTTCAATCAGCCTAAAAATAAGGACTTTAGTCGTAATTCAATAGAAAATGAATAATGATTATTTATTAAATTCAAAGTAAAGCATAATTTATATTGGTGTAAATCTAAGAATCTCCTTTAAAAACCTTTTTCGTTTCATCAATTTTGGGTAAAAAAAAATTCGTCAACAACATACCCATCATATTGCCACTTTTTGGCCCATCATGATCCTACACATACCCGAACATGACACAAAACATTGTAAGAATCTTAAAGATCGTGTGTAAGACCTCATTAATACTAGTCATCTTTCTATTGGAGGTGTTAGTGATCAAGGAAATAAGTCTGTCACCCCTTCTAACCAAAACCTAAATTTTTTTACCAACCTTATTCCTAATCATAACGTTTCATTTATCAAAGATAGCAAAACTACAAAGAATGATGTGATGAATGTTGATACGAATGGTGATAACATTGATACCATTCAACATGATCCTATTGATGATGATCCTATGGATGATATGGTAGGATTGATAGACATCATTCCTCGTAAGGACCGAATTAAAAAGCCTCTTGAGATTGCTTTCTCGTCATGCAATATATTATTAAGCATGCACTTGATTATCCTCTTTACATAGTCAGTTGAATCTATGACAAGCCCACTAATGGGATACTAAAAAATCCTATCTATGGAGACAATGTGACCATTGAGGAATTCTTACTTTTGAATGAACTTTATCAAGATATATATATGATAAATCGAAAGTATGAATCAAGACACATAATGGTTTTGATTGCCCTATAATGGGATCGATCACCCTTCCTTTCTAAATAGGACAAAAAACATTAGATATCTCATTTTCCATCATCTTGCAACCAGACCAGTTTTGTGTGAAGCTAGGCTACCCATGGCTTCGCTCCATCAATATTGTCCCTTCGATTGTCCATAAATTCTTAAAGTTTCCCTTTGACAATCAAAATTTGACCATCCATCATAGTGGCTTTAATTCGTTGTCCTCCAAAGGTAACTTTTCCTTCCATTTATTTTGGCCCGAGCCCATAGAACCTATAAAACCATGAGAAGACTTATTTTTCGAGTATGTGCAGGATCATGATGGACCAAAAAGTGGCGATATGTAAGCCATTTGATGGCCCATGTGGCTGATGAGTTTTTTTTAACCCAAAATTGATGAAAAGAAAAGGGTTTTTAGAGGATATTCTTAGCTTCCACCAATATTAATTATGCTTTACTTTGAATTTAATAAATAATTATTATTCATTTTCTATTAGAATTACGAATAAAGTCCTAATTGATACGCTGATTGAAAAACATCTATAACTTTCAAACGGTATCGCATTTTTTGAATCCGAAAAATGTGTCACATTCTATGCTTTGCATACTATAGGATTTTAAAAAATAAAATGAATTTCATGAATTTTTGACCAAGTTAAGGTGGTTCGATAGACAAGCTTTTATATTTTTTTAAAGTTGTAATAAAAAATTCATAATTAATTATTTTCTTGGAAAAAAATTATAAAAAAATATGCATCACATCGGGACATGAGTCCTTTACTTATATCTAAAAGATTATAAAAAAATATTATCATTTTATTGTGGTTAGGGTGGTCAGATAGACACCTACTTCTTATTTTTACCCTGAAATTTAAATACTACTGCATTGAAATTTCAAATTTTCACCAAATAGATTTTTTTTTTTTTAATAAAGGTCTAGTAGTTTAGAAACTACATTCAATTTTCTATAGATTATATTTTAAACATTTTTTTGAAATAATATAGATAACTTATTCAAATTTTTACGTCAAGTTGTCTAACTCTGATTTTTTGTCTTTATATTGCCACTTAAGGGCCTGTTTTTTCCATGATGATCCTGCACATACCCTTTCCTTTCCTATCAAAAGTTCAAATCAAAGAAGATACTAGAACTATACCTCTAAATCATGTACCAACCTACCATCGAGCCTACCATCCTAGATGAAACCATGATTGAACTTAAAGAAATTCCAAATATCCAAGACCAACCTAAGATAAAACCTTCACCTACCTCTTACAAAAGACCACGAGACAATGAAAAAAACCCCATCACACCTAAAATAAAATAAGTTTACAAAGTTAAAGAGAAATTGGTTGACCAACCTTCCATGGTTCCTTTCGTTCCTCCCCTTAGGGGAGAAAATAAACCTATGGTTAATCAAACCACTCCTACACAAACATAACTTGAAAACTGAACTAAAAGAAATAGATGTGCTAGAGAGCATAGGTGTAGACATTGTATCCTTGCCCATAGGTTAAATGAAGAGATAAACAAAGAAAATAAAAATCCAAAATTTACTGAAGCATTGCATGATGATTCTACCCCCTCCCCAAAATAAAAAGATCATGTAAGACAACCACAACAAGATTTGAGCCCTTCCTTGGAAATTATCATTTTCCCTCCTATTGTAATTAATTTAGATGAAGATGAAAAGATTACAAAAAATGATGAAGAGGTGCATAATGAATTGAATACAATGTTTTCCTCCTCTATGAGCTTCAACAAAAATTCTCCTAAAAAGAGTGTTAAAGTTGGTGATGGCCCTAGTTCAACAGTTGCTATTGTCCCTTTGGATAGTTGTCTATTTGTGGTATACAATGAACATGATTGATATGCAGATGACCTACTTTAGGTTGAATTGCAAGTGCCTTTCTAGTCTTTCACATTATTTATTACTTATTTTTCTTTTCACGATTGCATGTGTGTAATGTGATCCCTCATAATGTTATATTTGATCTCTCTCTCTCTCTCTCTCTCTATCATTCCTCTATTTGTAACCTCTATAACATCTCTCTCCTTTTTGCATATTTTGGCTTATTATGGCCTTGATTTAGTGTTGTAATGTGGGTAACACATTCATATTAGATCTTGGGCCCTTTTGAACTAATGTATTTTTAGATTCCTTGTAAAGGTGTTGTAATGTTTTGTAACACACTTTCACACTTTTCTAGGATTTCTAAGCATAATTAACATTCTTTCAATCATAATTTTTCTTATCCTTGCCTTATTTGGTGTGTTGTAAAGTGTTGTAACATACTTTCACATTCTTTTGGGCTTGCCATTAATAATTGGGCTCACTTATGCTTTAATTGGCACCTTTTTGCATCCACAAGCCTTATTTATGTCTACTTTTTAGGATAATCCCAACAAATGGTATTTAAAACATCAAAACCCTGAAAAACCACCTCAAACTCCTAAGGTGGGACTCATTCACCATTGTAGCTAAATGAGTCCCCTTAGGTGGGACCCATTAACCCAAGGTGGCGAATGAGTCCCCTTTAACTCAAAATAAATTTTAATTTATATCTTTGGTGGGATAGTATTCTCCAAGATCCAATGTCGGCTTGTAGTGTTGTAATTTCGAGAATTCTTACATAATTAAGTATAAATAAAACGTTTTTTCACTCATTTTAATCCTAAAATCCTAAGACTTTTGTGAGAACATCCTAATAGAAAATTGAGTTCACAAGAGCATTTGAGCAAGAGGATTCAAGGTTTTCAAGGGCAGATTATCAAGCTTTCAGGAGCATTCTTCAAGCATCAATCATCATTTTAAATATCACATCCTTCATGTTTGTTATTGTGCTCTGATGTAGATTTCATGATCCAAGCAAGCTTTGCATTCAAGATCTATCTCCTTCAAGCAAGAATCAAGAACCACATCCATTGCAACCATTTCAACCATAATTGTAGCACTTTATTGCTAGGTTTTGGTGAGTTGCAACATCTCATTTTGTTCATTCATCAATATCCTTTACATTCACTTACATTTCATAGTTTAATTACCAACAAGGGGTTTGACCAAGGAAAACCCCTATTCTCTAAGCCCACAACCATTTTCCCCTCTCTTTGTATGTGTTTTGTAGTTCTAGGTTGTAGATTTATCAAGGAGAAAGATTGGAAAATTTTTCATCAGGTTAACAAAGCAAGTCAAAGTTTTCAAGATTGTGAACAAGCCTTGGAAGAGCTTGGAGAAGACTTGCAGGCTAAATTTGGCAGTTTCAGACCTAGATTTGATTCATGAACAAAAGGGCATACTTAGAGCTATAGAAGCCAACTTTGAATTTTGATAAATTTGGAAGTGCATTGATTCACCATTATTGGTGAATGAGTCCCACTATATGTATCTATCCGATACTTTTGTAGATCTAAGTACCCATTTGTCTGAAACCTATTTTGGCATAGTTTTCCCAAAATTGGATTGATTCACCCAACTTGGTGTATGAGTCCTAGTTGGCTTTAACAATGATTTTTTTAGAATTATAGGTCTCTATTATACCTTCTCTAGTTTTCCAGGTACACATTTCTAGTTTTAAAGTTTTTTATTGCTGATTGTTTACATTTCTAGGTCATTCTTTGAAGCATTGCATAAAACTAGCGTTTTGCATTTCATCCTTCATTGCATTGTCTTTCAAAGTCTAAAATTTGTGGTGAACCCCTCATTTCATATCATTTCATCCCCTAGAACATTTTCCTTTGCTAGATTTCAATCTCATTTGCATTGAAATTTCAAGGATTTTTTCTTGAATGAAATGTGGAAGATTGTGGCCCTAGGTCCTAAACCCTAGTGTAGACCAAAATTCTACATTTCATTTTAGTGAACTTGAATTTAGAGCATCATAATTATGATTTAGAGTGCATTTACATCCTATATTTAGCTTGCATTAGATTTTACATTACTTAATTTGTATTATAGGGTTTCAATTTTTGCATTAGCAAAAAGCTCATTTAGCTTGCATTATTGCACTTAATTTCATTGAAAAATAGTAAAATTCTTCATTTGCATCTTATATTTACATCAAAAAACATAAAAATCATCAAATTCAATTCAAAAATTTGGAAATTTTTCAAAAAAATCAATACCTCGACTCATTTGTCACTTTGAGTGGATCAATCCCTTTCCATATTTTGCATTGCATTTTCTATCATTAATAGTTCATTTTTTGAGTTTTTGTTTGTTGTTGTTACCCTTCTATTTCGGTTTGCAGACTTTCTATTTCATTCAATTCATTGCATGTTGCTTACATTCATTCATCTTGTGCATAGATCAAAATTTCAAATTTATAACATTGATGCATATCATCATGGATATGTGCTTTGGAAAACTTTGAATGTCCTTAAAATTCTTAGTAGATGTGTCAAGTTGTGCCTTCAGAAATGACCGTAATGGCATTGAACTCGCTCGTGCTCACTCAACTCCTAATGCATGTCCTCCTCATGATGTTGACATAATTGGAGAAGATTATTATAGCATGAATAGGTTCTTAAATGATTGTCTTAAAAATATTGAGGGTAACACAACCTCTTACCCATTCATGAATGAACCAAAACCTCCTACCATACCACCTCTTGAGATGTTTGGTTATTTGCATCCCGAAACAAAATTTGAACCTAAGTTCCCTTCAATAGGTGAATCTGGTTCCTCTATACAAGCAAACACTCAACCCTTTTATAATATCAAGGTCAACAACACTCCCATCAATCTTGAAGAAACATATGGAAAAAATTTCACAATATTCAACAAACAAGGGTGTGATACAACAAGTGAACACAAAATCCAACAACTTTTAGAATAAATACCAGCTGCAAAACATACAAAGGGAATAGGATATCAAGATCCTCCTTGCAACAACCATGTTCCTAAATAATATCTAAGACTTTGTAGTGATGGTACGGTGATTTTAGACACAAATGTCCTGACTCTTAACAATGAAAAGGATGTTAGTGAATCTATCAAATGCAAAAGGCCTTACAAGTTACAAAAATTACAACCTCCTTGTCCATCACCCTAAAATTGAAAGGAAGCTACAACTACTTCAAAACAAATGATTCATAACATTACCACCTATGAATATATTACTCCTCTATCCTAAGGATGCTAAGGTCCCACATTGTGCATTTCACTAAGTTCTCAGCCACAATATTGAAGAGTGTTGTGCATTCCAATTAATATTGAAGAACTTTCACTTTGATGGCAATGAATGTCATCGTGTGATTGCCTAGCATTGTTCCCCTCTTTTCATGTAACAGTTGTAGAAAATCCTCTTCTCATTGTTACATGACCCCTTTCCCATTACTTACCTCAGCTCATTCCTTGTACTCAATGGGGGAAAGAAATTGTTAGCCTTATCCTAGTAATACATTTGTCATTGTCCCTTCAGTTCATCATTCATCTTCCGCTTATATAGATTGGGATTGGAAGGTGGATGACTTGCTCATAGGTTGACTCACATTTTCTTTACTAGTCTTTTGCATTATTTATTTTTATTTTGTGTGATTGCATGTGTCTAGTTTGATCACCTCTGCTTTCTCTCTCTTTGTGGCATTCCTCTACATGTACCTTCATTATTCTCTATGGTGTGCATCATTTTCACTTGTGTTTTCCTTTTGAGGATGACACAAGGACTTGAGAAATGCATGTCCCTTCATGTAACCCAAATGGATTTATTTTCTTTTTCTTTTCATCTTTATCCTTTTTTTCTTTTGTTTTCCTTTTGGGGAATACGCTAGGTATCAAGACACCCTATGTCTCATCCATGTTGACCCAAGAGGTTTTTCTTTTCCTTTCACTCCATTTGTTTCATTCTTCTAGTTCTATGTGTATTTGGGGAATGATGATAGTTTCTAGCTCCTTAAAAACATTGCAGAAAAGAACATACCAACTCAAAATCCATAGATCCCTTATGTGTTTGGTATTTTCATTTTGGGGGCAACCCCTCCCTCTCACTTTTTCTATCACATGACATAGCCTTACTTGGAAACATATGACTTGGCATAGGGCTTTCCAAGTTAGCTCTCATGTCTTTCTTCTTGTTATCATTTTTTATTTGCTACTTTAAATTAATTGCTCGTAGCATGGTGTTTAGCGAATTCTTAAAGTGGGGACATTCATTGGAATTATTTATTTTTCATTTTTCCTTTTCATGGTTATTAGTGCAGCCTTCTTGCTTCATACAATGTGTATTTCGCTTTGTGGACAATATTGGGTGTGTTTTCCTTCATGAGCATGATCTCTCTTAGCATATTACATTCCTCTTAGTGGCTTGATGCAATGCACTGCATCCCCTAAGTTGTGAATTTTATTTTCTTTTATTGGTCCTCTCTTGGAGACATTAGACACAATGTTCCCTAAGTTAAAGACCTCACATGAACTAAGCAACACTCCTTTGAACATTTCTGCATGTTGCATTTATTTATGTGGCCACCTTGCATAACACAACTTGCATGCCTATGGATCCATTCTATTTTTCATGAGTTGCAAGCATACAAAGTTTTTCTTGTCTCACAAAGCTTGAAAACCAAATCATTTATGTGTGGCGTCTTATTAGAGTTATCAAGAGGTATAAATCCAGTATGGTTAAGTGGGAAGCCCAACCAATGGTATGAATTTCCCCATAGCCACTTGCATGTGTGTGTGAATACATACAATCCATGAGTGTATATTTCTCACCCTTTTAGGACTTCTTACTCGACGAATAGCCATGAGTTTCATCGCCTCAAAGTGAGTATGCATTTAAAGACAAACAACCTAGATTTGATCTGCATTTTATTGGACAAATAGTTGAAGCTCTTTTTAGCTTTCTCCTTCATTCCTTTTTTTCCTTTGGAAATGTATGATTGGCCTTGTCACTATTATTTTTATCATTTTCATGTGTGTTACTTTTTGTTTATGTTGGTTTTTCATGACATCTTGATCCGGGGGCTTGATCATCCCTCTTGATCATTATCATCTCATCTTGCTATCATTGGTACATTGGAACTCCCTTGTTGCATCTTTTTCTACTTTATTGTGAGTTTGAAGTAGGTTCATCCTCTCACTAAAGTGGGGGCTAAATATAACATTGAAAAAAGGGTACTTAGCCTTTTTAGCACTTGTTTAGCTCCTTCTTGCAGATTTTGGCTTAGTGTGGGCTTGATTTAGTGTTGTAATGTGGGTAACACATTCACATTAGGTCTTGGGCCCTTTTAAACTAATGTATTTTAATGATGCCTTGTAAAGGTGTTGTAAAGTGTTGTAATACACTTTCACACTTTCCTAGGATTTCTAGGCCTAATTAACATTCTTTCAATCATAATTTTACTTAGCCTTGCCTTATTTGGTGTGTTGTAAAATGTTGTAACATAATTTCATATTACTCTAGGATTTTCATTAATAATTGGGCTCTCTTATGCTTTAATTGGCCCCTTTTTGCATCCACAAGCCTTATTTATGTGTATTTTTTTACGATAATCTTGACAAATAGCATTTAAAACATCAAAAACCCTAAAAACACACCTCAAATTCCTTAGGTATTGGGCGAATGAATCCCCTTAGGTGGCACCCATTTTCCCAAGGTGGCAAATGAGTCCTCTTTAATTCAAAATTAGATTTGATTTAAATCTTTGGTGTGATTTTATTCTCCAAGATCCAATGTTGGCTTGTAGTGTCGTAATTTTGAGAATTATTTCATAATTGAGTATAAATACAAGGTTCTTTCACTCTTATTAATCCTAACATCCTAAGACTTTTGTGAGAACATCGTAATAGAAAATTGACTTCACAAGAGAATTTAAGAAAGGGCATTCAAGGTTTTCAAGGGAAGATTATCAAGATTTCAAGAGCATTCCTCAAGCATCAATCATCATGTCAAAGATCACATACTTTATGTTTTTTATTGTGCTCACAAAGGTGATGTAGATTTCATGATCCAAACAAGCTTTGCATTCAAAATCTATCTTCTTCAAAAAATAATCAAGAACCACATCCATTGCAATCATTTCAAGCATCATTGCAACACTTTATTGCTAGAGTTTGGTGAGTTGCAACATCTCATTTTATTCATTCATCAATCTTCTTTACATTCACTTTCATTTTAAGGTTTAATTACCAGCAAGGGGTTTGACCAAGGCAAACCCCTATTCTCTAAGCCCACAACTATTTTTCCCTCTCTTTATATGTGATTTGCATGTCTCGGTTGTAGATTTATCAAGGAGAAAGATTGGAAAAGTTTCAATCAAGTTATCAAAGCAAGTCAAAGTTAAGATTATGAACAAGCCTTGGAAGAGCTTAGAGAAGACTTACAAGTTGAATTTGGTAGTTTCAAATCCAGATTTGAATCAAGAACAAAAGAGTACACTAAGAGCTACAAAATCTAACTTTGAATTTCCAAAAATATAGAAGTGGATTGATTCACCACTATTGGCAAATGAGTCCCACTCTACTTTTTTATTAGAGATTTTTCTAGATCTAAGTGCCTATTTTCTGAAACCTATTCCAGCATAGTTTTCCCAAAACTACACTGATTCGCCCAACTTGGCATATGAGTCCTAGTTGGCTTTAATAGTGAATTTTTATGGATTCCAGGCCTTGATTCTTCCTTCTCTAGTTTCCTAGGTGCACATTTCCAATTTTACAATTTGTTATTATTGTTTGTTTATATTTATAGGTCATTCTTTGAATAATTGTATCAAACTAGATTTTTTCATTTCATCCTTCATTGCATTGTATTTTCAAGTCTAAACTTGGTGATGAACCCCTTATTTCTTATCATTTCATCCCCTAGAGCATTTCCCTTTGTCATATTTAATTCTTCTTTGCATTGAAATCTCAAGGATTTTTTCTTGAATGAAATGTGGAAGATTGTGGCCCTAGGTCCTAAACCCTAGTGAAGACCAAAATTCTACATTTCAACCTCATTCTTCTCTATGTCGTAAATATTTTTTCTGTTCACCTTTTATCATTTTCATTTTTCTTTTGTTTTCCTTTTGGGGATGACGCAAGGCATTGAGACATTTAGATCTCTTCCATGTTGACCCAAAATATTTTTCTCTTTATCTTTTTCATTTGTCTTATGTTTTCCTTTTGGGGATGACTCAAGGCATCGAGAAATTTATGTCTTTTTTATGTTGACCTAAAAGGTTTTTATTTATTTTCACTATCTTTGTGTCATTCTTCCAGTTCTATGTGTATCTGGGGAGTTATGAAAGTTTTGTGCTCTTTAAAAACACTGTAGCAAGAACATGTTGACCCAAATTCCATAGAACCCTTATGTGATTTTTGGATTTTCATTTTGGGGGTGACCCCTCTCTTTTATTTGCATGATGTAGCTTCATTTAGAAACATATGACTTGGCATAGGCCTTTGCAAGTTAGCTCTCATTTCTTCTTTATGGATTTCATTTATCATTTTCTACTTTAAAGTAATTTCTCATAGAATGGTGTTTATCAATTTTATTAAAGCAGGGGAATACATTGACATTATTCTTTTTCATTTTTCTTTTTCAAGGTTCATGGTGAAATCTTCTTATATTATATGGTGTTTTTTCTACTTTGTGGATGATATTGGGTGTGATTTTCTTCAAGATAATGATCTATCTTAGCATATTACATTCCTCTTAGTGGCTTGATGCCACATGATGCATCCCCTAAGTTGTGAATTTTCTATTCTCTGATTGGTCCTCTCTTGGAGAAATTAGGTACAATGTTCTATAAATTAAGACCTCTCATGATCTAAGCAAGAATCTCTTGAACATTTCTTATTTTTACATTTGCATTTTCAGTTATATCGCCACCTTGCATAATACAACTTGCATTCTTGTAGAGCTATCTTGTTTGTTCATGAGCTCCAAGTATACAAAGCTTTGCTTGCCTCATGAAGCTCAAAAATCTTTTTTTTTTGTGGTGCCTTATTAAAGTGATCAGGAGGTATAAGTTTGGTATGGTTTGATGGGAACCTGAATGAGGGTTTAACTTTCCCTTAGCCACTCATGTGTGTGTGTAAGATCATACTAGTCATGTGTTTATGTGTCTCACCTTCTTGGATATCTCACACAACAAACAACCTAAAGTTTCATGGCCTCAAAGTGAGTATGCATTTTTTGGACAAACAACCTAGATTTGATCCACATCGTCATGGAAAAATGATCAAAGCTTGATCTACCCCTTTGATTTTTCATTTTATTTCATTCTCTTTAGATCTTTGACAATGCATGCTTCTTTTTTTTTGTGTTTCCCCTCGCATGAACTAAGAAAGACTCCCTTGAATGTTTCTAGAATAAAAAATATCCTAAATTCATGATGGCCCTTTTAGATTAGTTTTATCTTATATTAGATTTGCATTCATCTTGCATTTAGAGGCCCTTGCATTAGTATTTGGTGTCCTATTACTAATACTGTAGTGAGACAAAGCTCGAGAATCATGTCATCCTATGTTAGCATAGTCGGTATGGATCATGAGTTGTTTAGATATTTCACTCCTAGTATTGACACCAGTACACTAGGTATGGACCATACGCTTAACAACTCTTTACCTTCAAGTAGTGTGAGGCATGTTGAAACAATGGTTGCTAGTTTCCTACAAGAAAAAATTATTCAAATTCATGAAGACTTAGAAAACCTACAACATCAAGTGCAAAACAAAAAAAATTAAACTACTACCATCCCTACTATAGATAACATTCATTGCATGCTTGAAAGTGAAGATGGACTTGACCTTGTGAAAAACGTAGTTCAAATCTTTGGAAAACACCTCACCTCAACTACTAGCTATTCTTTACCTACAATAAATCTCACAATAAAAGGAGGAACTCAAATTCCTTCTCCCACAACAATAGCCTCAATCCCTACCTATACAAATCCTCAATTTACAACAACAATGCAACCAACTAGTAATATGATTCCTTCCTTGGTTATTTCCGCTAGCATCCCTAGTTCCTTTGTGGCATCACATGTCATATCTCATACCACTTTACCACCTATAAGAATTCCATTCACTTGTACTTTGATAACATACACCCCTCCACCTTTCTCACCTCCATCTCAAAATACAAGTAATGACCCTCTCATAAATCAACTCTTCCAAACCGTTTCATCCCTTCAAAAACAAATTTCCACCATCAACCAGAAACAAAATGGCCCACCTACCTATTATGTCAAAATCATACAATTTTCCTTAGAGATATTGCAAACATCGATGCCACAAGGTGTTGAGGTGCCTAGATTTCAGAAATATGGAGGAAGGGGAGATCCTTATAACCATCTTAATGCTTATATTGCCTTATGCAATGAATTTTTCCTTGATGAAAAACTATTTTCTAAGCTTTTCCCTAGGTCATTAAAGGATATTGTCTTGGAATGGTTTTCTTCACTACCGAATAACTCAATCCATTAATTCAATGAAATTGTTGAGGAATTTGTCGATAATTTCCAAGTGCATATGACCCCTAAAATTACCTTGGCTGATTTGATGAGATGCAAGCAAAATGAAGAAGAAAAGATGGATATTTTTTTCTCATGCTACCAATCATTTTATTCCAAAATCGATGTCAAGCTTCTTGATCCCCACCTTCAAAATATGTTCAAATTTTTTGCAAATTATGATACAAGATACACTTACCATGATTAAATTCCCCTCCTTCATGCACTTGTGCACTTCCCTTCATGATTATCAAAATTTCGGTAGTAGTCGAGATACAAAATCCACCTCTTGTTGAACTAAGAAGTCTAAGCTAGCAAACCAAAACCATTCCCAACCTTTCAAAAATAGAATAAATTTTTCATTCAATTCAATCCATCTCAACAAAAAAATTATAATGTTAGTAACCAAGAAGTTTTTGTTAAATTTGTGATACCCTTTAGCTATGGGGACTCAAAAAGACAGTTCACTCCCTTACCCGATACGCTTCATAACTGAACCACCAAAAAGACATTTTCAATTAGGGACAGAGGATTCCCTCAATT
The DNA here is from genome assembly GCA_007115665.2 of Sequoiadendron giganteum. Lineage (NCBI taxonomy): Eukaryota > Viridiplantae > Streptophyta > Pinopsida > Cupressales > Cupressaceae > Sequoiadendron > Sequoiadendron giganteum. The sequence continues at coordinate 127,032,509 of CM021101.1, read as the reverse complement.
AGGCCCTTAGGTTTTCTCACCTAGGAGCTATTGATTAAGAAATGACTCTCTTTCCGCTTAATGATATGATTTTTCATGATTGCATTCAAAGGGTATAGGCTGAGTATAGTTATGATGTGTGTGAGAAGTGTGGCTAAGTGTTGAAATGAAGTGAAATTAAACTAACTATGAAATATAAATGAAAGCAAATGTAAACCATATGCAAGATAAATTTAATGACCTAAATGTATGCAATCTGAAAGGAAACTGGAAAACATAAAGATTGTGCACCTATGAATTGAAATTTTCAAAAGAGGAGCCCTGGAGTTGTTGGAAAAATAAGGATAGATAATTGGGAGGGGGGGTGAATAAGTTGTTACCAAAATAAAACTTATACAACATTAATCAACCTTATATCATAGATCTAATAATTAGCAGTGCAAGCATAAAATCAACAACACATCAGAAACACATGAACACCAAGATTTTATACATGGAAACCCTGTCAGGGGAAAAACCACAGTGGATGTCAGTCCACAAGATTATACCCTATTAGAAGTATAATGAAGAATAAAAAGAGAATGCACTTGCATTCAGGCACACTGCTCAAAGGGAAGGCTCATTGCCTTACATACAATAATCAGATTAAAACCATATAATTAATTCCAACTTAGAAAATAGCTTCTCCAAAAGCCTGATGATAGTTCTGGTTAGGCATAGAAAAACTTCTTCAAACTTCTTCCACTCTTCCAAACTCTTCTCTGAATGATCTAATCTTTATTCACACTTTTACATCACTTTTACATTTGAGAACACCCTTGAGATGAGGAAAACAATGTCATATATATATCCGCTATATGGATTTACAACCACTATTCAGTCAGCCACAAATAAACAATAAATTACAATAGTTGGCCTTGATACATGAGTAAACTACAATGTGTACCAACACAATTCAGTTACAACATACTGAGGACCCAACCACACTAAACAATAAAATATTAATCCTCATGGATCTGCAACACACTAACATACCAATACCGACCAAGAACATGAACACTCGGGCACATATCAAAAAAATCTTCGATCATGAACACTCCAATCACTATGGGCGTACAAAAAAGATAGAGCATGATCTAGAATCATCTATGAATGTCATAGTTACATGTGCAACACATGAAATTACCATAATTTCATTTATTTCAACTAAGAACACCATCTACAAAAATTGAATAACTATAGGCACAGAGATCTTCATAACTTCCACAAAACGTAATGTGCACTATTGAAACTTTCAAACAACATACTAGAAAGGTTCAACAAAAAACCCTTTGAAGTGCACCTTCAAATCTTCAACACATAGATTTTCCCAACATTTTGACCTTTTCAGCTCCATTGGCTACCTGAACTAAATTTTTACAATTTTCTCAATATCCTCGACATATATAGCCTTAAGTAGATTAAAATGCTAATAATGTTGGCATCAATGGCAACCACATATTAGTAGCAAGACCACAACATCCAACAATCTCCCCCTTTGGCATTAATGGAAACACATGATGTGAAAAATAATACCATCAACCCAGCTAACTCTTCTCCAACAATCTCCCTCTGAGATTGTGCACTTTTTCTTGTTTCCTTCATTTCTCTTCTTTCATTGTTTCTATTTCATTTTTCACATTGTTTTTCCCCCCTTTGAAATCAATGGCAAAGGTACATATGCTCTAATTTCAAATTTGAATCATCTTACTACTCCCTCTGAGTAGCAGTCACCACAACATCAATCTGCAATATGATATGGCAATGAATTCACAGACTGATGCCAATATATGCATCTTAGTTCTGATCAAGAGTGGAAATCACTCCTAACTTTCCTCTAAGGTACTCAAAAGTATCCTTAGGCAACGAATTTGTAAAAATATCTACAATTTTCTCTTTGGTAGGTATGTACTCCAGTCAGACTTCTTTGTCACTTACTTTATCTCTCAAAAAATGATATTTGATGGATATATGCTTTGTATTTGAGTGAAATACTAGATTCTTAGAAATGTTAATGGCACTTGAATTGTCACATAATATAGAAATGGGTTCTTCATACTTAATTCTGAAATCTCTCAACATTTGCTTCATCCATAACACTTGGGTACAACTGTTTGCAACAACAATGTACTCTGCTTCAGCAGTAGATAATGAAACTGAGTTTTTCTTTTTTATTAACCAAGATACCAACTTCTTACCTAAGAAGAATGCACCACCACTGGTACTCTTCCTATCATCTACATCTCCTGCCCAATCAACATCAGTAAAAGAACTTAGAGTAAGATCATCATCCTTCGGGTACCAAAGATCAAGATCAACTGTCCCTTTCAGATATCTGAATATTCTTTATACAACTGTCACATGGGACTCTTTAGGATCAACTTGAAATCTAGCAACCATGCACACAACATTCATTAAATCTGGCCTAGTCTAAGCCAAGTAGAGTAATCCACCAATAATTGACTTGTATCTTGTCTAATTTACTTTAGGAGAATCATCTTTCTGTGTAAGTTTTCATCCGGTCACCATAGGTGTACCAATTGATTTTGAGTCATTCATGCTAAACATTTTCAGCAACTCTTTCACATACTTAGACTGAGATACAAATATTCCATCATCTGACTGAGTAATTTGAAGTCCTAAAAATAATTTTAGCTCTCCTATCATTTACATTTAAAATTCACTTTTCATTTCATCAACAAATTTCATACACAAATCATCATCACCTTCAAAAATAATATCATCAACAAAGACTTCAATGATCAATTATTTGCTCTAATCTAGCTTGAAATACAAATTGTTGTCAGTAGTACCTTTTTTGAATCCAAGTTTCAAAAAGTATTTTTCTAGTCTAGCATACCAAGCTCTAGGAGATTGCTTAAGTCCATAAAGAGATTTCTTCAATATACATACCATGTCATTTTCACCAATCAACTGAAATCCATTTAGTTGTTCAACACAAACTTCTTCTTCTAGTTCACCATTCAAAAATGATGACTTCACATCCATCTAACAAACTTTGTAATTCTTGAAAGTAGCATAAGAAAGAAATAATCTAACAACTTCAATTCTAGCAATAGGGGAAAAAGTTTTTTCAAAGTCAATACCTTCCATTTGAGAGTAACCTTTGCAAACCAATCTTGCTTTCTTTTTTTACCACATCACCTTGTTGATTCAGCTTATTCCGGAACACCCACTTGGTTCCAATCACATTTTTGTTCTGAGGTCTAGGAACAAGATCCCAAGTATCATTCTCTTGTATCTGCAATAGTTCTTCTTTCATGGCTTCCATCCAGTGTTCATATTTGCACGCTTCACTTATATTTCTAGGTTTAGCTTTAGAAATCAGGCAATATTCTTCTAGAATTCCTCTTCTAATTTTCTCACCTTTTATTTTGTCTCCTATGATTTGACTATCAGAATGATTTCTTCTTACATATTTAGGAGTTTTGAAGTTTTCTCTTACCTCTTGTTCTTGTGCACTTTCTTCTGCACTTTTGCTTCTTGATTTACTTAGTTCACCAGAACAATTTGAAGTTGATTATGTGTCTGAACATTATTGTTATCGTCATAATGTTGATCATCTGAATCATAATCACTAGGTCTGGATGATTTACCAATGTCTTCATCAACCTTAACATTTGCACTTTCAACCATTTTCTTCTATCTTTTATTAAAGAACCCGTAAGATTTGTTTTTAGTAGACTATCCTAAGAAGATTCCTTCATCACCTCTAGCATAAAATTTACCTATATCATCATATCTCTTGATGTAGCATTTTTTTCCAGTTTTTTGAAGTATTTGACTGTAAGCTTATAACCAAACCATAGCTCAAAAGGTTTCTTACCATAATTATTGTTGACATTCACCCTATTAATGGTGTACACAACAGTGCTTACAACTTCTCTCTAGTAGAAATGAGGAACATTTTCTTCCAACATCATGGTTATAGCAGTGTCTAGAACAATTATTTTCTTTCTTTCAACAACTCCATTCTATTGAGGCGTCTGGGGAGCAGATAGTTGTCTTTGAATTCCATGCTCTTCATAAAAATAATTGAATTCCCATGAAGTAAATTCACCACCTCTATCTGACCTTAGACATTTGATCCTTTGACTTGTCTCATTCTCTGCCATAGCTTTGAAGCTTTTGAAATTTTCTAATGCTTCATGTTTTTCTCTCAAAAAAGCAACCCATATCATTCTAGAGTAATCATCAATAAGTAACATAAAATATCTTTCACCTTGTAGGATTTTGATTCTGGAAGGACAACATAAATCAATATGTATCAAGTCTAGTACTCCATTAGAGATATATTGTTTGCTTTGGAAGGAATTTCTTGTTTTCTTTCCCATCTGACATTCCTTGCACATAGTGTTAGTAGGTTTTGCTAACTTGGGTAGATCTCTAACTGCTTGAGTAGATCTTATCTTGACAATGTTATCAAATTTCACATGACATAACCTCCTATGCCATAACTAGCTTACATCAATTAGAGAAATCAAACAACTTTCACTAGCACCACTTAATTGAAAGATATTACCTTTTGTCTTTGTTCCTAAAGCAATCATGTTTCCTAAATTTTCCATTATTCTACACTTACCATTCTTGAACTGTAGATTGTAGCCTTTTTCTACCATTTTTCAAATGCTCAGCAAGTTATTCTTTAAACCTTCTACATAAAGAACATCATCAATATTTTTCTTACCACCAAAATAAATAGTGCCTTTGCCATGAATCACACCAAAAGTTTTGTCATTGAAACTCACAACACCACCATCATATTCTTCCAAGATTAGAAAATTTATTTTGTGACTAGTCATATGATGTGAGCATCCACTATCAATTACCCAATCATCTTTCTCTTCAACTTTGGCTTCAAGAGCTTTCTCAATATTCAAATTATTAGCAAATTTAGTGGACACCTGAACATTTTCTTTGATAGCAATAAATACCCATTCATCTTATTTTCCAGTTTCTTTATCAGATTCTTCATCAGTTACACCTTCTTCAACATAACAACACTTTCTTTGAAATCTAGTGTTCTCAGGTTTATACTTTGAAACTCTTTTAAGAAATCTAGAAGAAAAATGACCTATTTTACTACAAGAAAAACATTTAATAGGTAGCTTTCCTTTGTACTTACCATGTGTAACGCCCCGCCACGCAACCCTAGAGGAAGTTGCAATTTATTAAATAAACGAACTAATTTTTTTTTTTTTTTAAAAGTTTAATAAATAAGAAAGTTCGCTACACGTTGCAACAACCCCTAGGGTTACGAGACTGAGGTTACTTAATAACCCACGAACTACATTCAAGAAAATAAACCACCACATTTAAAAGCTTATGAAATGAATAACACATACATTCCATACAAGATAACTCATCAGAGAGAATTAAAGATACCATGAGATCTCTTTTTACAATAAGATTACAACACTCATTCCCCGAATGAGGTAAATCCAAAAGCATGAATACATATTACAATTTCCACCTCAAGAACAAAGAGGGGTAACAAATAACAAGATTACATAAATGAATAAAGTATACAAGGTAACTAGATCCCATGAGCTCTTCATCTGGAAAACTCGTCAACACGAACAAGAAGAAAGCCCAACGGAGTAAGGTGCACACCACCCAACCATGTGGAACCCAAAGGTCCACCCCCCGTGCTAGGAGATAGTAACAAGGTACCATGACAAGACCAACTACCTCTAGACACAGGCTGGAATCAAACTGATTCAAACTGACACAAAATTAACTCAAGTACAACTCAAGATCAACGCACGTGCAAATCAATTACATCACAAGTACACAAAGTATGACTCTAACAGAGTTACATTGCTTCCACGTATGACAGATCAGGTAGGTTAAGAAAACCAAACACAAACCATCTAGTACCCACTACATGGCTACTGTAACATCACTGACATGGATCACATTGCAATAGATGACACTTTAATAAACTCCTTCCCAAGGTTATCCAGTTTACCCTTCACGGCTCTGGCCCCTAATGGAAGACACTTTTCACTTTACAACAAACATTCAAAACAATACCACGGGAGACCCAAGAACAAACAACAGATAAGACGATCACTCCAATACTAGGAGGAAACATAAGTCAAGCCCTCTCCAAGCACTGGAGAGAGTAAGCACAACAAAACCACTCCTTACCAGGAGCCACTATTCATATAAACCTCTCCTTTCACAGGAGGCACAACGCATCCCCGTTCATGGAAACCGGGTAGATCATTGACACAACCACAAGTACTAATCATGTAACTAACAAAAGGTTGACTTCACAACAACAACTTCCAAACTCAAGGGTTCACTAGAAGACTTACAAACCAAGATACTTAACCCATTACCTCAATCATGAACACAAAGGAATCAATCACACAAGCACTTGCAAAGAATAAACTAATTTTGGATACCTTAAATCCACTTCCTTAATCTAAACCATAAATCTAATGATGCAGTGAAACCAATTAAACAACGCCTCTTCCAGACAAGGAACAATATATGTAACCCAAATATTAAATCGCATAATTGCTCTTCCAATAATAATAAAATCAACATGAACTTCATTCATTCCTAAAACAGGTTGATACATGATATGACAACCCACTTACTTTAACCCTTTACGTAAGATTTTAACAAACTAAAGACATATTTAACCCAAATGCCAATATAAAAGTACGAAGGAAGTAATCACTGATGCAAGTGAAACATCTACCTTTGGATATACTAAATCCATTTTCTTTTCAAAGGATCTCACATACAAATATACTAATTGTCTTCGCAGAATAATAAACTATTAAAATCAATTGGTTCAACCATTGTAGCGAAGGAAGAATTCTAACTTAATAACTAACTCAATTCCCTTGACTACTTTAAACCCAACATAATCCTGTGCCTTTTATAGAATTCAATAATTTATAGTTTTAACAAGTCTAATTTAATATTACCTCCTTCAGATACATGCCAAAATTTAACCCCAATATGTAATCCTATAATTACTCTTTCAATAATAAGAGAAACAACATTTTAAACAGGCAATTTTAATCATAACTACACCTTCTTTGCATTTCCTAAATCCACTTTATTCAATTAAAATTCACTAGCTTGTTGCCATATTAAATCAGATTTACCAATATCCCTTTTCGACATAAGGAGAGTTTTAAACTAATATTCAATTACTTAATCACTGGTAATAATGAAAATAATTATTTACTTGGTCATTTCAGACATACTCCTTCACATCACCTATTTCTACTTTCCAAAATAATTCATTTAAACCTTAATTAATTTCACTAATAAATATATTATCTGAAATTCAATAGTTGTCTTTTCCCAAAATAATATTTTAACTCAATTCACTAATATGACTATTGCACCTGATTTATAATTTTCTCATTTAACTCTAAATCAAATAGTTAATTTGAACTGTTGAGCTATTGAACTTAATCTAAGTTTCTCAAATACATTTAATTTCAACATCATTAAAACTATATTTTAATACATATGTATTTAAAAATCTATACACATATATTAAAATAAAAGCCACAACTAAATATTTAAAATTCTAATGGTTCATCTATTAACCATTTATGTTAACACAATTTATTATTTTCCCACTATATCATCTTAATTATGTTATCTCTGCTATAACCTAGAATCAATATTTAATTTTCCCTTATTTGCAATCAATAATAATTAAATAGTCCTTACCCCTTCAATTTGAAATAAAACATTTAAGGAATTTATCTACAACTCTTTTGGAATAAAACATCTAGAACTTCATTAATCATGACATAAAAATATATTATCCTTAATTTCGATGCTAGTCTTTTCAAATAATTTATTCAAAATAACATTCCATAAATTGACTATAACATCATGATATAAAATTTTCCTTAAAAATTTACCCATGCCATTAATTAATTCCCCTTGAAATATATGTATATAATATTCCTATATTATAAAATATAATATTCAAAATATTATTTAATAATATTTTAATATTATAACATATGATATCAGGATATTATATTTTAATTTAGTTATAATTATTATTATTATTTTTTTTAAATCCCCAAATGAAATAGGGTAAGCTTTGATCATAGATTCTCGTGCCACATTTTAGGGCACCTTATGCCTTGGCCGCGCGTTTTATTTTGGTGCAGGGTCGGCGGCGGCGGCGACCATGGAAGAACACAGCCGACCTTGGCCGACTGTGGGTAACACAGTCGGCTCCCCTAAGGGTGTCGGCTGTGTTACACACAGCCGCGCCAAGAGTGGCGGCCGGGCGGCGTAGGGAGGTGGGGGGGCTACGTGGAGGTTCTACCTCCATAGCCGTCACATGGTAAGACCCCTCCATTTTTGCCTTTTGGACCCAGCAGTGTCCGGTTGGTTGTGCTGTGGTTTCTGTTAATGCTTGGAGTGTGGTACTCGTTTTTAATGGATCATTGTTTTGCATAATAATGTGCTCGTTATACTTTGATGTGGTGGTATATTATTCAGATGTTATCATTATGATATGCTTAGATTAGCATTGCAAATATTTGAATTAATGATGTTTATGTTGGATTAAACTATTGATGTTAAATTCGTCAGTTAGTAGCATTGTATGGGTGAAGGGGACGGGATTGCATCACTCGCTTGCGAGCGCCCTGCAATTTCGTGATTCCCTCTTCACGGTGTGTTTTCTATGATGCGGATATACATGTACGACATTTTATTGTTCGCAGGTTGACAGGTACAAGACACTGACTCCACCTGGTTTCACAGGTCTGAGCGTGTCCATTGCCAACGGCAGTTAATTAGGAGATAGTAGCTAGGTTTCTTCTGTCAAGCCATCACCTTAGTCTTGTGTGTGTCGTCGACTTTGGTCTGGGTTGTTGAATTAAATATTATTGTTCTCTTGCTTTGATTTTATTATATTGCAAGTTAGAAAAGTTAAATAAATTACTATGTGGTTAAATTGTTAATTTAATTAATCCGATTATATTGTGGAAAATGTTATTTTATTTAAAGACTAATTTAATGTAATTAATAAAATAAATAAATCTTGGATTTGATTTATTTTATTAATTTATTTAAATTAATTTGGTTGAAAAGAAGTTGTGTATGCATCTTGATAATTGTAGTTTTCCTTAAATTAAATTAAATTGAAAATTTATGAAAATGTTATTTATTTATGGATTAATTTAATGGGATTAATAAAATAATTAAATCTTGGATTTGATTTATTTTATTAAATTACTTAAATTAACTATGTTGGAATGAAGTAATTATTCACTTTAGTGATTATAAGCTTCTTGATTTGAATTAAATTGTAAATTTAAGGAAAAGTTAAATGTTATTTTTTTGGAAATTAGAAAAAGACAAAATTAGAAAATAGGGTTACTTTCAAAAGTTTGACTTTAGGGTTTGAGGAGATATTTTCCTTTTGGCTATTAATTGGTTTTTGGAAAAATTTGGGGGGATGAAGAAATGAAAATAAAAAGATGGAGAAGGGAAGAATTTAGGGTTGCGTGGCAGGGCATTACACATATGATGTGAGCATCCACTATCAATTACCCAATCATCTTTCTCTTCAACTTTGGCTTCAATAGCTTTCTCAATATTCAAATTATTATCAAATTTAGTGGACATCTGAACATTTTCTTTGATAGCAATAAATACCCATTCATCTTATTTTCCAGTTTCTTTATCAGATTCTTCATCAGTTACACCTTCTTCAACATAACAACACTTTCTTTGAAATCTAGTGTTCTCAGGTTTATACTTTGAAACTCTTTTAAGAAATCTAGAAGAAAAATGACCTATTTTACTACAAGAGAAACATTTAATAGGTAGATTTCCTTTGTACTTACCATGACCTCTTGATTCTCTTTTCACAATCAGTGCTTCCAGTTCTTCTAATTCCCTTTCTTCATCTTATATCCACTTCATCTCATCTTCATATCTAAATGTTCTTTGGGAACTTTCCCTCTGAATCATATCTCTTTTTCATGGATATAGTAGCCTTGAAAGAATACTCAGTCTTAGGAGCAGACTCACTGAATTCACTTAATTCAAATGTAGCAAGTTTTCCAATCAACATGTCTTTTGTAATATTTGTCACTATTCTGAGTTCATCAATAGCATGAGCTCTTGTCTTGTACAAAGGGGGCATAGATCTACGTATCTTAGCCACAATTTCATCATCATCCATAGTTCTACCGACACATCTAATGTCCATCACCAATTTATTTATCTTATGTGAGAAGGAAAAGATTTTCTCATCTTCACTCTTCTTCAAGCTCTCCCATTTACCTGTTAGACTTTTTAGCTTAGCACTTTTCACTAATACATCTCCTTCATACGAAGTTTCCAACTTTTTCCAAATCTGATATGCAATCTTCAATCCCATCACATTTGTCATTTTTGAATCTATCAAAGCACTCAACAATGTTTCTACTGCCCTGGTATTGATTTATGCTTGCTTGATCTCATCTATACAGGAGGGACCATTCTGAGGAATAGTGTATGTAATTTGTGTCATCTGCCAGAAAGGTTCACCAATGCACCTCAAATGACATTCCATCCTAAATTTCCAAAGAGAGTAGTTTTTACCATCAAATTTGGGACTATCCTTCTTGAATGATGCCATCTCGGATCAACTCAAGTTGTTAAACTTATTTCAAAGGAACTATCTCTGATACCAATTGTTGGCAAAACAAGGATAGACAACTCAGAGTGGGGGTGTGAATCGGTTATTACCAAAATCAAACTTATACAACATTAATGAACCTTATATTGATCACAGATCTAATAATTAGCAGTGCAAACATTAAATCAACACATCAGAGACACATGAACACCAAGATTTTATATGTGGAAACCCTACTAGGGGAAAAACCATGGTGGATGTCAATCCACAAGATTATACCATGTTAGAAGTATAATGAATAATAAAAGGAGAATGCACTTGCATTCAGGCACACTACCTAGAGCACACTACTCAAAGGGAAGGCTCACTTCCTTACATACAATAATCGGATTAAAACCATTTGATGAATTCGAACTAAGAAAATAGCTTCTCCAAAACCCTGATGACAATTCTAGTTAGGCACAAAAAAAAATTCTTCAAAATTCTTCCACTCTTCCACACTCTGCTCTGAATGATCTAATCTTTATTCCCACTTGTACATCACTTGTACATTTGAGCACACCCTCTAGATGAGGAAAACAATCTCATATATATCCGCTATATGAATTTACAACCACTATTCAGTTGGCCACAAATAAAGAATAAATTACAAATCTCGGCCTTGATACATGAGTAAATTATAATGCATGCCAAAAAAAGATAGTTAGAACATACTAAGGACCCAAACAAACATCTCCAAACATGCTAAACAATAGAATATTAATCCTCATGGATCTGCAACATGCTAACATCACAATGTCGACCAATAACATGAACACTCGGGCACATATCAAAAAAAATCCCATCACAAACACTCCAATCAGATGTACAACAAGGATAGAGAATGATCTAGAATCCTTCATGAAAATCACACTTACATGCACAACACATTAAATTACCCTAATTTCATCCGCTTCAACTAAGAACACCATCTACAAAAATGAAATAACTGTAGGCACACAAATCTTCATAACTTCCACAAAACATAATGTGCACCACTGGAACTTTCAAACAACATACTAGAAAGGTTCAAAAAAAAACCCTTTGGAGTGCACCTTCAAATCTTCAACACACAGAGTTTCCCGACATTTTGACCTTCTCAGCTCCACTGGCTGCCTGAACTATATTTTTACAATTTTCTTAATATCCTCGACATATACAACCTTAAGTAGATTAAAATGCTAATAGTGTTGACATCAATGACAACCACATATTAGCACCAAGACCACAACATCCAACTGAAATATTATGAAATCTATTGGAAAGCTACATAGGGACACTTATGCTAGAATGGGCGACCTAGTCCTCTTGCCGGGAAAATCTGTTGGAGTGGGTTTCTGCTAAAAGGGTATTCAAAATTGTCAAAACCCTTTTTCAGGCCTAGTACAAGGACAAGGTCACCAATGATCATGAACTAGTCCTCCAAGTACTTTCGAGAGATTCAAAGTTTAATTATGTGGGCCACCACTTGCACTTCTCTTTCTATCAGATAACCATGTCAGAATATTCAGAAAACAACCTGCACATTGTCCTTTTGCTCCACCTAGGGTTTGATGACTTGATTTGACTTGGATAGAATGATAGTACCCTTTTCAACACTTTATTCCTTTCCAAATTTTCATACAAACTACAAAAAGCATGCAAAGACAAGGAAAATGATAGGGTTAGAGAATAGGGGTTTTCCTTAGTCAAACTCGATTGATGGTAATCAAACCCAGATGAGATGAAATGAAAGGAAAGATGTTTGAATAGTAAAACAAGTACAAACACTCACCAAATACTTTTTTATTGAAGTCTACAACATACAAGAACCAACTTCAATGGAGGTTGCTTGAAGTGCCTTTGTGCTTGAGTGCTTACTTGAGAAGATTGAGTCCAAGAGTGCTTGTGAAGTTGAAAACTGATCTTAGTGGAGGGGAGAGAGAGAGAATTAAATGAAGATAAAAACCATTATTTATACATGCTATGCCCTAATTTCCCAAAAATAACACATGCTATGGGTGATCCCACAATAGTGGTTTACAATTTTTGGCCAAACTGGACACTGAAATTATTATTATTAACTAAATCTTCACATTCGGGCACCTATAGCGACTAAACCGTGAGGAATTTGAAGATGATGAAAACTAGAGTCTCATCAAATTTTGTCTATATATTCTAAAAATATTTTTTTCAAAATTTTTGGAATAAGATTGCACTTATTTTTCCATCTCCCACGAAAATTGGTTTTTTTTAGATAACAACATTTTAAAAAAGTGATGCTCACCATATACAACATAAAAAAATTTGTATGAAGGATAAAATTCGATTTTTTCAAATTTAGATTTGTTACTATGATATCTAGCACTTTCATTTGGTCTCATAGATTTTTATTGAATATTTTTTCCTTAATAGAGTTTCGAAGTCAAACCAATTGTAATTCAGACATAGGCGGACTATATACAACATAACTTTTTCTGTATATATCAAAATTCAATTTTTTTTTTTTAACGGATCAAGGACATCAATACCCAGCACGAAAATATTTTTAAAAAAATTATTTTGATAATTTTCTATTTTTCCACATGTGCAAAACAAAGAGCTTGATTTTCGGTGAAAAACCTATGTTTAATGAACTAAAAAAACACATATATTGTAAAACAAAAACATATTAAAATTATATTCGTGGGATAGCTCATTTTGAGGACTACCATAATCATTTGAAATAAATTTTAAATGAATTCATTTGATCCCCCAAAAGGTAAATCAAAAGTGATTTTTTATCAGCATTTTGATAGGTGTAAAAGAGACTCATTTATAGGTATGGTTTAAAACTAACGAGGTTCTATCGAAGGGCGTTTGATCTAAGGTGGTTTGATAAAACCCTCTTCAATTGGAATCCTTAAAATGGAAATTTTAAAGTCTTAAATCATTATATTTTCTAAAAATATGTGATTTCAGCAAAAATCAGTTCCTCTAAAAAATTGTAAACCAACTTTGTGGGATCACCCCTATAGGTCGACCTTAGGGTTTTGGAGGCCAATTCTTATTATAATTTTTCTTTAATTTTGAATTTTATGCCTAAAGGGACTAGGTCGCCCAAGGTGGTGACCTAGTCCACTTGGACAAATTCAAGTGGTGGTCAAGAATTAGGTGGTGTTTAATGATGTTTATCTGGCTTGCCTCTTGAAACACACTTAATTCGGATCTAAAAGTGCATTAAGGGTCCGATTTATCATTTAAGGGGTTGAATTAGTGATAACAAGCCTAGGAAAATGTGAAAATGCATTATAAAACTTTACAACACTTTGGCACAAGGCTTGAAAAGGGGTAAAAATGGGTTGTTTAGGTGAATTATGTTGAAAGGGTCTTAGAAAAGTGGGAAGATGTGTTACAAAACTTCACAACACCTTTGTAAAACACTATTAGGTTATTGTTGATTTGCAAGCGTTCAAGGCCTAATGCCACATTATAGCATTAGATCAAAGAAAAATCTGGCCAAAATCTAAGGAAAAAGGCCTAAATGAGTGAAAAAGTGTCAAGGCTACACTTTTTGGTGACACAATAACACAATGTCACAACTCATAGAATAGAAGATGTTTACCTTACCTCCCATTAAAACACTCGATCCTAATAAACTATTACCTACAACCTATAGATCAAATTCTTATTACCATTATCACTGACAAAATAGACGTGACACAAAACATTGTAAGAATCTTAAACATATTGTGCAAGACCTCATTGATTCCAGTCATCTTTCCATTGGAGGTCTTAGTGATCAAGGAAATAAGTCTATCACCCCTCCTAACCAAAAATTACAATTTTTTACCAACCCTATTCCTAATCATAATTTTTTATTTTTGAAAGCTAGTGAAAACTACAAAGAATGATGTAATGAATGTTTCAATATAGATGATGATAAAAATGATACCATGCAACATGATCCTATCGATGATGCTCCTATGAATGATATGGTAGGATTGATAGACACCATTCCTCATAAGGGCCAAACTAAAAATCCTCTTGAGATTGCTTTCTCCTCACAAGATATGGTAGGATGATATAGTATGAGTCATAGACGTCATATCTCATAAGGATACTAATAGATCCTATTTGTGGAGAGAATCTAATCATCAAGGAATTCTTACTTTTTCATGAACATTATCAAGATATATATGATAAACCGAAAGCATGGATTAAGATGCATAATGGTTTTGCTTGCCCTACGGTGGAATGGATCATCATTCCTTTATAAATAGGACCAAAAACATTAGATATATCATTCTCCATCATCCTATAGTTAGGCCAATTAATGTGAAGCTAGGTTACCCATGGCTTCACTCCATGAATGTTGTCCTTTTGGTTCTACATAAATGCTTAAAGTTTTTGTTTGAAAATGAAATTTTTACCATCCATCATAGTGGATTTAATTCATTTTCCTCCAAAGGTAACTTCTCATTCAATTTACTTTATCCCAAACCCATAGAACCTATAAAACCATGAGAATAATTCTTTTTCATGTTCTATCGAAATTTCAAAGCAAAAAAAATAGTAGAACCATCCCTCTAAAACATGTCCCAACCTACCACCAAGCCTACCATCCTTGACGAAACCATGATTGAGCCTAAAGAAGTTCCAAATAGCCAAGACCAACCTAAGAAAAAACCTTCACCTACCTCTTACAAAAGACAAAGATACAATGAAAACAACCCCTTCACACCTCCTAGAATAAAACAATTTTAAAAAGTTAAAGAGAAAGTGGTTGAAAAAACTTTGATGGTTCCTTCCATTCCTACCCTTAGGGAAGAAAAGAAACCTATGGTTGATCAACCTTCTCCTACACAAACACAACTTGAAAATTGAACTAAAAGAAACAAAGGTGCTAGAGAGCATAGGCGTAGACGTCGTGCCCTTGGTCGCAAGTTACATGAAGAAATAAACAAATAAAATTGAAATCCAAACTTGAGTGAAGCAATTCGGGACAATTCTACCCCCTCCCCAAAACAAAAAGATCTTATAATAGAACCACAACAATATTTGAAGCCTTCCTTGGAAATTATCATTCACCGTCCTATTCTGATTAATTTAGATGATGATGAAGAGGTGCATAATGAATTGAATACGTTGTTTTCTTCCTCTATGATCTTAAATAACAAATCTCATAAAAAGAGTGTTGAACTTGGTGATGGCCCTAGTTCGACACTTGCCATTGTCCCTTTGGCTAGTTGTCTACCTATGGTATACAATGAACATAATTGGGATGTGGATGAACTGCTTTAGGTTGAATTGTAGGTGCCTTGCTAGTCTTTTTCATTATTTATTTTTCATTTGTCTTTTCATGATTGCATTTGTGTAATGTGATCCCCCATAACGTTCTATTTAAAATCTCTCTCTCTTTGTGACATTCCTCTATTTGTAACCTCATTCTTCTCTATGTTGTAAATATTTTATCTTTTATCCTTTTATCCTTTTTTTTATCTTGTGTTTTTCTTTTGAGGAAGATGCAAGGCATCGATACATTTAGGTCTCTTTCATGTTGATCCAAAATATTTTTTTCTTTATCTTTTTCATTTATCTTGTGTTTTCCTTTTGGGGATGACTCAAGGCATCAAGACATTCATGTCTCTTTCATGTTGACCCAAAAAAAAAAAAAAAAATTCGCTCTCTTTGTGTCATTCTTCCAGTTCTATGTGTGTTTGGGGAGGGCTGACATTTTTGAGCTATCTAAAAAACTTGTAGCAAGAACATACTAATCCCAATTCCATAGACCCCTTATGTGATATTTGGATTTTCATTTTGTGGGCAACCACTCTCTTTTCTTTGCATGGCATACCTATTCACTTGGAAACATATGACTTGGCATAGGGCTTTCCAAGTTAGCTCTCATGTCTTCTTTATTGATTGCATTTATCATTTTCTAATTTAAAGTAAATGCTCGTGCAACATGGCGTTTAACAATTACTTTAAAGTGGGGGCATACATTGGCATTATTCTTTTGAATTTTTATTTTTCATGGTACATGGTACAGTCTTCTTATCGTATACAATGCATTTTATGCTTTGTGGGTGACATTGGGTGTGATGTCATTTAATATCATGATCTATCTTAGCATATTAAATTCCTCATAGTGGCTTGATGCAACATAATGCATCCCCTAAGTTGTGAATTTTCTATTCTCTAATTAGTCCTCTCTTAGAGACATTAGGCACAATGTTCCCTAAGTTAAAACCTTGCATGAAGTAATGTTTCTTATTTTTGCATTTGCATTTTGAGTTATATGGACACCTTGCATAATACAGCTTGCATGATTGTAGATCCATCTTGTTTTTTCATGAGCTCCAAGCATACAAAGCTTTATTTGCCTCATGAAGCTCAAACTTCGTGTTTTTTGCATGGTGCCTTATTAAATTTATCATGAGGTATAATGTTGGTATGGTTTGATAGGAAGCCAAATAAGGGAATGACATTCCCTTATCCACTTGCATGTGTGCGTAAGCGCATACCAACCGTGTGTGTATGTGTCTCACCTTCTTGTATTTCTTACCCAACAAACAACTTGAAGTCTCGTTGCCTCAAAGTGAGAATGCATTTTTTAGACAAATAGCCTAGATCTGATCTACATCGTGGTGGAAAAACGATCGAAGCTCGATCCACCACTTTTATTTTTCATTTTATTTCATTTTCTTTATATCTTTGACAGTGCATGCTTGTTCTTTCTTGTGTCTCTTTATATTGTTTTCATGTGTGTTCTTTTTTGTCTATGTTGGTTCACCATGGATCTTGATCTTGGGGGCATAATCACCCCTCTTGATCATTGTCATCCTATCTTACCGGAATTGATTCACTTGGACCCCTCTTGATGTATTTTTGTCTAATTTAGTTTGAACTTTAAGTAACTTCATCCTCTCACTAAAGTGAGGGATAAATGTGGTAACTTAAAAAATATCCTTCTTTTCCCTTGCTTGTTTGGGCCCTCTTTATGAGTTGAGCTTAATGGTGCCTTAATATAATGTTGTAATTTTCTCGATACATTCACTTTAGGTCTTGGGCCCTTATGAACTAATGAACATGAATGGTACCTTGCTAATGTGTTGT
The DNA here is from genome assembly GCA_007115665.2 of Sequoiadendron giganteum. NCBI lineage: Eukaryota > Viridiplantae > Streptophyta > Pinopsida > Cupressales > Cupressaceae > Sequoiadendron > Sequoiadendron giganteum. Next base: position 127,014,718 of record CM021101.1, on the reverse strand, counting down.
GAAGTGTTGTAGCACACTTTCACACTTTTCTAAGTTTTTATTAATTAACTACACCTAATAAACATTTTTTTAACTTTAATCATGCCTTATCTAAAGTATTGTAAAGTATTGTAACACACTTTCATACTTTTCTAGGGTTATCATTAATAATTAAGCTTCTTTATGCTTTATTTGACCTTATTTTGCATCCACAGGCCTCATTTAATCCATCTTCTCAAGGATAATCCTGACAAAAATCAACATCCAATCATAATTCAGTTATTTTAGATTGAATGGCCCAAATTTAGTGATTTGGGACTCATTCACACCACCTTGGGAGAATGAGTCCCACCTAGATTTTTTGGTCCCAAACCTCGTTTTACATATTTCTAAGCATTTTTAAATTTGGTCCCATACATTATGCGTAATGGGACTCATTCACCACCTTGGCTGAATGTGTCTCGTGTGGCCCAACATCAAAATTAATTCAAATTATTGGTGGGATTTTATCCTCCTAGATCTGATGTCAGCTTGTAGTGTTGTAATTTTGGGAGTTCTTGCATAATCAAGTATAAATACAAGTTTTTTTGACTCAATTTCATCCTAACACCTCAAGCATTCAAGTATTCATCCTAATAGAAAGTTTGAGTTCACAAGAGAATTCATGATTATTCAAGGGAATATTATCAAGAATTCTAGAGAAATATTCAATCATCAATCATCATGTCAAAGACTTCATGCATCATGTTTTCTTTTTCAGCTAACAATTGTGATGTAGGGTTTATGATTCAAGCAAGTGTTCAATTTAAGATCTATCGCCTTCAAGCTAGAGCCAAGATCTACATCCATTGGAGCCATCTCACATATGTTTGCAACACTTCATTTATAGGGTTTGGTGAGTTGCAACATCATATTTTTTTATTCATCATTCTCCATTCCTATTTCATTCTATTTCAAGGTTTCATTACCAAAATGGGGTTTGACCAAGGCAAACCCCTATCCAGTAACCCAACAAAAATTTCTCCTCTCTTTTTTGTGTTTTTTGTAGGTTTAGGTTGAAGGAACATCAAAGAGAAAGATTGGAAGAAGTTGTCAAAGTTGTCATCAAGCCTTGGAGAACATTGGAGAACACCTACAGGTTGATTTACAAAGATTCAGATCAGGAAACCTAAAGAAGTAGATTGAGTAGATTGAGAAGAGAAATTCAAGTCCTAAAGTTCTAGAAAAGCCTAATTGGATTGATTCACTACTTCTAGTGAAGGAGTCCCAGTTTTGGTTAAAATTTAGATTATTGCAGATTCAGATACCCATTTCATAGATTCTTGTTCCTACACAAAAATCTAGATTTTGGATTGATTCAACCATCTTGGTGAATGAGTCCTAGTTAGCATTAAAGTCATATTTTCTAGTGTTCCAAACCTCCATTCAACCATCTCCATATTTCAAGGTGCACACAGTCCTTTCTGTAGCTTCCTGTCTTGTTTCATTTGCATTTCTAGGTCATTTAGTGAAGGTTTGCATTGAATTAGGGTCTAGCAATACATCTTACATTTCAAATTGCATTGCATTTTTCTTTCCATGTTCTTACCTAGTGGTGAACCCGTTTTTAGTTTACAGTCAACCCCTAAGAAAACCCTATTTCAAGATCACTTTCTCATTTGCATTGAGATCTCTAGGGTTACCCTTTAATGTAGTAGGTGGAAAGTGGGTGTGCTCTATGTCCTAATTCACATGAGAGCATTCAAACCCCATTTTTCATACACCACACAAACATCCCTCAAATCATAATGGAAAGGGGATTTTTGGTCTATATTGTAGTGGAAAATTCACTGATAACTATGTACATACAAAATATGGAAGCATAAACAAGGCACATCATGTGTTTAACAAAATGTGTCAATTTTTTTGGCAAAATTGCTAGAATTACAATTGGGGCAAGCAACATCACACCAACAACACCAAAAATATTGTTACATTATAGAAACAATCATAATTCTAGGGAAATAATGGAATGGACTAGGTGTTCTCAATGGAAAAAAAAAGTTATTTAAAGTTATTTTGTAAAGGCATATGACTGAGTTGAATGATAATTTAATTATTATGTTGTAACATTCATTAGGTTTTGGTCCCAGGTTTTTGTGCTCTATTCAAATTCTTATTCTTGCATTATTATCATTTGTCACCATTCCTTATCATTTGGTTTATTTCATTCAATATTACAAGGACTCAATAATGATTAAGTGATGACAAATATAGAATGTGAACGCAAAACATACTAGTAGGATTTTGCATATTAGGAAATGAGTACTTAACAACATCAATATGATCAGTCCTTGAAATATTTATACATACTTTGGTTGTTACACATTGAAGTTTGTACTTTTCAATATGTTTCTCTTAGTATCACACCAAACCTTGGATGCTTGACATGTGGTGTTTTACACAATTTTAAGACTTTATCCTGTCTCCTGGGTTCTGAACCTGGGCCTTTGCTTTGAAATATGTTTTTCTATTAGAACTTTACCTCATCCCATTTGATGTTTAGTTTTGCATTTTAGGAACCATCATTTTAAAGATTGTTTGATGAGTTTCTAAATTGTATTTTAAAACATTTTTTTTTTTAAATCAAAACCTTCTCACAAATTTTTCCTTCTAATGAGATTTTTGCATGATATCATGTTGTTATTTTTTTACTACATGAGTATCAAGTTGAAGGAACCTGAGGTGAGAAAAAGATGTCAAGGAACAAGAAGAGAAGGCACTACAAAGTAGTCCAATTTGGAGAGGTAGCTAGCTAATAATATGCATTTTTATTTTGTGATGCACATGTTATTGGGTAGAATTTGTAATGATGGGTTGGAATTTTATCACTTTATTTATGTAGTAGATGGCTTTGAAGATTTCATATTCTAAATGGCATTCAAATATACAAATATCCTACAATAGTTGTTTGTATCTTATTGCCTTTCTATAGCTGAAATTCCTTGCATGTGTTTGGAAATATATAGTCCAATAGAGTTTGAGAATGTCTCAATGATATATTATGCCTAATCTACATGTTTTCATTTAATAGTTTAGGTAATTGTGTCCATCTAATTTCATTGATATGGTTTAACCTGTGTTCCATCTCAAGGCCACTATGGGTCTTCATTTAACCTTTAGATGCAAATTAATACTTGTATATTCATAAAATTCTGAGAAGCTATCCATCATGCTTCTTATACAAGAGATGCACAAGATACCATATAATTTTAGTTTGTCACACTTCAAAAAAAAGCTATTTTTATCCTAAATTCATTATTTTACTTATGAACTATTTATGATACATTTGTATGTTCTTTATTATCTTATTCTTAATGTTCTATAAATTCCTTGTCATTTAATGTGCTTTGGTTATTGGACCATCTTTTTAAATTGTACTTTTATAGATTGTAGATAGATGCACATTTTCTCCTTTCAATATTCAATGCTTCTTGTGCCATTAATTCCCATGCAATACTATATACTATATGTTTACAACAACAAAGTCATGATTAATACCGTCATGTGGACACATCACTTTAGAAGTGTTTTTTTATTTTTTATCTATATGGGAGACCCCAATCAGCTCTATTGATTTCTTTGCTTTAAAATAAAAATACACATAAATTTTACAACAATTAATTACACGGGGATCTACTATATCATGACCCCATTGTTTATATATAATTTTCAATATGAAGATCTCAATTATGATTCACACAATATTTATGATAGGCTTGAATCTTGGTGAAGTTTGTAGATGTTCATTTGAGGTACTAGTGAAATAAATAATCAATAAATTTTAGTGATAACTTTAAGAAACCCCCCTCAAAGAAAGATATAAAATCTTGGCAAATCTTTCACTTTCTTAGGAAAAAACATTAATTTCTATTGGTGAATCTTTCCTTTTTTCAAAAATATATTAATTTTATTGGCAAATTTTTTTATACCATAAAAATTTTGTAGAAAATTTTGGAGAATCTTGAAAATAATAGGAAAATTCATTAATTATGATGGCGAATCTATCCAATCTAAAAATAATTCTCATAGAAAAGTAGGGGCTCGAGGATGTAAATTATCAATGGGTTGAAGGAGTAAACTATAATATTTACTTTCCACTATTGTTTTAAAATATAATATGATGACCCTCATTGTATTCTAAAAGGTAAAATGTACCCATGATCTATAATTCTCTTGGGGCTCAACATTTCTTTTAGATCACTGATCTAATGACTCTTGTTGTACTATGTAAGGTAAAATTACCCACAATCTATAATGCTCATGAGACCTAAAAAATTGTGGGCCCCATGAGCATTCCAGATCATGGGTACATTTTACCTCATGGAATACAACAAGGGCCATTAGATTATATTATAAATCAATGGTGGAAACTAAATATTAGAAATATGGTCCTAAAGCATCTAAAAATTATGATATACTATTGGCGAATTAATATAGATTTTTGCTATAATTTATAAAATTTAGGAAAATATGATCTAATCATGTATTGAATATTGTGGTGATTTTTTGAGTTAATTTTTTTAACAAAATACTTTTTTGGCGATTTAAATAAGACTATAATATTTTTTTGTAAAAATGTGGCAATTCAAGTCACATTGTAGCTTGAACTATTAGTCAATTGGCAAATATTAGCCACTAAAAAAATAACTAACTTTTACTCAAATATTATATTTAAATTTTACTTTTCCAATGTTTAAAGATGAACACCACTATTGATATGGGACAATTTCAAATCATGTAATTAGTTTAAATTAAACTTTAAAGTCAACAATAATTATACATTGTAGTTCACATGTGGGTAACTTTACAAAATTAGTATAAGAATTTAATAAATCATATAAATTGTTATAGATATCACCTTTGAAGTTCAAAATATAGTTGTCACATGATAAGTATCTATGTTAACTCTACTATTATGGACCCCATTGAAATACCCATATTTTAGAGACCATCAACTAAGAAAGAATCACCAAGTTATCTTTGAAGGTGTTCATGATAGGTTATCAATATTTAAGTTCCTAATTATTTTAGTTACCTAGTGAATGGTGATAAGATTGATTTTTTATCCTTTTCCCATGGTGCTTTGTATATTACTTTTTTCTTTGATCTATTTCACAAAATAATGAAATCTCAAAGTATAATAGAACATAATAAATTCTAAATGTCTATTTCTCTTTAAAAAACATTGACACCCTTAATGAAATTTAAATAAAAGCCTCATACTTGAATAACATATTATCAAAATATTTAAAATTTAAAAGAAATAAAAACTAATTTATTAGACATGAAGGGGAAGGCCCCGAGAGAGAAAGCTATTGTTCAAGGAAGAAAAGATGCCATTGTCCTTTGGAGAAACTCCATGGTACTTCTCTAGTTTTATGCATTAAATTATAGTAGATTTAGTTTGATAGAACCTTAAAGCATGTGTTGATTGCCCCATTATGACCAATATTATCTAAATGATTGATGCAAGATAAATTATTGTGAGAGATGCAAACTAGTTCCATCATTTAACACAAGGGGATTTTTCTTATAGAGATTATTGGTGATTCTAAATGAAGCAACCTGAAAACCTTGGTTTTCACTATATTAAGGTGCATTGTGCCATACCTACAATGGTAAAGAAGGTACCTGATTTTTTTTCTAATTTCTAAAAAATGTTTTTTCTAAAGTGTCTAGACTTTGAAGAATTAGACATTTATGATAGTTCATCATAAAATAAGATGTATAATATGCAATGTGTCACTCCCTATATATACTAATTGAGTGTCTATTAAATCCCTATTTTAGGACACCTCCATTGACTTACACCTATTTTCAAGAAGTAAAATTGAGAGGGGATGGAGAATAGGAAAAATTAAAAGTAGAGGAATCTATCAAGGAATGGAAAGATACTTCACCAACATGAAATGTGACAGATGGATTTCAAATCAATCCATGCAAAATTGGAAGAATTATCTTAGGAAATGAATACATCAGAGTATTTTCCAGATTCAACACATGCATTGAATGATGTTAAATAGGAGGAACATACAATTTTTCTCTAATACTATAGTGAGAAGTTGACAATTGTATTTGGATTATTAAAAAGATCCTTGGATTGAATTTTAGAATCTTTAAGAACCTTTTGAGTATGTGTTGATTGACATAGTGTAACTCAGTATAACTCCAAGATTAAAAGATATATTATAGGGACATATGCCAACCGGTTCCATCATTTTAAACATGAACTATGGTCTTCTATAGATTTTTGATGATTCTAACTTTCTAGGTCAAGAAATCAATAAAAAAAGATTTGCACTATATTGAAATGCATCTTACCAAAAATTTAGTTACTTGGGCATGCCTAAGATTAAGTTATTTTATAGTAGAATGTTGGTATTTCCCACAATTTTTTTTATATATTCAGTATTTATCTCCTTATCTATTTGAAATATCTCTCCCTCTCTCCATATCACTCCCTCTTTCTATATCTCTCTACTTCACCTCTATCCTCTCTTTATTTGTCTACCTATCTCTCCCTTCCTTTCTATATATATATATATATATATATATATATATATATATCTCCCTCTCTATCATTTCCATATCCCATTCCTTCTCCATATCCATCTCCATCTCTACCTCTATCTCTATCTCCTTATCGCAATCTCTCTCTCACTCTCACCCTCTATCTCCCCCATTTTCTATCCCTATCTCTCACTCTCAACCTCTCTCCCTATTGAAAACATAACATGAGCCTATTGGTAATGGAGCTTAATTATCTTTTTGCTTCATAATTTTGTTTCAATCATGTTAGGATCTCGTTAACTTGATGCATAGTTGAGTTGAGGCCATCACTTCTCAATTGAGACTTTTGTTGCATAAACATCATTTTCTAAATAGCCTACCAACTGACCTCACGTACTATGAAAATGTATGCAAAAAATAGACTAAATTCCCTAATTGACCTTCAACATCTCTTCGGTGTACCCATTGCACACAAAGGTGCGATTGTTGGTACTATTAAATGGGAAACTTATCTTTTGGAAACTCAATAATGGTTAAACATCAAGTGAATCTTGTTTTCATGTTTGAGACAGGTTTACCAATCAATTATGGACATGCAAGTCTAGGAGAATCCTATCGGCTAAATATAAAATATATTTTTTGTTTGGTTTTTTTTGACTAAATTGTTAAATATAATAATACAAAAATAAATATTTTATAATATTAATGAAAATAAATTTCCACAATTAAATCTAGAAATAATTTAGCAATAATTTATAATATGTAACAATTTTTTTATTCAACAACATTTCACATCACACTGAGTGATCCATCATAAGAATGAAGTATAGAGTTCAAAGAGGAGACGAAGTGTGTTGATGCAAAAAAAACTTACACAATCAAATCCAAAACTAATTTAAGAATAATTTATAACATGAAACAAATTTTTTATTCAACCCATTAAAGAGAGATTATAAATAAATTAATTCAAATTTATAAATGAAAAAAAAAAATAGTAAAATTTCAACTCATTTAACCGTTCCTATTAACGTACAATTTCATAATTAAAAATAATAATAAAATGATTTCGATAACCTTCACCAACTGTAAAACATAAAGAAATAACATATTTCTATAAGGCACTGCATTTACCAGAGCAGTACGGAGAATCAAATAGAAGAAAAATATTTGACAGCGTACAGATCTCACAGATTCTTTTGTCACTCCCGCGTTCTTTCTCTACGGGAAATCAAATAAAAAAAAGATTTGACAGCGCACCGACACAAATCCATTCTTTCGCCATTCACGCGTTCTTTATGATTACTCCTAACAACTAAATGTAATCAATCTAAATAATAAAACAATAATTAAAATTAAAATCTAAGTGAAATTATGTAAAATTACTCAAATAACTTAAGTATATGAATGAACATCAATTCATTCAATATTTAGAAAAGAAATGGAATTCATTACAACATTTTGGAAAGGATGAAGTGCAAAATTGTTATTGATTATTTGATCTTAAGATCATAATTGTTAGAGTGAATAATTTATCTATTCACTATACTTAATTATACTTAGGTTGATGAGGTTAGACAACATCTTGTCTAACTGAATGTGCAACCTTTTAGTCCTCTTGAGGTTACCAAGTTGTTCAGTAAACCTCATGTACATACCTTTTGAGGTTGGAAGACTTTCCATCTCACCTCAAACATCACTCAACACTTGGCATCAAGGTTGATGACTTGGTCAAATAAGTTGTTGGTTTGTACATTCCAAGTGATAATAAGGTTCACACTAATTAGACATATGTCTCCTCATCTGTGCCATATCTTGAGGCACTTGTCAATCCACATGATAGGTCGATTGCCTCTTCCTTGCTTATTTAAACAAGCTCACATTGCACATTCAAATTAACTCTAATGTGAATTAGGATGATCATTATGTGCAAGTGTTTTTGTGGAAGCACAAGGTTTTGCTATTATGATCTTATATGGATGAAAATCCTAATCATAATTAACAATAGAAATCAAAATAATGTAATTAATATTTATAAATATGTTAAAGATAAAAACCAAATAATTACATCAAGAAAATATTGGTTAAGAACAAATTAATATGTTGTCAAATTATTTATAAATATTTCCATAACTCAACCATTGTGATGTAGGAGCATCTAGGGTGTAAGAACAATCTTGCATCACCAAAAAAAGTTTATTTTGATATTTTTTAGGTTTCGTGAATAAATGTTCAATAAGGGTTAAAAAAAACCTTTTTTTACTAAGTTGTTGTTTGTGCACATTTGGACATGAAATCTTACATAGAGCTTCACAATTATAAAATTAAGTTGTCGATGAAGGAATCATCTCAATGTCATTTATAGTTTGTCAGATATTCTAATGTTTTCGTTTTCAAAATCCCTTTTAATTTCTTCAAAATCAATTTTGAGGCAACTTAGAGTCCCTAAATAAGCGTGAAAACTGGTCAAAAACCTAAAGTCCCTAAAGGGGACCTTTGGCACTATAGTAATAGAAAAATTAGCCGTTTCCCTTACTTTGTTTGGGATAATTGACATTAAAATTGAATTAATGGTTTTTTGAAATAATGTTCTAATGTGTTGTATGCATTCTCATCATTCCAAGACCTTTATTTGATTAAAATATGCCTTAATTAATCCTTTGCAAGAGTGTTGTAAAGTATTGTAATGCACTTTTACACTTTCCTAGGATTTATTTAATTAATTAAAACTAGTGGGCCACTTTTAATAAAATATATTTAACTTGTACCTTATTTAGATGTTGTAAAGTGTTGTAACACACTTTCACATTTATCTAGGGTCCCCTTATTTAATGATGGTTAATTGAATTTAATTAAGTTTTTAATTCAAATTCAAGCCATCTTTTCAAGGATCTACCCTAAAACCCAATAATGATATTATATGAAATTAAATTTGGCAAATTTGATGTCCTAAAAAATGTTGTGAGGACCCATTCGCCTTTACTGGTGAATGAGTCCTCTCCACATAGGACACCCCTTTCTATGCATTTTTGAGGTGGGTTTTTTATATACTTTCACCTCCCTAAAGCATGGTCCTTGAAATTGTTCCAAGATCCATTCACCTTTATGGGACACCCCCTTTCTATTCATTTTTGAGGTGGATTTTTGATATTATTTTATCCCCTCGAAGTGCAGTCCGAGAAAGTTGTGCTAGGACCCATTCACCTTTAGTGGTGAATGGGTCCTCCCTTAATAGGACCCCCATATTTGAATTTAATTGTGGTGGTACCCTTATAACTTTAATACCTAGATCTAAGGTTAGCTTGAATTCTTTGAATTTCAGGGTTAATTTCTCAATTTAATATAAATAAGGGGTTAATTCACATTGTTTCATCTAGCAACTTTGAAAAAGCATCCTTATAGAAAATTTGAGTCTACAAGATCATTTCAAGAGAATTTACAAGGCATTTCAAGGTGGATTAGAGGAGTTTATTGTAGCAATTCAAGATCATTTCATCATGTCAAGGGTTTTATGCTTTCATGCATGATTGTTGAGCCAAGATTGTTGATGTAGCATTGAAGATCCTTCCTATAATCATTGTTTCACATCTATTTGAGATCAATATCTACATTCTCCATGAGCACTTCATGTTATTTTATACATTTATACTCTGAGACAACATCCAAGGTATCATCAATTGCATATTTCGCGTTTCATGCTTCAATTTCATTATTTCATCAATTGGTTTAATTACTTAAAAGGGGTTTGACTGAGCCAAACCCTTATCCCCTAACAAACAACTTTTTTCTCCTTGTTGCATGTGTGATTGCAGGTTTTAGGTTGAAGTGAAAGATTTAGAGAAAAGTTGTCAAAGTTTTTGAATTGCAAGAGTTGTCATCTACCTTGCAAGATCACACAAAGAACTCTATAAAGTTAATTTCTAGCTTTTAGGAGGTGGAAATTTGGGAATTGAGAGTGCAAACACTGAAGTACATAACCTAGAAATCAATTTTTTGAAACCCTAAAAGGACCCATTCACTTTTGAAGTCAAATGAGTCTTATGTGGCCTAAAAAAAAAGTTTTTGACAAGGTACGTGCACCACTATGACCTCTAAAAACTCCCCTCATAGTTGTTGTAATAGTTAGCATGATTGTTATTTGTATCTTTTGGCTCTCATAATTGAGTGTTTTAATAAGAAATAGTTTTAGTGGTTTATCATCTTGTTCATCCATGATGGTAAACCCTACTTTTTCTATTAAATATGCACAATTTAAATTTTTTACAATATTTCCCATGGTTCAAATAGTTCATTGATCCAACACCCAGTTCAAGAGCTATGGCTCTCGGAAGTTGTGTTACCAAATTTTCAAATTTTAAATTTTAAGGGGCTAGAAAATGGAAATTGTGATTTTTGAATTCCTAAGAGGGGGAGAGTTTCACTTTCATGAAAATTTGAAGGTTGTGGAGAAGGATGGGTGAGTTATTGGTTCCAACTAAAGAGGTGAAGTGAGGCTACAAAGGACAACTCCATTAGTGCAAATTGTGGCTCTAGCTTACAGAGTTTTATGATTGAGTTGGATCACTTTGTAGTGAGATCATTCCATGTAATTGTAGCATTGTAATTTTCTATATTTTTTATTTTATTTCATTAAAGCAATAAAAAGTGGTTTATTTTCCTTCGTGACATTTTTGTGTGAATCTATGTTGTTGTGTCATATGTGAGTTTTGTGTGGAGTATCCCTTCATAAATTTTGTATTATTATAAAAAATTCTCCCTATTAAAATATTTAAATACATAAAATTTTCAAACGGAGTAATAAGTAATAAATTCAATAGAAGATAAGGTGGTGCCAAAAAAAAAAGATTTTTTAAGTTTAGAAAAAGGATAGAGAACCTTATTAAATAATAAAATTGTATTAGAGTGAATTCTTACTTGAAGATTATAACTAAAATATTGAAAAGTAATTTATGATTTGGTGTGATAGATGGAACCACCCTTTAGGTTATTATTGAAACACATAATGGAATGCAAATAGATATATTAGTTCTTCTTGGATCAATCAAGGAAGGATGGATGGTTTGAAAATTTGTAAAAATTGGAGAAGGGACCCATATAGTATGATGTATGTAAAGGACACTTTGGATTATTCTTGATAGTTTTTCTTTTTGTATTACTTATCATATAAACAAAAATGTACATCAACATGGTTTTACAACAACATCATAGAATTATTTTTACCATGTACATTGAATAGCCTACCCCATTGAAAAACCTACCCCAAGCCCATACATAGTTGTATACATTTACATATCATATCGGCTTTACAAAAAGTTGCATATCATGAAGAAAAAGCCCAAAAAATAACTTTTTGAAATTGTGCCATGAGGGAAGAGGGCCATGCCCTTATTTTCTAGCTTTACCCCTATGTTTTTCATCCTTGAGCCTTAAAACGGCCCTACTACCTCAACTTCCTCTTTGGAGAAATCCTTAATTCTGAGCAGTGGGGGAGCATCATCACCTTGACCATCCTTTTCCACCTTGCCATTGTATTCCTTCTAAAAGAGCTTGAGATCCCTGAGAGAAACCTCTATTGTGTGTTTCCATCCATGTGAAAAATTAACCTCTTGTAAGCTAACTAGAATAATGCCATCTTCAATCAACTTCAAAAAAAATTCCCTGACACCTTGATCATTACAACCACCTACATGGAAATGTTAGGAAGTTTGAGTCTTTTACAAGACTCGATAAGTGGACGCTTGACCCCACTAATTTTTTCCTCATTTCTCCTTTTCCAAATGAACAATAGAATTTCAATAGAGACAATAATCCTTGAAAAATAATAGTCTTTCTCCAATATTATTAGAATACAGCAAAATAATTCTGTCAAGCCTCACTTTATTATTATTATCCCATATGCATTGATTGTAGCAAAAAATATTCCATACTTCCCTTGCAAAAATACAGTAAAAAATATGTGCTTTATAGACTATGGAACTTTGCAAATACTACAAATCTCAAAATCCTTTGACTTACATTTATATGGGCTCTAACACATTTTCCAAGGTGTTTTTGAAGACTTTTACCCATTCTTCCATGTTCAAATTCATTTCCCAAGTTTTGTTTAAGTGACTACAAATTTCATATTGATTGGTAAGGGTGTTGTATACAGTTTTTATGCTCATTTTGGAGAGCTTGGAGCCATTGCTCCATCTATAGTTCCTATATTGATCATATTCTACCTCCTCATTTTCACTCTCATGAATCTCCTTATAAGCCTCCCTTATGACAAAGCATGTCCTCCAATTGGACCCAGACAACTTGTATTAGTTGGTAAGCAGATTCCACTCTTTCAATCCTCCCCCCTCCATGATATTTGTAGTGTATTTAATGCCCTTATTTGCCCAAGCCTTGGTTGAGTAGCCATGTTTAAGTGCCAAGGGTTTACCATTATGGTAGAGATTCCAGCATATCGATTTGTTTGCAAAAACTATGTTGTTCAAGAAAGCCTAAGAGTTATGAATATGCCCTTTTATGAATTCCCAAGACTTCAAAATGATCTTGAAGACCACAGACCTCTCAGGCACTATTGGGTGTTTTGTACATATGATGTCACTTAGTGGAAGTCCTTTCCATGCCTTAACGTGATTTGACACTCCTCTTTCAATGTTATTCCTGATTAGGAGTTTTGAAGGCTTGTCTCCCTCTAGAGCCCTCAAAATCCACTTTGATGTCAATGTTATTCCTTGCAACTTTAAATCTTCCAACCCCAATCGACCATCAGCCTTTCTTAGATATCACCAATCCCATTTCATTGCATTTTTAATTTCTTTGCTTTCCGTTAAGATAATAGGAAATTTCTTATTTTCTTTTGGATTTCATCTTACATGAAACTACTAAACAACTAGACAGAGGCAAAGTAAAGACTATATGAAGCAAGTAATTTTTGGCAAATATAAACTCTTCCAACCATGGAGAGAAGCTACCTATTCCAATTACTGATCTTCTTGCCAATTTTTGCATGAATCCAGAGCCACATTTCTCTTAGATTAGGGCTGATAGAAAAAGGTATACCAAGATACCTGACTTGATTTTTCAAGCCTCCCCACTGCATACGAACTCAACTAGATAATCTAGGGATTCTTTCCAACCAAGCATGACTGATTTTGCAATAGAGACCTTTTCTCTAGAACAAACACAAAAGATGTCAAGTTTTTCCATAAGATTTGATATATTATTCTCATCCAGTAATAGATATAAAGTGGTATCATTTACAAACTGGATATTAAGAAGGTCCTCCTAGTTGGGGAGGGAGATACCTTTAATCCTTGAAGTAACCTTATCTATTCTCAAGATAAAGTGCAGGGCATCTAAAGCAATCACAAATAGTGCAAGGGCTAAGGGGCAGCCTTTCCTTATATAAATTTTCAAGGTGATTTATTCTATAAGGGCCCCATTGATGTCCACTTAGGCCATTGCATCTTTAAAGAGAGTTCCCACCATTTTTCAAAAAACATCTAGGAACCCAAAGGCACCCAACATTAGGCTAATAAACTCCCATTCCACCCTATCTTAAGCTTTCTCAAAATCCAGCAACACCAATACTACCTCTTGACCTGCTTCCTTTGCCCACTCCATGGCCTCCCAACTAGTGATTAGCTTTTCTAGGATATATCTACCTTCAATAAACCCTATTTGAGTGTTGTTTATAAACTTTTGAAAAATGTTAACCAGTCTTTTGGCTAGGATGCTATCTAGAATTTTGTAGGAAACATTCAACAAATTTATTGGCCTCCAATTATTTATTAAAGATTTATCTCCCTCTTTAGGAAAAAGTTTTATAATACCTTTTTTTATATTCTTCCCTAGTGTTCCCCTTGCCAATGCCTCTTTATAAACATAATACAAGTCATCTATAATCCATTCGCTAAAGGTTTTGTAGAACTCAACTTGGAGTCCATCTGCACCTGGCGACTTGTCATTCTACATTAAACTAATAGCTTGCTTTATTTCCCGCTTTGTGATATTTTTTCTCAACTCTTCTGCTTCAATCATTGTTATCTTTTTTAGAACATTGTCTTTTATCAATTTTCTTGCATTCTTGCAACCCTCCCCCTTATAGTCGGAGGTGAAAAGGCTTTTATAGAATTGAAGAACTGACCCTTGACATCCTCTTGTTCTATGCAGGCTACCCCATCAAATTGAACCTGTTAAATGTGTTCTTTAATATTCTTCTCTCTCAAAAAGATGGAGAAGAACTTTGACCCCTTGTCCCCATTTTCCAACCAATAAGTTTGGATCTCACCTTAATCCCTTGGATTCTGAAATTCTAAATTCTCCTTAAGGCATCCTTAATGAACCTAAGCCTTTTTCTGGGATCAAGATCCATGGGTGTTTTCTATAGATAGGTTTCAGTTTTCAATAGCTCTTCTTGTCGAAGACTCTCTCTCCTTCTTTTGTCAAGTGTTTTCTTTTTACCAATTACTTGAAATAGAGATTTCCATCCCCTAGTATTTAGTTCCCATCTTTCCAAGGCACTCAAGCCTTTATACAACCCTTGATTAATCTTCCTGAGAGCCGCAATAACATACACACATTCACAATCCTAGAGCAAAGTTGTGTTAAGGATGAAGTCCCCCCCTTTTCCTTGTAGCCCTACACCCAGATTTTAGCAAAATTCTTTCTTTAATAGAGTGTTGATCAAACAATATATAAGGGTGGACCTCAACTTTACAACCACTTTCAAGTGTGTCTGAGATGAAAAAGTCATAATTTTGGTTGAATTTATCCAATTGGAAATATATTCTCTTATTACCTTTTTCGGAATTACACCAAGTGAACCAAATACTTGGGTAGAATTTTTTGTACCCTTTAATTGGATCAATCAATTTTAATTTGACTTCATCTTTTCCCAAAAGAATTTCTCATTTCCTTTCCATTCCATGTCAATTCCCCATATTTTGTCTTCCTTATTTTCAATCATGTTGACATCCCCGCCTATGATCTAGCATATGTTCTCCAGGTTACACACCCATTTCCAAACTTTTATCCTTTCACTCTATTCATTAGGGGCATAAATAAACCAAATCCCCATAGTTTGATTTTCTAATTTTAGGCTAATCCAGACAACCCTCTTACAAGGGGAGACCCCAAAGACTAAGTGTTTCCATTTATTGGCTATTAGGATAGCAGCCCCACCCTTAATTTGATCATGAAGGGTGGAAATGTGTGTAGCATCCTTCCAAATCTAATTATACTTAATTAGATTTAGGTTGATGAGGTTAGACAATGAGTATGTGCAGGATCATCATGGAAAAAATAGGCCCTTAAGTGGCAATAAAATTCAAAAAATCAGAGTTAGGCAACTTGACGTAAAAATTTGAATAAGTTATCTATATTATTTAAAAAAAAAAAAGAATAGAATCTGTAGAAAATTGAATGTAGTTTCTAAACTAGTAGCTTTTTTAAAAAAAAAAAAATCTATTTGGTGAAAATTTTAAATTTCAATGCAGTAGTACTTAAATTTTAAGAAGGTGTCTGTCTGACCACCCTAACGACAATAAAATGATAATATTTTTTCATAAGATTTTAGATATAAGTAGGGGAGTCATGTCCCAATGTGATGCATATTTTTTTGTAATTTGTTTCTAAGTAAATAATTGATTATGATTTTTTTATTATAACTTTAAAAAAATATAAAAACTCGTATGTTTGACCACCTTAACTTGGTCAAAACTTCATGAAATTCAATTCTTTTTTTTTTAATCCTATAGTATGTGAAGCATAGAATGTGACACATGTTTTGGATTTAAAAAACATGATATCGTTTGAAAGCTATTTTTTTTCAATCAACCTATCCATCAGTACTTTAGTTATAATTCAAATAGAAAATGAGTAATAATTATTTATTAAATTCAAATTAAAGCATAATTTATATTGGTGGAAAGCTGTGAATCTCCTTTACAAACCCTTTTCGTTTCATCAATTTTGGGTTTAAAAAAGTCATCAACCACATGGGCCATCATATCACTTAGATATTGCCACTTTTTGGCCCATCATGATCCTGCACATACCCCAACATCTTATCTAACTAAATGTTGGAATACTTTCCATCTCACCTCAAAGGTCACACAATACTTGGCATCAAGGTTGATAACCTAGTCAAAGAGGTTGTTGGTTTGTACATTCCAAGTGATCCTAAGATTCACACCGATAAGACACGTGTCTCCTCATTTGTACCACATCTTGAGGAACTTGTCAATCCACATGGTAGGTTGATTGCCTCTTCCTTTATTATTTAATAAAGCTCACATTGTACATTCAAATTAACTCTAATGTGAATTAGGATGATCATTATGTGCAAGTGTGTTTTTATGGAAGCACAAGGTTTTTCTGTTATGATCTTAGATGGATGGAAATCCCAATCATAATTAACAATATAAATAAAAATAATCTCATTAATATTTATAAAAATGTTAAAGATAAAAATCAAATAATTACATCAAGAAAATATTAAAGTTAAGAACAAGTTAATATGTTGTCAAATTATTTACAAATATTTCCACAATTCAACAATTGTGATGTAGAAGCATTTAGGGTGTAAGAAAAAACTCAAGCATCACCCAAAAAAAAATATTTTGATTTTTTCTAGGTTTCGTGAATAAATGTTCAATAAGGGTTAAAAAAAACATTTTTTTACTAAGTTGGCATTTGTGCACATCTGGACATGAAATCTTACATAGAGCTTCAAAATTTTAAAATTAAGTCGTCAATGAAGGAGTCATCTTAATGTCATTTATAGTTTGTGAGATATTATAGGGTTTCCATTTTCAAAATCCCTTTTAATTTCTTCAAATTCAATTTTTAGGCAACTTAGAGGCCCCAAATAAGAGTGAAAACTAGTAAAAAACCCAAAGTACCTAAAGGAGACCTTTGGCATTGTACTAACATAAAAAGTAACCTTTTTCCTTACTTGGTTTGGGATAATTGACAATAAATTGAATTAATGGTGTCTTGGAATAGTGTTGTAATGTGTTGTACACATTCACATCATTCTAGGACCTTTATTTTATTAAAATATGCCTTACTTGATCCTTTGCTAGAGTGTTGTAACACACTTTCACACTTTTATAGGATTTATTTAATTATTTATGCCTAGTGGGCCACTTTTAATAAAATATATTCAACTTGTACCTTATTTAGATGTTGTAAAGTGTTGTAAAACACCTCCAGATTTATCTAGGCTCCCCTTATTTAATGGTGGTTAATTGAGTGTAATTTACTCCTTTAATTCAAATTGAAGCCCTCCTTTCAAGGATCTACCTTGAAACCCAATAATGATATTGCATGACATTTAATTTAGCAAATTGGATGTCCTAAAAAATGTTGCTAGGACCCATTCACCTTTACTGGAAAATGCATCCTCTCCACATAACACACCCCTTTCTATACATTTTTAAGGTGGGTTTTTATGTACTATCATCTCCCTAAAGCGTGGTCCTCGAAATTGCACCAAGACCCATTCACCTTTTTGGGACACCCCCTTTCTATGTACTTTTGAGTTGGGTTTTTGATGTTATTATATCCCTCTAAAGCTTGGTCCTAGAAGGTTGTGTTATGACCCATTCACCTTTATTGGCAAATGTGTCCTCCCTTAATAGGACCCACATTTTTGAATTTAATTGTGGAAGGATCCTTATAATTTTAATACCTAGATTTGAGGTCGACTTGAATTCTTTGAATTTTGGGGTTAATCTCTCAATTTAGTATAAATAAGGCATTAATTCACATTGTTTCACCTAGCAACTTTGACAGAGAATCCTTATAGAAAGTTTGAGTCAAAAATAGCATTTCAAGAGAATTTACAAGGAATTTCAAGGCAGATTAGAGGAGTTTACTGTAGAAATTCAAGATCATTTCATCATGTCAAGGGTTTTATGCATTCATGCATGATTGTTGAGCCAAGATTATTGATGTAGCATTGAAGATAATTCTTGCAAGCATTATTTCACATCTATTTAGATTAATATTTCCATTCCCCATGGGCACTTCATGTTAGTTTATGGATTTGTACTCCAAGACAACATCCAAGGTATCATCAATTGCATATTTAATTTTCCATGCTTCAATTTCATTATTTCATCAACTGGTTTAATTACCTAAAAGGGGTGTGACCGAGGCAAACCCCTATCTGCTAACAAACAACATTTTTCTCCTCTTGCATGTGTGATTATAGGTTTTAGGTTGAAGAGAGATATTTGGAGAAAATTTGTCAAAGTTGTCAAGTTGTAAAAGTAAGAGCACTTAAAGAGCTCTATAAAATTAATTTCTGAATTTCGGGGGCTATAAACCTAGGAATTGAGAGTGCAAACATTAAAGTACATGACCCATAAATAAGTTGTTTGAAACCCTAAAAGGTCCCATTTACCACTGAAGGTGAATGAGTCCTCTGTGGACTAAAAACAACAAGTTTTTGAAAAGGTACACATCACTCTGACCTCTAAAAAATCCCGTAATAGTTTTTTTAATAGTTAGCATTAGTTTATGATTCTTATTTACATATTTTGGCTCTCATAATTGAGTGTTTTAATAAGAAAAAGGTTTATTTGTTTATGATCTTGTTCATCCATGATGGTAAAACCTAATTTTTATATTAAACATGAACACTTTCAATTATTTTGCAATATTTCCCATGGTTCAAATAGTTCATCGATCCAACACCCAATTCAAGAATTATGGCTCTCAGAAGTTGTGTTACCAAATTTTAAAATTTTAAATTTTAAGTGGCTAGAAAATGGAAAGTGTGATATTTGAATGCCTAAGAGGGGGAGAGTTTCACTTTAATGAAAATGTGAAGGTAGTGGAGAAGGATGGGTGAGTTATTGGTGCGACCTAAAGATGTGAAGTGAGGTTACAAAGGACAACTCCATTAGTGCAAATTGTCACTCTAGCTTACATAGTTTTATGATAAAGTTGGATCAATTTGTAGTGAGATAAGTCAATGTGATTGTAGCATTGTAATTTTCTATATTTTTTATTTTATTTCATTAAAAAAATAAAAATTGGTTTGTTTTCCTTCTTGAAATTTTTGTGTGAATCTATGTTGTTGCGTCATATGTGAGTGTTGGGTGGAGTAGGCCTTCATAAAATTTATAGTATTATGAAACATTCTCCCCATTAAAATATTTAAATAAATAAATTTTGCAAAGGGAGTAATAACTAATAAATTCAATAGAAGATAAGGTACTGCAAAAATAGAAAGAGAAAAATAATTATTTTTAAGTTTAGAAAAAGGTTAAAGAACCTTATTAAATAATAAAATTGTATTAGAGTGAATTCTTACTAGAAGATCATAACTAGAATATTGAAATGTAATTTATGATTTGGTGTGATAGATGGAACCATCCTTTAGGTTATTATTGAAACACATAATGGAATGTAGAGGGATATACGAGTTCTTCTTAGATCAATCAAACAAGGATAGTTCATTTCAAAAATTATAAAAAATTGGACAAAGGGCCCATAGAGTATGAGGTACAAAGTACACTTTGGATTATTCTTGATAGATTTTCTTCCTTTATGAACATGTGTTTTTTTGTATTCTAAATAAGAAATTTTCCTCAATTTTTTATAGGAAATGAGGCTAAACCATTAGTTTAATCCAAAAGTGAGAGAAACTATATCTATATTTTGAAAATAGATATGTTTTCTTACCTAATTTTTTTATAAAGGAGCAATAGTATAATGTTATACTGTAGTTACTTGATTTTAAGGACCATTTATCAGATTATTTCCTTTGAATTTTTATTTATAATTTAACTTGTAAACATTAACTATTGGATTCTAAATTGTATTATATTTATGAGAGAAATTTCCTCATATTTTTGTATTAGAACTTTTCTTAATATTACAATACTTAAATTTTAGTTTAAGAAGTGTTGGGATTTGTAGTGTAGAAAAATGTATCCCTTTACAATTTCACACTTGTTTGGGCCCTCCTAATTAAAATTGACTTAATATCTCCTTAATTTAGTGTTGGTAAATGTATCCCTTTACATTTTCACAATCGTTTGGGCCCTCTTAATTAAAATGGACTTAATAATGACTTAGTTTAGTGTTTGTCAATGTATCTCTTTATATTTGCACACTTATTTGGGCCCTCTTAATTAAATTGAGCTTAGATATGCCTTAATAAGCCATTTTATTTATTTATAATCCTAATATATTACATCTTTTGATGGGAATACCAACAATAATTAATTCCTCGATATAACACTTTACCTTGAGCAATGTGTGTTGTAGGAATAGGGACCTGTGAGTCATTTTACCATGGGAAAATGGGTCCTCCATAGGCCTTTGGACCTAAATTTAAATTAGTTTTTGGTGGTATTTTAACATTTCTAAAGCTATATTTCAATGTTGGCTTGTGATATTTGAAAATAGGGAAATTAAGGATACATACCTATAAATACAAGGTTATTTCACTATGTTTTTCATCTAAAAACGTAGAACTTTTATGTGGCTTCGCAAGAGCTAAAGTTGATGATCAAGAGCATTCAAGATTCAATATATCAAAGATTTATTATAAGATTCAAGATCCATTCATCATGTCAAAGTATTCTTGTATAATGTATGTTTTTGGATCTAACATTGTGGTCTAGGTTTCAAGATTCATGCTCAAGCATTCAAAGCATTATTCAAGTGTCAATATCCACATCCAATTCAACCATTTCATGCAAGTTGTAGACCTCCTAAGATCTCCATTATCAATTTTTCATTCAAGGGTTTGTTGAGTGATAGCATAGATTTATTCATTCTTCATTCCCTCTTTCATTTCATTATTTCAATTCAAGGTTTCATTACCAAAATAGGTTTGGACAAGGAAAACCCCTATTCACCCAAAAAAAAACATTTTTCTCTCTTTTGTGTGTGATTATAGTTTTAGGTTGAAGAAGGATTGAAGACCTCTTGAAGTGAAAGATTGGAAAAGTTGTCAAAGTTATTGTAAAATCATGGAATCTAACCTATAGATCCGATTTTTGAATTTTCGATGCTAAAACCTGGAAAAATAAGAAGTTGTAGATCTATGTTAGAGGCTCCTAAAAGTTGCGAAAAAAATCTGAGCAAAGACCTATTTTCCCATAGGCGAATGAGTCCCAACCAGCCTTAAGAAATTGCCTCTTGGTGACTAGTAAACATATTTATGCCCTTCTTAGATTTGCATTTGGTTTTCTAGTTCAATAAATGTTAAGTTTAAGATTGTTGTTTTAAGTTTTAGATTGAATTTTGGAGTTGATTTTCTATTTTTATATTTTATCCCCAAAGTTTTTTTCACCTTGACACTCATCCTGAGGGAATACAAAAATCTGAAGAATCTCACATTGATTTGATTCACCTACTTGGGTTGTTATTCAATTCTTTGTGGGGATTGCATTTCCCAATGAACTAAAGGGAAATATATCTATCTATTATCATTTTGGTGAACCCCCTCCCATAACACAACCTATTTTTTGTTGTTTCATTATGGTGAACTTGACCTTTGAGCATCATAACTTATTGATTTGGAGTCCATTTTCCACCCTTGATCTAGATTTTGAATTAATTTGCATTGCATTGATTTTCATCTTATTTATGGTTCTTATTGTGCATTAGTTTGCATCTCATTTAGGTTTTTAGGTTTGAATTTTTGCATTCTTTAAATCTAGAAAATTCAAAAATCTAAATCATTTTGCATAGTGTTTACATAACATTGCATAATCAATCACTTAAAATAAAAAATTGAATCAAAATTGCATCTCAAATTAGGTCTTTTATTTTTTAATTTAGCATTGTTTTGTACTTGCATTTAGACCTCATTTGGGATTTAGGGTTTTGATTCAAGCAAGCAATTCAAATAAAGATCTATCAAGAATTCAAGAATTTCAAGATCTACATTCAAGCTAGCCATCTCACACAAGTTTGTAGATTTCATAACAAGGGTTTGGTGAGTTGCAACATAGAACTTTGTTCATTCATCATTTCCTTCCTTTATTTCATTTCATTTCAAGGTTTAATTACCAACAAGGGGTTTGACCAAGGCAAATCCCCATTTACTAACAATCAATTTTTTTTTCCTCTCTAGCATGTTTGTGTTTGTAGATTTAGGTTGAATACTTCAAGATCATTTGATGTGGAAAGTGAAATTTTTTTATAACATGGTTCTCATCTTCATGAAAACTCACCTACATGCCAGATCTAGAAGTTTCAAGACCCAAGATCTGAGAAGAAGGAAGTGCAAACCTTGAGCCTCAGGATCACATTCAGATATTTCAAAAATTCAAGATGGGACTAAGAAAATAGTAAGGGTGTCTTAGTCCTCCCAAGGGTATTTCACAGAGATTATTTCAGATCCTATTCTAGCATTTGAAGATTCTGGATTTCCCTTAAAAAATAGTAGCAAGACTAAGACAATGGTGAGCGAATCTTATTCCTCCCTAGCATAATTTGAAATTATTTTTGCATTTCCAAAATCCTCATCACATTTCCAGAATTCCCAGGTACACATACCCTAACCTTTTGTTTCTTAATTTCATCATTTGCATTCATCATTTGGCTTGCATTACTAGGTTTTGTGAGTTGATTGTTAAGTTGTCTTTTCAAAGCTTTTGCTCGGTGATGAACCCTTAAAATTTTAAAATAACCCCTCCTAGTTCCTCCTTGTTGAAAATTGAATCACCTTTGGGTTGATATTCAATCCAATTTGGGCTCCTAGGATATTCTTGAATGACCTAAGGAGAATATTGGCATTTCAACCCCCTATTTTCTTTATTGTTCATTTTGGTGAACTTGAAATTTTTGAACATTCATTTTCTAATTTGGATTTCATTAAACTCATAGATCTAGGTTGCATTCATTCTTGCATTGCATATTGCATTAGTGAAAGCGCATCTATGGTTTCTCATATTTGCATTAGTGAAATTGCATATAGGTTGCATTCTTCCTTTCTTGCATCATCTTATCTCATTGAAAAAATAAAAAAGTGCATTGTCAATCATCCTAATTGCATTTACGAACATTGTCATTCCATTCAAAATTGGAAAAAAATGTATTGAATTGCTTGTCATTAGTCATTTTTTCTTGCATTCATTGACATAATTTTATTTTTTTAAACATCAAGTCTCTGAGTAGGAAACCTGGGAGCACTACTATCAATCCAGATTTTTCTATCTTTCTAAAAAAAACCCTTACTCTGACTAAAATTCCCTCACTCGCGTCCTAGTCCATCTCTAGTTTTTTACCTCAGAATCCTATCTAAGTTGATTACATTTTGTTCCAATTTCCCGAACCTTCAAATTTCATCAACAGGACCAAGATGACCTTTTTGGCATTTTAGTCATTGTTGGCTTTGACTTTGCAATTTTTTAGGGTTTAAATATATGCTTTTACATGCTTTTGTTTGTTGTAGTTCCTTTCCTATTTTAGTTTTTTGATTTGTTTTTTCATCAAATTTAGTGAATCTAGCTTAATTTGTCTTCATTCACTACATTGTGAACATTCAAAATGGCATTTACAACATCTCATTTTTAGTCTATTGTATAGTATAATTAGAAAATTACCTTGTTTTAGGTCTAAAAATTTGAAAATGTTTAATTTTCTAGAAATTTGTATAATATGCATAAAAGAAATTTTCACTTTTTCATCCACAATGTTTACATTCATAAAACTTTTCATGATTTTGATAAAAGTGATTTTCATCTTTGGATATACATTGTTTACATTATTAAAGCATTACATGAGATGGTTAAAAGTGTGTTTCATTTTTGGTCAAACAATGTTAGTATCATACCTTTCTAGGAACACTAGGAAAATTTTTATATCCCCTCCTTATGGGAGTGTTTTAGTGAAATAGACCTTGGACAATCCTAATGATCATATTCATTCTTAGATCCTAATATCTCTCCTATTGGCGATGAAGATATTTTGGTGCTAGAAGAACCAATCAATGAGAGTTTTGAGAGTCCTAGTTGTTTCTCTTGCTCTACCTCTCTTAGTAGACAAGACATTGATGAACAAGAAGAAACAACCATAGGAAATCATGATGATAACATAACACAATAAGATACCATTTAAACTAAAACTATTCTAGATTCATCCCCCAACATCTTCACCTCTTGTGATGAAAGTTTAAGTGAAGATATGTTGGTGTTGGATGATAAAAAAATTCAGATCTATGACAATCCTCTTTACGCTCCCTATTCTATTTTGAAAGACATTATAAGACAAAGGAATGAAATTATGGATAATCATGATGATTACATTTGTTCTTCTCCTAGTATCTCTCCTAGTTGCAAAGAAGATTCCTTCATGTTAGAAAATACAACCAATTAAATTCATGAGAGAAACATTCTTGAACAAGATAATGACATCATTGATATGCAAGAAAATTTAACCATTGATCATCCCCCTACTTGCGATGAAGTCATTTTGGAAAAACCATTCCTTGAATGTCAAGAAGATTTGGTTTGTAGCTCTCCTAAAAACTCTCGTACTAGGGAAGATATAATGATGGAAGAAAATGATAATATTGACAACAATAATTCCTTACATGAAGATGATGAAGTGACATTGGAATCCCCTCCACTAAGAGATCATGAAAATAATGATAATTATTCAAAGGTTATGAACATTAGATACCCCTTGGAGTACCTTCCTGAGCCTAAACTTATCATTTATCCACCCTCTCAGAAAACACAAGTTCAAAACAAACATGTCCTTATCCTCGAACCACCTAAGAAATTTTTTTCATAGCAATCAAGTTATAATACCATTGCTCATACATACAACACTAGGAACAAACTGCAACCAAAACAAACACCTTCAACAGTTCATTAACTTTTCCTAATCCCATTTTCCCTAGTGCTTCTTATTTTTTGTCGCATAGTGGGAAGGAGTATGACCTTGTTGAACCACTTAAGAATACTCCTACAAAGATATATCTATTAGACCTAATTCAAAATTCACTTATTATCACACTATGCTCCAAACAAACTTGCAATAAGATCCTATCCCTTCTAATGTGCAACCAAATGAAATACTACCCTAATTTAAGGAATAAATGCTAAAATTGTTTTCCACCAAAGTGAGATCCCCCCTTTGGAAGTGTAAAAACAACATGATGCTTTCATGATCATAGCTCAATACAATAGCACAAGGGTAAAACAAACCATTTTTTACAATGGGTCTTCCTTAAATCTGTGTATTGTAAACCTTTTGGATAAGCTTGGTGTTGATAAATCAAAATCCAATCCACCTCTTTATCTATTAATGTGTTTGATAATGTGCAAAAATAACTACTTGGTGTAATAATGTTTCCTATTACAATTGGGAATGCCACATTAGAAACACCGGTCCATGTTACGCCTCATGATCTTCTATATAATCTTCTTTTAGGCAGACCATAGATTCATGCAATGAATGGGGTGCCTTCCACTCTTCATTATAAAATGAAGTATATCTACAACAACAAAGTGTACACACTTGAATCTGACCCTGAACCAAACAATTGTTTGAACATTGAGAAAAATAGAGAGAATCCTTTAAACACATTGACATGAACTACATAAGTAGAACCCTTGCAAGAACAACAAAAAGATAGATTTCTGAAACCCTTCACAATTATATCACTAGATGATTTGGGATCATTTACTTTCAAACCAACATTCATGGGAGAATACAAGATCATAAACAAAGAGTCTTAAAAAGGAAAATAAAAATTAGTAATGTCAAAAAAAAATTGGACAACCCTTCAAAAGAATCCACCTCAACCACTTTAGAAGAAGAAGCAAACAATATAACACATTTTAATGAGATAGACTATCAACAACCACATAACCCTAAAGAAATGAAAAATATTTATGTAAAAGGTTATGAACTTATGAAACAACTTGGATATAGTGGAAAACCATGTGGTGCTATAGAATAAGGTATCTGTGTCCCTATAGAGCCTAACATGCAAGAAAAAACTCATGGTATTGGTTATTATCCTCTAATAGGAATAAACCCATCAAACAACCCTTCACTCAATATCAACACTCTTACAAAAGATCCCTCTAATATAACTTTAACAATAGTGCATTTTCAAATGATAGACACTAGTAATCTTCATTGTTATCATTTTCAACAAATAAAGAAATCTTTGCTTAATGTTAACTTCATCACACAAAACACTAATGATTTGAATTTGCTAGATTTTACACCCTCTTGTAAAGGAGAGAACAAAATCTCACAGTCTAAAGATTCTTGTGTAGGTATGACAACTAATACTAAGCAAGAGATAACTTTGTCACAAAATAATGAAATTGTTGGTCTTTGGCATGTTTTGTCATTGATGTCAAAATGTATTGGTGTGATCATGAGGTTAAACATTGTGGAGATTGGTATGAGGAAGTCTTACATCATAAGTTATTGAATGGATCTGCATATAATTTTTTGTATAAGGGTTTTGTATAAGATTTTCATTATGTTGAAAATTGTAATGGTTTGATGTTGTGATGCTACAGGGTGATCCCACAAAGGTGGTTTACAATTTCTGAGAGATTTTGATTTTTTCTGAAATCACATATTTTTAGAAAATATAATGATTTATTCCTTTAAAAGTTCCATTTTAAGGATTACAATCGAAGAGGGTTTGATCAAACCACCTTAGATCAAACCCCCTTGGATATAACCCCACTAGTTTTAAACCATACCTACAACTAAGTCTCCTTTACACCTATCAAAATGCTGATAAAAAATTACTTTTGATTTACCTTTTGGGGGATCAAATAAATTTATTTCAAATGATAATGGTAGTCCTTGGAAAAATCTCTCCAATGAATATAATTTTAATATGTTATGGTGTTATTATGTATTTGGTTTTTTAGTTTTATTAAACATAGGTTTTTCACCGAAAATCAAGCTCTTTGTTCTGCACATGTGGAAAAATTGCTTATTATCCAAATAAAAATTAAAAAAATATTTTTAGGATGGATATTGATGTCCTTGATCCATTAAAAAAAATAAAAATAAAATTTTGATACATACAAAAAAAGTCATGTTGTATACAATCCGCCTATGTCTGAATTGTAATTGGTTTGACTTCGAAAATTGATTAAGGAAAAAATATTTAATAAAACACTATGAAACCAAATGAAATTGCTAGATATCATAGTTAAAAATCTAAATTAGAAAAAAATATAATTTAATCCTTCATACAAAAATAGTTATGTTGTATACGGTGAGGGTCACTTCTTAAAAATGCTATTTTTTTTAAAAGCTAGTTTTCAGATGAGATGGAAAAAGAAGTGTATTTTGATTCCAATTTTTTTTACAAAAATATATTTAGAATCTATAGAAATTTTTTTACAAATCACTAGTTTGCATCATCTCCAAATTCCTCACGGTTTAGCTGCTATAGGAGCCCGAAAGTGAAAATTTTGTTTTTAAAAATCAGTTTAGTGTCCAGTTTGCCCAAAAATTGTAAACTAGTATTATGGGATCACCCTACAATGTTGATTGGAATTCATAAGAAGTTGGTTTCAATATTTTCATTCCTATCAAGTGATCATGTTTGAAAGTTATTTCAGGTGATATCATTTTATATGTTTGATCATTATATTGTTTTGATATTGAATCAGATGGGACTCATTTTGGCATAATGTCTTTTAGTTCTTACTTGATTCTATTCAGACTTATATAGGCGATTACTCTATTACATCACTACTCAGATTGAAGATAATATGGTTTTGGTTGTATGGAATTTGGCTTCAGTTCACATGAGGTATATTGCTTTCTCATAGGGCTCTTTCAAGCTATATTTCATGCTATACCTGGTATTGATACATAGTCAGATTTGTATTCATGAGTTGGCTATTGTATATAGCTTCATAATATTTTCATTATATGGAGTTCATTTTTGAATCAAAATAATACATATATATATTGCATATGTTTACAAAGGGCAATAAGCAATGGTATTGCTTGGACCTACCATATCACTTCATACAAAGTGTATTTTGACATATAGTTGGGCCTTCACATTTTACATGGGTTCAATATTTGAGTTTCATTCATATGTCATATGTACATTATCTTGGCACATGGTTCATAAGTGATATAATTTTTTATTGGTAAATTCCTTGGTCAGAATTAAGGCATATGTTGTTTAAGTCACTTATAAAGTTTGGTGAATGGAATTCTCTAAGGGTTGTATACACATCACTTATAAAGTGATTTACAAAATTGGAAAATGATAACTCATGTGGATGTGAGTTTGTAGGGATAGTTTTTATGGTATTTTTGAATTCACATGGGCAGCGACATGTTGTGTTGATAGTCTTGATGACTTGGACAACACACATGGCTTATGATTTCGATTTCATTTAATGCATCATTGTGTCGGTTACATAATGATTGTGTTATAATTTATGGATTTCAAATATCATTCATTTTGTTTTGGGGTTTCGATGAAAAGGAAGCCTAGGGTGAAACAAAAGAAACTCATTCATTTTGCAAAAATAGTTTTCCCTAGCCACCGCCATGAAGTGTTTACAGTTAGAGGTTAAGCATGTTATCGATGGTATTTGGAGCTGGTTTTCAGATATGTTGGACTACGAAGAGTGGAGAGTTAGTTTGTGGACTCTCCATGAGCTGAACATGGAGGTAATAGAAGATTTTATGAGATTTTATTTGCAATTTGAACTGCCATAGCATAAGTAATATCTATAGATTTTCTTTGATCTTTCGAAGGTAAATTTGGTAAATGGAAGAGTAAAAATGAAAGAAGATTTTCTTCATTTTTGGTTATTGTTTTCAGTTTTGAAAATAATTACTTTTCCAGATTCATGTTTTTCGAAAAAGGAAAGAAATAGAAATTGCAGTTGAAAAAGAAATGTGGTTTTATATGCAACTATATTTTTGTTTAAGTTTGATAAAACCCTAACTTGAGGGTTGTAACTTGACTCGACTTTTCACATTTTTTGGTTTATGCGTTTCAGTTTTTCTTGTATAAAAAGAATGGTAGTAAGCTATTATGTGTGTTAGAGGTTTTAAAAAGAATATAAAGATTGGAAAGAGTAGGTTGTTGAAAAAGAGAAAATAAGAAGAGGGTTTTATTGTATCACATCTCTGGTTTCCACAATAGAGATATTTGTATTCAATTTGGAATAGTTTTCATAGTAATGTTATGAACAATACATATTGTAGTGGGTATCATTGAAGATCATTTTTGTATTTTGTATTCAGTTGTGATTTTGGGACTGCAAATGTAAGTGCAGTTGTAAGGTCATTTATGTATACACAATTTGGACAGTGACTTTGTACATTGAGGGGTTGGTGCTCCTATGAAGTTGGTGCTTCAAGAACTTGTTACAGAGTTGGTGCTCTTTGATTAACGACAAGGAATTTTTAGCAAGTGGTTTTTTATACCCCATGAGGATTTTTACACTTAGGAAATCTTTGTGTTATGTGTTATCATTTGTCTCTCTCATTTTTTATCATATTGATGTTAGTCAATGCTCTGATACTTTAAAATGTTCAAGTTGGTCATGCAAATTTAATGGGTGTAAATCTGATGCAAAAATTCTTTCGTAGAGGAAATTGAAATCCACATTTTGTACACCATATGTGAATTTTTTTCAAAGTTATATTTTGTGAAGTCTTTAAGTTCTGTTTTGAAAAGCACAACAAGATTGTTCATAAAAGTTCAATTTAACACATAATAGTGCTTTTAATAAGTGTTAAATGTGAAGTCAAGGTTCAAGTTTCACTTGCACAAATGAAGTTGCATTGAGTTAAGATTCAAATAAAAGTTGTCATATTGTGCTAAAGGTTAAAAATTTTAAACTGTGCTTCAAGAGTTAAAATTTGTATCACTCTTATTCACTCCCCCCCTTTCAGAGTGAATCCACTTCCAATAGAAAGATCCTCTATTTTTCATCAAGAAAGTATCTTGTTGAGACTCCTCCAAGATCATTTGATATCCCTTCCTCCAAGAACATGAAATAAATTTTACTACAAGAATTCATTTTGTGCATATCATAGAGTTCATGGCATACTACTAATGATTGTAAAGCTTTGAGTAATACAATCTAACACCTTAAGGAGTTTGGTGCTCTTCCCTATGTGGGAGCACCTAATTCATCTAATTGATATTGATTTTTACACATGAGCATGTTTCTCATCAATCATTTCAACTCATCCTTGTCTTGCACTAAGACGAGGCAAGGGGTTAGGTAGCCTTGTCCTTGTATGTCACTTGTCATTTTCTCTTTTGGCTAGTTTATCACCTTTCATGTCCATAAAATGACAAGCTTGGGATGTAGACGACATTCCTTAAGTTGGCTCGCATGTGACATATTGAGTTAGACATTTTGGGGGCAACCCCTTCCCTTCTCATGATGCAGATTATTGGAAACATATGACTTGGCATAGGGATTTTGAGTAATATCTCATGTTTTCTTCTACTTTAAATAAATTTCTCACAACAATTGTGTTAGCAACCACTTTATAGTGGGGGCATACATCAACACTCATGTTTCATTGTGCGATTTTGTTTCTTCTTGCGATGCATCCTTTTCTTGGTGGTGTCATTGGGCTTGATTTGCTATGAGAGCATGATATTTATTTGACTGTCCTCTCTTGGAGACATTAGGCACAATGTTCCATAAGAAGAGACCTTGCATGAACTAAGAAAAATCCGTTTGAAGATCCCTCTTTCTTGTTGCGTTGCATTTTTGTACTGTATTAAAATCATGAAGGTATGGCTTTGATATGGTTCCTTGGGGCTCACCTAGTGGACAACTAAGTTCACTAGCCCTTGTGAGAATCCTTTTTTATTTATCCTTATAATAGTCATGGGGGTATGACTTTGGTATGGATTTCTTGGGGCTCACCTAGTGGACAACTAGCTTCACTAGCTCTTGTGTGCATGTGTTTGTGTTTGCATAGTGGATAGTGCATTCCACCTGTAAATGTTTTTGGAAAAATAACCTAGACCCAGTACACAACACGTTGGATGGCTAGTCGAAGCTTGATCCGTGGAATTTTTCCTTTTCTTTTTCTTTTTCTTTTTCCTCTTTTTATCTTTGATGGTGTATGTTTGTGATTTGGTTATGGGCCCTTCATATATCATCTACAAGTATGTTCCTTTGTGCCTATGTTGGTTTATCATATGATCTTGATCCTAGGGGCTTAGACACCCTCTTAGTTATTGTCATCTTATCTTACTAGCATTCATACACTTTAACCCCTCTTTTTTGTGTGGTTGGCTACTTTAGTGTGAGTTTGAAGCAAGTTCATCCTCTCACTAAAGTGGGGGCTAAATATAGTGTAGGATGTTGAACATGTGGAATACTCAGATGGGGGGTGAATTAGTATTCCACAAACTAATAATAAAATCCACTTAATCATTATCATAATTTTGACTGAATCAACAAGAGAGAACATAGAAACAAGACAAATAAATCTTACACACGAACACCAGGATTTTTATGTGGAAAACCCAAAATGGAAAAATCCACAGTGAGGGTTAACTCACAATATATTATATCCAAATACAAAATATTACAAAGCTCACTGCCATGACTCACTATCCTTAAAAGACTCAAATATTGAGTACAAAAAATGGCTCACTACCAAGATACAATGATAATGGTTCACTGTCAAAATGATGAACTGATGGAATACACCTTCAATGTGTAGGGTTCAATTCCACTAAATATCAGAATATAAAGTACTACATCACTCAACAAATTTTTATTACTAATAAAGAATTTAGGTATTGATCTTCTCCTTCATTCACATTCACTTATTGCTTGATTTTTCATACACCCACATATCTCTATTTTTCCGCACTCTCTCTTTCACACACTTTTTGCTTGCTTCTATCTCATATTTATACAAGTATATCTTATTCATTAATTAGGTCAGCCTAATTGGATGAACACAAAATAATCAAAACCTTTCTTCATTGGAACCATATAATATTTAATCATTTCATCCATGTAGTGCATTATACCAAGTTGGCTATTAGTCTTCATAATATATTGCATTCATTGAGTCAACCAAGACTAAACCACAATTCTCCAAACCAACAAATAATCCTCAAAGCAAACACCTTCTGAATCTAAGAGCACATTAATTTCCCATCATACTACTAGTAAAGAGACTATAAAAAAAACCACCATATAAGAATGTTCACCTTAGTAGAATGTGGAGCCTCCCACACATTATACTTCACACAAAAAATAGTAGGATATAGAGATAAACTCTATCAGAGATAACATTTTGTTCATAGAAAAAGACGTCTCAAGATCCAAGATATAGTTTTTTGAATGATTCAACGAAACATGTTTAGGAGATTACAGTCATATTAAATCTTTGCAATGAGTTCCAGACTCAAATACCAACATACTGATCCATCATAAAGGAGTATTACTAGTAGAGAACAACTTCGGTAAACGAAGAAAACTTCCCATATAGTTATCACCATTTAGTTATTACCATGTTGACATTAATGATAACATAGGAACAACCAACATAATCATCCATACTTCATGTTGATGTTGCAAAGCTTCCAACATAGGAAAAATGCATACCCTTGCATTTTCACACTTGTTTGGGCCCGTCTTGTTTAATTTATCTTTATTAATGTCTTAATTGGTCCTATTTTGCATTCACAAGCCCAATAAATTACATCTTTTTATCGCTAATCCTAAAAAAATTCAAAGGATACATGATAATGTAATGATTCTAGTTATTTATCCCTGATTTTTGGGTCAGGACTAAGATGCCACCTAGGGAATATTTGTCCCCCAAAGGTCTTGGGACCCTCTTTTCAAGTGCATCTTAAATGGGTAACTTTTTGGAGTCTATGCCCCAAGTTTTAAGACTTGGGACTTGTTGATGGTGTATTTTTACGCACTTTACAACACAGGTAATGCACAGGTGCGTTACCTCTCTTGAAAGACAATCTTCCACAATCAAATTGCATAACACTATCCCAAGGTCTCTCGGATGTCAGGTCTTGACAGGGCTTGGAATATTTCAGTTGTTTATGTGATTTGCTAGAATCACAAGGTGGACTTATGGATTAAAGCTGTAGGGAAATTGCATCAACCAATAGAGTCCTATAGATCTGGAATTACATGCTTTGCTGCAGGTTCAAGCAGCAGTCTTGGACTCTAGTATTTCGTCTAGTTTGGCTTTTACAATGCACAACCAACCTTGATACGAACAGTTTCTAACAAAAAGGAAAAAGGGGAAAGGGGCGAAGAAGAAAGATGTTTCCTAAACCTACAACTACTGATGAACAGTGACCATGGAGATTCTTGTCGTGGACAGTTTCCTTAAATGGGATTTCACTTAACCAGAATTCTCACAATATCATGAAATCTGTGCTATCTTCTAGGGACTGCAAATATTCATGGTTCATTCACTATGGAAGCATGGATGAAGATGAAATTCAATGAGCAGCAATGGAATAGGAGTCCAGACTAACTTTACATAGTCATCTACTCTCAGCAGATGACCAAAAGTATGGACAAGGAAAGCATACACACAACAATTGTTTCCAAGATCAGAAATATCATATGAAATCTATCTAACTCAAAGCAAAGATGCTAGAACAGCAGAGTAACTTAAAACAATCTGTAACTAAAAGGGAGAAGAATCATGAAACTTATTGAGAAACTCAGAAAATACACCAAAATTGACTGTATTTGCTATTTATAATTTCTGCAGCAAGTCTTTACAACAACTCAACTCTCTAGAATGAGAGGAGGAGAGCTCTATTTATAGATTCAAATAACAAAATGTATGGCCAAGATTTGATTCCATTATGTGGCCAAGATTCATCTTACATCAGGGTCTCACCTACCCCCCAAATATTACAATTAAGAGCTCATTTTGTCTCTTCCCAATCTCGTCATCTAGTGACAACACTGTAGCAAATTTATCTTTCAGCTATTTACTCTTGGCTGCAGCTACTCTTTAAGGTACTGTTCTTCAATGACCGGATTGCCTTCCTGCTTCCTTAGTGCTGCATACTCCATGAAGCTCAGGATCAAGGTTTGGAGCTTTTCTACCTCCATGATATCAGCCTTTAAGATCTAATAACTCCATTCTTGAGAGTTGTTGTTGAGCTTCTCCCAGTCTGCTTCATATTTGGTGCTATTTTCCTTGCAGACCTCTAATTGTGTGAATGCTCGAGTAGCAAAACTCATGAATTCAGTGGTGACCTCAATAGACATTCCATCCTCCATGGTCTTCAAAAAGTGGGGTTTGAGGTTCTCAGGATTGATCTCGGTGGCAGGAACCTCATACCCTGTCATCAATTTAAGGTACTGGGTGCACTCCTCCCTAGATTCCCTCGCCCATTCAATATCTGGAGTAATTCACTCCAAGACCTGCTCTAGCCTCATTTTTCTATGGTTGTAGTCCCTCTTCCAGGTATCCACCAGCTAGTGGTCGTCATCCTTGAGGGCGAGATCCTTCTCCCATACATCTCTTGGCAATGCGAGGATAGCCTCAATTTTCGAGTAGGCTGTGTCGTACTTCCCTGGGAACTTTTCACAGATTCTTCTTGTGTCCTCAAGAGTTTTTTGGACCTCTAGAAACCGATTTGCTGATCGAACAGCTATGTTGATACCTGTGTTCCCCATATCCAGAACTTGACGGAACCAGCTTTCTGTGGTTTTATCCAGGTTTCGTCTCCTCTCAAGTTTCTTAATTTGTTCATGGGAAAGCAACTGAGGCGGGGCTAACGAGGTTGTAGGTTGCTCATCCGGAGACGACCACTGTTGGATATAAGCTGTTAGATCCGCAACCTGCTCTTTTAACTCATCTTTTGAGCTTTTGTCTTGCCGGATGAGGTGTACGACCATGGCGACTGACTCTTGGAGGTACTCGACCTTTTGATCCCTCGTGGCCACTCCCAGATCAATGGTGGAGACATTGTAGGTTGTGCCTTGTTCCCCAACCACCGACATTGCTAACTGTACTGCTCTTGATCCCGAGGCGTCCATAGTTATCTTTGACCTGACCTTTGGCTTCTTCTCCTTTCGGGTGCTGATATGTGCCCTGGCCATGATGGCTTCCAGCTTCGCCTTGGGATCCTTTGAAGTGGGAGTCTTTGGATTTAGTTGTCTTTGCAGCCAATCGGGTGTTTGGGAGTCCTTTCCTGATCCCTCATCTACCGTTCCACTGTCCTCCTTTTCTAACCCAATAGTTCGGACGATGATGGCACTTTTACTGGTTTCTATATCCTCCTTCTCTTTAGTGAGAACCTACTTGGACGTCTCATGTTTAGCCGGGGACTCGGTGTGTGACTGTCCTTCTGGAGAATCTTCCTTTCTTGCATCGTCTTCCTCACTTGAGATATTCAGATATTTCTCTGGACTTTCTATTTGTTGGTCCTTGGGGAAGAGGGTTTCTTTATCGTGCTCTGGAGTATGGCCACGTTCCTCAGCTGGGGATCTATCTCTTTCTGCCTTTGTAGCAACAGTCTCCTCTTCTTGTGCGAGCCGATCCTCGGCTTCCTTGTCCTCGATTTCTTTGAGCTGCCGTCCCCATTCTTCATTGAGTCCGGGATCATTTGATTCTCGGATTAGCTCAGCATTACGGTCTCTGCTGTCCTCACTGTCACCACTTGAAGCCTCATAAGCTACCGTGTCAAACTGTTGATGCTTAAATGGGGGATTCTCAGGACCCTGAAACTCTGCGGGCTCTGGCGCCTTTTCAGCTTCTAGCTATTGTCGTTCCTGCACGTCCGATATTTGCATCGTTGCTTTCATTCTTGGTGACTAGGTAGAGGGGGATGCTACTGGGGTGGAGGTCATAGCTTGAGCTATTGCAGCCTGGACCATTGGATTGGCTAGCATCCCTGAAAGCTCTGATGGAACATTTTGCATGTATTTTTCCAAGGACTTTGGAAGGCTTGAGGTTGGCATTGTGGCAGTGGGAATGGAAGGAAAGGAAGGAGACATGGAAGGAGAGGTCAAGGGTGAGGTGGCAGCAAATGGTGAGTCTATATGAATAACCTGTGTCCCTTGAGAAGTAGGAGGGAGGTGAACAGAGATATCCACCATAGGTGGGGAGGATGCTCAAGCTGGGATCGAGGTAAGTGGAGTGGCGGGCGTGATAATGATATGTGGAGATCCAAATGAGATGGATCTTTTGCTGGCAATTCCAAAGGGTGAATCCTTGGACATCATAACCATCGCCATGCCTCCTGCTGTTTTCCTTTTCTTCTTTGAAGGTTCCAACTCAGATGACTTGCGGACATAAGTCTTTGGCTTTGGGAGTTGTTGGCCAACGCCCTTCCTTTTCTTGGACTTTGGAGAGGGTGGGGCTTGTGATGTCTCCCCAGCTGCAGCAGTGGCTTCTCCACCTTCGGAACCGCTTGGTTCACTAACGTGTTCGCTGGCAAGGTCGGTGTACGTTAGTGTGACCCCTTGTTGTTTTAGTTGGGAAACCTTGCTGTTTATCCATCCCCTTGTCCTGGCCTCGATGGACCTAGTGAGTATACTGACATCACTGAGTTTTGGGGTATCCCAGTTGATTGTAGGCAGCGGCAGGTTGGACACTGTATCATAGATTGGGTCTAGAATTGTCCCCTCATCCTCCTCTACCTGATCAGGAACCGGACATAAGTTTACCCTTCGCACATGGACTACGGTCATACACATATAATAACGCATCCGTACTTCAAGATCGTCCTTGCAATTAGCCTAGAAGTCCTTGATGTTGTGGATGTGGGCATACCCGCGTCCCAACGCCTTGCGGACATGGCCATAAGGATCCATCCGTGGCCTTGCTGCGTATTGCTCGAAGTTGTACTCGGCCAGCTCCTTTTCAGAGTATCTTGCACACTGGGATGTATGAACCTTATACATTCCCTGACCCAGATTCATTGGATAGACAGGGGCTACCAGATGTTTCTCGCCTAAGAGGCTATGGATGGATCGCAGTTTCCGAGTCAGCTCCAAGAGGATAATTCGGTCGTTTGGATACCGAGGCAACTTATTTGGTTTATCCGAAAATCCCTCTGCACGAATGTAGGTGAATCTGGGGAACTGGATGTACCAGAAGGCATACTGCCTAAGGAGGGCTCTGGCACTGTGGGACATCCTCCTATGGAAATCCCCACCTATCGACCTGATTACGTGGGCAATGAATGCATCATTCACCCTACAGTAGCTGCTTTTGAAGTTCTTGAATTACAGCTGGGGGTACCGGTCGTAGGGCTTTAGCTCCAGCCCTGATGGATCATTGGGCATCTATGTCAATCCCTGGTAGTGCCTCTGATTGGCAAGAGAGTACACCAAGTAAGACGTAATGAAGAATTGATTAGTCTTCTTTACTGTGGTGAACTGCTCATGGAAGCAATTGCTGATTATCTCTCCCTAGTAGAAGACGGTTCCTTTCCCTCAAAGAATCTGTTCTATGAAGTAGAACATCCATTCCTGGAAGAACATTGCACCAGGCAAGCCCATGACTCTACTAAGCAAAGTCACCAGATCATGGTAGTCCTCGTGGAAATCAC
Organism: Sequoiadendron giganteum; assembly: GCA_007115665.2. Taxonomy (NCBI): domain Eukaryota; kingdom Viridiplantae; phylum Streptophyta; class Pinopsida; order Cupressales; family Cupressaceae; genus Sequoiadendron; species Sequoiadendron giganteum. Next base: position 126,976,653 of record CM021101.1, on the reverse strand, counting down.
TATGGAAAAGCTCATGGGGAACTTTCCCGGCGCTGCCCCATTTATCCTTTAGCCAACACTGATTAATGAGTCTTTTGCAGTCCAATGGGTCGTGTTCCCATATACTGATATAGTCTTCCTTGGTAGGGACCTCCATGCTCTCGAAGGTGGGAATGTGGAAGGTCTTGGTAATGCCTGACGGAGACATATCTGCGAGGAGATTTCCCTCGTGGTCCACGATAGTTCTAGTGTCAGGCTGATACGCCTCGACACACGCCATTACCAGCTCTGGGGCCACTAAGGCTGGTGGGAAACCTGCTGCCTTGGCGAGTCCACTGCTTTTGATAGCTCTTGCATTTGCCGTTTTGGGGTTCATCCTAACCCTCTGAATGAACTCATCAACATTGACCTATTTGATGTTGGTATCTGAAACATCCCACCAAAGGGAGGTAATCTGGGATTGGATGGGGACTCCCTGGAATTTTTACTTCATTAGATCCCGATCTTCTTTGCCCCTTAGTGGCTTTAAGGTTCCTTTTCCTTTCCTGGCAGCACTGGAAGTTTCTGGGCTAGATTCCATGAATTCTGCACAAAGGGCAAGAGTCAATAGTGAAGAACCTGTCATAAGAACTATTGACGAATCCCTGCACGTCAAGATTAGTCCGACAATCATAGTAGATATTTAATAAGCACTTGAAGTTAAATACTTTATAACCCTAGAAGTTTGTACAATCAATCCGAGGTTCTCAGGCCGAAAATCCCCTAGCAGAATGCCATTTGGAGAGGCAAAACGAGAATGGAATTCCCATATGCACCTCCCAAGGTTGGATTTCAAGTTTGAAGGTTAGAAATAGAAGACAACGAAAATTTAGCAAGTGGGTCGAAGTCCGTTTCGAATTTGGAGGTCATTTGACCCCCCATTTGAAGGTTCGGGTATCAGTGGCAGGCAGGCCGTCTGAAAACGGCGCAGAAGAAACGAAAATCCGAGAAACGGAATCCGTTATCAGGAAGCGGTCATCGTTCAGCCGTGAGGAACGACGGGACGCAGGAGGAAATCCGAGAAGGTAAATCCGGAGGCGGATTTCCGGAGAAGGAAATCCGAAAGGGGAAATCCGAACAAGGAAACCCGAAACGGAATCTAGAAGAAATGTGGAAGAAAATGGAAGTTTGAGTTTTGACAAAAATTCCACGGCCGGGAAACGGGATCTGGGAAGCCACCAGCTGGATACCGTGCAAAAGGCGTAAAATGGACAGATTCTTGAAAAGAGAAGTCCGAAAGGGGAATTCCGGGAACGGGATCCTGAAGAAGGAAATCCGGACGAGGATGGGGTCAAATGACAGACGGGAACATAAGTTCCGGGATCCGAGGGTCGGGAAGACGTTCGAGCGACGCCGTGAAGAACGGCGGCAAGACGACGAAATTCCGGAGACAGAAATTTGAGAAAGGAACTCCGAGAAAGGAACTCCGACAGGGGAAGAAGGCCATGGGGAAACATCATTCGGAATGCCGGGTGATGGAGGCCGTTTAAAACGACAAAGAGGAAATGGATTCTTGAAAATGGGATCCCGAAAAAGGAATCCCGAAAAGAGAAATCCGAAGGAAAAGATGGAACCTGCGAGCAAACTTATGAAATTTTGATAAAGGTTCCGGGGAAAGGCACCTGGAAAGCCGCTCGGTCGGGGCCGTTAAAAACGGCGAAAAGGAAACGGAGTTCCGGAGAAGGAAATCAGGACGAGGAATCCCGACAAAGGAATTTTGAAGAGAGAAAATTAGTAGGAGAAGAAAGGGCGGCCGCGGGAAGACCCGGGCCCAGAAGATGCCGACGCCGTTCTGAAGAATGGCCGCGACACAGAAAAGTTCCGAATCGATTCGGAGGTCGATAGAAAGCGGATTTCTTGATTTCCAAGAGATGGGTTTTGTGCGCAGTGAGGATATCTACTAGGTTCGAACTTCATTTTTTATTTATCCTTAGCAAAATCTAAAAAAAATGCGAAAAGAACTTAGGGCGCGGGACGAAAAACCTACCTCAAAAACCTGAAGAACAGGCTGGTCGGATGCGCGGACGTCGTCGGAAAAAATAGCTTGAAAATCGTCAGAAAGGAAGCTAAATCGCCGAGAGCTCTAGAATGTGTTTCTGTTAGTCAAAAATTTGATAATGACAGCCGAAAAAAATGCTTTTATAGCAGAAAATGCCATTAGTACAACAATAAATGCTCCGTACGGTTGCAGGTGGGTTGGTGAACTCCGAAAAAAGAAAGGCAGTGGGACGTCCGGAATCGGATGTCCGGAAAGCCGTTCTTGGGAAGACATTTCCTGGACGCCGTGAAGAAAGACGAAACCTGAAAGGAAACCCGGAAGGGGAAACCCGACGAAGGAAACCCGAAAGGGGAAATCCGAACAAGGATACCCGAAAACGGAAATCCGAACAAGGAAACCTGAAACGGAAATCCGAACAAGGAAACCTGAAAATTTCAGAAAATGTAAAAAAAACTTTTGATGCGAAGTTTCCGGTCAAGGCGAGATTTTTTTAAAATATAGCATTGGGAAACATGCCACCCTTATTGAAGGGAAAAAAGAGGGTCCCCATTCCAAATGGGGCGTGTGTGCAAAAAGGGGCACAACAGGACTAAGATGTCACCTAGGGCGTCTTAGTCCCCCTTAATGTATATTCAGGATTTAATTTCAAATCTTGGTGGGATTTAGCCTCCTTTAATTAATGATTTTATAAGTTGGCTTATTCTGGTGTAATTTCAGGATATTAAGCATGGATAAGTATAAACACAAGGTCCATTCACTCATTTTTACCCTAAGCATTTAGGTATTGATTCCTAAAGAAATTTTATGAGATCAAGAGCAATTCATCAAGCTTTTGGAGCCATAATCAAGATTTTATAATCAAACCAAAGATATTCTTGCATCATGTGTATTTTTGAGCTAACATTTGTCATGTAGGGTTTTGATTCAAGAAAGAAATTCAAGTCAATATCTATCAAGCATTCAAGAATTTCAAGATCTATATTCAAGCTAGGCATCTCACACAAGTTTGCAGATTTCATAACAAGGGTTTGGTGAGCTGCAACATAGCACTTTTTTCATTCATCATTTCCCTCCTTTATTTCATTTCATTCAAGGTTTAATTACCAATAAGGGGTTTGACCAAGGCAAACCCCCATTTACTAATAATCAACAAGTTTTTGCTCTCTCACATGTTTGTGTTTGCAGATTTAGGTTGAAGACTTGGAGATCAATTGAAGTGGAAAGTGGAAAAGTTGCAAACTTGCATAGCAAAGTTGTCATCTTCACGAAAACTCACCTACAAGCAAGGTCTAGAAGTTTCAAGACCTGAGATCTGAGAAGAAGGAAGTGAAAAATTTGAGCCTTAGGATCACATTCAAAGATTTTATAAATTTAAGACATGACTAAGACAACAGTAAGGGCATCTTAGTCCTTCCAAGGGTATTTTGTAGAGATTCTTTTGGATCCTATTTCGACATTTGAAGATTTTTCATTTCCCCCAAAAAACAACTGTGGGACTAAGACAACAATAAGGGGATCTTAGTCCTCCCTAGCATATTCTGACAGTATTTTTGCATTTCCATAATCCTCATCACATTTCAAAACTTCCCAAGTACACATACCCTAACTTTTTGTTTCTTAATTTCATCATTTTCATTCATGATTTGACTTGCATTACTAGGTTTTGTGAGTTGATTGTTAAGTTGTCTTTTCCAAGCTTTCTCTTGGTGGTGAACCCTTCAAAGTTTAAAATAACCCCTCCTAGGTCCTCTTTGTTGATAATTGACTCACCTTTGGGTTGATAGTCAATCGAATTTGGGTTCCTTGGCCATTCTTGAATGACCTAAGGAGAATAGTGGCATTTCAACCCCCTATTTTATTTACAGTTCACTAATAATGCCTTGATTCAATGTTGTAATGTGTTGTAAACATTCACATTAATCTAGAGCCTATTTTCATACAATGCACTTAAATTGTACCTTATTTACGATGTTGTAAAGTGTTTTATTACACTTTCACAGTTATCTCTAGGGTTTCATTAATTTTAACTATGGTTTTTGATAGAGGAAAAAATGGGTTTTATAGGGATCTGAAACCACACAGTTTACAAGCCATTTTAAAATTATGGTTAACTGGGTTGAGTTTTAATTTTAATTATGGTTAACTGAGCTTAATTAGTCCCTTTTATTCAAATTTAAGCCTTATTAATGACACTTTCTAGAGGATATATCTTGACAGCCAATAATGAAATTGCATACCATTAAATTTGGAAAAATAAAGGTCTTAGAAAGTGGTGCTAGGACCCATTTAACTTTTGTGGTGAATGGGTCCTCTCTGCATATGACCCCCCTTTCTATCCATTTTTGACATGGGTTTTTGGCATTCTCTCAATCCCACAAAGCAAGGTCATAGAAAGTTGTGCTAGGACCAATTTTCCTTTAGTGGTGAATGGGTCTTCCTCACATAGGACACCCCTTTTTCAATTTAATTTTGGTGGGATTTTAATGGTTTTCAATCTTAGATCTAGTGTCGGCTTTAATTATTTGAACTTTGAGGTTAATCTCTAGATTTAGTAAAAATATGGTATTAATTTACATAGTTTCACCTAGAAAATTTTGAGTATTCATGCATTATAGAAAGTTTCAGTTTACAAGAGCATTATAGAGCGTCAAAGGAATTCAATGGAAAATTAGTGATGTCTTATTGTAGAAATTCAAGTTCATTTCATCATATCAAAGGCATAGTACATTCAAGCATGTTGTTGAGCTAATATTTTTGATGTAGCATTGAAGATCTACTTGCAAGAATTGTTACACACCTAATTTGAGATCAAGATCTACATTCTTCATGGCCACTTCATATTAGTTTGCAGATTTACATTCCAAGACAACTTCCAAGGTATCAACATTTCATTATTTCATGTTCATGCTTCAACTTCACTCTTTCATGATTTGGTTCAATTACCTACAAGGGGTTTGACCTAGACAAACCACTATTCATTAACAATCATCATTTTCTCTCCTCTTGAATGTGTGTTTGTAGGTTCATAGGTAAAAGATCAAGTGGAGAACAAGATTGGAGCAAAATTTTCAAAGTTATCAAGTTGCCAAATTGCCATTCATATTGCAAGAACACAAAAATGAATCTACATAATCGATTTTAGAATTTTGAGAGATGAAAACCTGGGATTTGAGAGTGTAGATCTTGAAGAGCATAACCCAAAAATTAGTTTTTTGAAACCTTAAAAATACCTATTCACCACTTAAGGAAAATGAGTCCTCAATGAAGCCTAAAATAGTAAAAACCTGGGATCTGGGAATACAAAATAAGAAGAATAAAACCCATAAGTCAATTTCTGAAACCCTCACAGGGACCCATTCACCACTAATGGTGGATGATTCCTTTGTGCCCTAAAAAAAGGCTTCTTACAATAAGGTACACATCATTCTAGCCTCTCAAAACTTCCCTTTTCATTGCTATAACAATTAGGCTTAGTTTTTAATTGTTATTTTGGAATTTTGGCCCTCATAATTGAATGAACCACACACCTAATGAAAATTAGGTTCATCATTGATACCCTATTCATGGTGAATCTCTTTTTTTATGTTTCATTTTTGTGAACTCGAACTATTCAATATTGCAATTTTTTGATCTTGGAGTCTTTCTTCTCATCCTAAGTTAGATCTTGGATTCATTTTCATTGTAGTTGCATTGAATTAGATCTTAATTAGTGTTTCATACTTTTCATTCAAACTTACATCTCATTTAGAGTATAGAATTGCATTGTTTTACATTCCCTAAATCTAACCAATACAAAAATAAATCAGTCATTTTCCATACCACTTAAATCTCATATAATTGCATTTAAAAATCAAAATAACATTACATTTCAAATTAGCTCTTTGCATTCATCATTTTATTGCATTTTCACATTTCATTTCTAGAGAATCTAAAACTAAAATTTACTGTCTTAGACCTAGAACAAAAAGACATAGCAGGAACCTTGAAAATAATTCAAAATTAGTTTTAAAAAACCTAATCAAGGACCCATTTGCCTTTACTGGAAAAAGAGTCCCTGATCAAGCTTGACTTGTACTTTTCGGTATTTGAAAAGCATTGAAAAATACTCAAAAATTAGTAAGAACATTTTAGAAATCCTTATCTAGGATCCATTCACCGTTACTAGTGAATGAGTCCCTAATAGGTTCTTATCTACATTTTTTGGGATTTGAAATCTCTATTTTAGGCTTATGTTGCCTACTGTTAATTTCATGTTTTAGTCTTATGATTTTATATTTCATTAAATTAATTGAATCTAGCTTAATTTTCCTCATTTAGTGCATTGTCAAAATTCAAAATGGCATTTACAACATTTCATTTTCAAATTGTTTCATAGTGTAATCAGAAATTTACCTTTTTTAGAATCTAAAAATTCTATTTATGCATTTCATTCTAGATTATTACATTACATTTCCATTTTGAGTTCATATAGATTACTTTACACAAATATTAGTATCATCTTTTCCAAGTTTACAAAGAAAAAGTTAGTCAATAAGAATGTTATTCATTCATTCAATATGTTTCCTAGTTATGAGAGTCTCTTAGTGCAAGAAAGTGAAAATGTTGAAGCTTGCCTTAAATTATCTACACCCCTTCATATCTCTCATATTTGTAGGAATAGTGTGATAGAAGAAGATGAAAACATAGACAATCATGATTGTCATATTTTCTCTTCTCCTAATACCTTTCCTACATGTGATGAAGGTATTTCGGTGCTAGAAGATGCACTCATTAAGAAGCATGACAATGTTGAAAGATACTCTTGTATAAAATCTTCTATATTGTAAGATATTATAGCACAAGATAATTAGATCGTAGAAACATTTATAAACATTATCTTACCTAATATCCTTTCATATCTTTCTTGTTACAATGTTTTAGTGAAAGAGGATGCAATTTTAAGGAATCATGACAATCATATTGTAAGCGAGGATGATAGGTTGGTGTTAGATGATAAATTTTTTAAGATATATGACAACCCTCTTTATTTTTCTTTCCCTACCTATCCTATTTTGGAAGACATTATCAGATAAAGGAATGAAATTATGGAAAATCATGGCAATCACATTCGTTCTTCTCCTAGTTGTGAAGAAGATACTTTGATGTTAGAAAGTCTAATCGAAACTCGTGAAAATATTAGTTTCCTCTATTCCCCTAGGACAAACTTTATTGAACAAGAGAATGACATCATTGATAAATAAGAAAACCTAGCCATTGAGAAGTCCCCTACTTGTGATGAAGTTACTCTAGAGTAACCAAACATTGAATTTCATGAACATCTATTTTGTTGCTCTCCTAAAATCTCTCCTACTAGGGATGATATGATGGTGGAAGAAAATAAGATAATTGATACATTTATTTCAAACAATAGTAATGTGGATTGCTTAGGTGATGGTGAAAATATGACACTAGACTCCCCTTCATTAGAAATACATCAAACTAAAATTGTTAAGGTTATGAGATCTAGATATAAATCACTTACTCATATACTTGATGAGATTAGAGAAAATAACTTTTACAAGAAGAGTGTTAACTACATATTTTTTGCCTAAAATTATAAAAGACAAATATATATACTATATGATCCTAGTGTGGAGGATGTGTTCACAAGTAGGGATGTTAATTTAAATGAAGGGTTTCAATATATGACAATATCCTCTCCTATTCTACAAGTGTCATAGATAATTATGAATCATATAGTGCCTTTGGGACTAAAATTAATTCTAAAGAAAATTCTAACATAGTTGAAGAATCAAGCCTTCCTCAGAGGACCAATATTATTTAAGAAACATATCAAAAGAATAAAAAAAAATATTATGTTCTAATGACCATAATAATGAGGATAAATGATCCTCAATCTATGATGAAGCTAAGGGAAACATGAATGGGAAAAAGCTATACAAAATTAACATGACTCTTTGATAAATAATAAGACTTGGGAATTACTAGACATTTGCAAGGACAAGAATATGGTCAAGAATAATTGGGTGTTTAAGGCTAACTTAGTCTAATTTAAGCACTAAAACATAGGAAGGAGTAGTAGCCCACAAGTATTCACAAAAGGGGGGAATTAAATACACAAAAAAAAATCTTTGATAGAAAAGATCAATACAGTTAGGACTATTACAACATTGGCAACTCATTTCAAGTCGAATCCTCACCAAATTTATGGTAGTAATACCTTTTAGAAGTGTGAAATTGATGAAGATATATGTATGATTCAACCACAAAGATTTGAAATTTTAGGTTAAGAAACTTAGTTTGTTGGTTATGAAAGTCTCTTTATGGCTTGATGCAAGATCCAAGAGATTAGTATGATAACATTGTTGGATATTTCAAAACTCAAGGCTTACATAATAGTCCTTATTTAAAATTATATGTATAGAAATTTGATTAACATGAAACAATTATTACCATGCTTTATATGTCTATGATCCTATCATCATAAGAAACAACATGAACAAAATTAGTGACATAAATTTAAATTTAAAATATAGATTTGAGATGACATATCTTAATTTTCTATACTAATTACCATTATAATAAAAATATGATAAAATTTATCTCTCTAAAACAAGCTGTGTGATGGAACCCCTGAGAAAATTTCTTGGTTCCATCGTAAAAATTGTCCAAAGTCTCGCTTGGGCCCTCATTTAAGATGTTAGGTCATATTCTCATCACTATGATAGGGTTTCATATTCATAAAAAATTCCCAAAATTGGCCTATGAATCAAAAAGTCCTTGATCGTTTGAAAATTACATTAATATGGTATTCTCGGTTTCCGATCACTTAAGTTGCCACTGGGTAAAAGTATAAAGTTGCGTCACACTTTTATAAAGCAAATGGCCAACACTGATCTAACTTTTAAACTTCAATCACTAGAAAGTGGCATATATGTTTTGAATTTTCAAATGATGTAAACTAATAAAATGTGTATTTCTTAGTATATTTTATGTTTGTATTTTTTTGAAAAAATTAAAGAAAAAATTGAATATAGTTTTTTATAAATTAACACTATAATTTAGTTGCTAATAAAATGCTAAAAAATGCCGTTACATGAGACGTCAAGCTTTATATAGTAAATTTTCTTTTTTTTCCTTCAATTTTTTTTTTGTATATTTATAACTGAAAACTTTATGGCATGTATATATTTTTTGCAATTTTAATAAACATATATTTTTAAATAAATATTTAAATGTGCATGAATTAAAACGTGACTATTTCTAGTCAATGTCAACTTTTATATTAAATATTTATCTAAAATAGAAAAAAAATTATGTTATCTTAATCTTGATTCTTTTATTTAGGGCATTATATTTTTAAATTTTTTTTTTTAATAATTTTAAGTATTTTTCTTGGCATGATAATCAACCTAATACTTGTGTTGATAACCTACTTTTAGTAAAAAATAAAAATAATAATTGAAATTTGAAAATAAATAAATATATATATATATATATATAACTAAACTTATGGATCTACAAAAGGGTATTTTTACATTTAAAAAAAATGTTATTTATATGAGTAGGAGATGCTGAAACATTAAATTTTTCAAATAATGTCATTTTTTTAGTAAAATGGCCTAAAAGTGGTTCTACATATGCATTTAGCCAACAATTTTAGTTGGAAAAGTTGCGGAAGTATTTAACTTATCTAGAATGAATCTTACTAGATCATATGTTTGACCAAAATTGATTTTTAGTTATAAATACTAAAATTCACTTATGCTAATAAGTTGGCAAAAAGTGTGACACAGGTTTGTACTTTTACCCCACTTATGCCATTAAAGTCGTGTATTCACTGGCCCCTTCTTTTCAGGTTCATCGGTTTGCTTGGTCCTTTTAAGTATCAAATTTTCCTATGATCTAAGTCTTGATTTTAACAACTTAAATCCTTAACCTTTGTTCTTATGGGTCAATATCTCATTTGCCTAGAGATGGCCCCCTTTTATGATTAACTTTTGTGACATGTGCAGAAATGGAACTTCATGCTAGTCGTCCAATTGTGGGAATTAATCCCAGTCATAACTCGTGTGCCCGTCTTGATTTATCTCATGTTATTTTAAAGACACAATCTAGCCACATGCTACTTCTTGATGGTCGGACCAAAATCTCCATGGGGTAGTGGATGTTGTCCAAGGGATGATCAACAATGGACATCACAACACGTGTTCTCATCAAATTCATTTCCCATGCACCCATCTATCTACAACAGTAAGGAAAGGTAGTCACATGGGTTGGTGGGTGGAGTGACACCTATCATTTTTGTGGGACCCACTAAGCTTTGAGGATGAAGGTTTGTTTCATAAGCGATGAAATCAATGGTCAATGGAAGGTGACGTGGCCCAATCCTGACCACTCCCCGCCATCCCATGAGGGCCTCGCCCATTTCCTATATCTTCCAATAGGCAAGTGAGCAAGTTCCATGGGGACTTTCTAAAAGGCTCTAATGGACTCTAATAAAGTTAGAATACTTCTAAATTTGGCTGAGAAGATACTATTTCTAAACGACGCTATTTTCAACTTTGTTCTTTGATGTGCATGCTTGAGATTTCGGTTTTCAGTCCTGACATCTATTGATACGTGTGGAGAATGTGAAAACAAAGCATGACAATGTATGAACTAATATTTTAAGATCAAATCAAGATCAATCCCCACTATTTTGATACGAAGAAATCCAAGTATTCATATGGGTAAGTGGGTAGTTATAGCATGAATAGTTTGAATTGATGTTATGTATAGAGTAGATGTTTATCTACTCAAGGTTTTTCTTATTTAAAGGTGCATTAAAAGCATAATCTAAACTTAATTATAAGTGGTTGCATAGTAATCTACCCATTGATTTATCTTTTAAAACATGACCAATGGTTAAGATTAAAAGGATCTAAGCAGATTGTTGCCAGCTCACACACACAAGATTTCTTTGAAGAATTAATGGTTGGTACACTTGCATGGCTCATTATAAGAAGGACCAATAGCCATATTTCCATTGAGAAATTGTATTAAAAAATAACAATTGAGTTTGAGTCCGAGAGTAGAATTGGTAGGTGTCTTCTAGTTCTTATCACTGAGAGGATAAGTAAGTCCAAAGAGTTTGTTAGGTTAGTCTGAAGGTGTAGGAGATTGAGTTTTCTCGAGTGTGAGAAGAATGCCCCTGAGAATGAGGTTGATACATAGGGAGCTCCTAATACACCAAAGAATAGAAGGGGGGTGAACCCATAATAGTGGTTTACAATTTTGTTGAGGAAGCAAAATTCTGAAATAGCTCCCACAATCAAAAATTTGAGTTTTAGCGAACCCCCTTTTCCATGATGCGTTTGCTCGAACCATAGAAAAGACACAATTTTTTAAAAAGACAAAGGGGAAAAGGGGGTTTTGAGTGAACTCCCCTTCGAGCGAAGCCCCCTTCACTCGAATAGGTCAAGGGGGGTTTGCTCGAACCCCCCATTTCCCCCCTTCTCCCCATCTGGCACCAAAAATATACAAATTTTGGCACTTCAAAGCTCAGACTGAGGATGAAAATGGAGGAATCTTCACAAAACCAATTTGAATCAGGTAGTTCTCGAAACGAGCTATCCAATGAATATAATTTTAATATGTTTTGATTTTATTATGTATTTGATTTTTAGTTTTATTAAACATAGGTTCTTCATCGAAAATGAAGGTCTTTGTTCTACACATGTGGAAAAAAATAGATTATTAAAAAAATAAAATGAAAAATATAAGTGCACTAGATATTGAAGTCATTGATCCAACAAAAAAAAAAGAATTTCGATATATACAAAAAAAGTTACGCATTATATGGTTGCGCTATGTCTGAATTGTAATTGGTTTGAATTTGAAACTTGATTAAAGAAAAAATATTCAATAAAAAACTATCTTACCAAGTGGAAGCACTAGATATCGGAGTTACAAATCTAAATTAAAAAGAATTAGAATTTTATCCTTCATGGAAAAAAAGTTATGTGTTATACAGTGTGCATCACTTTTTAAAAATGTTGTTTTCTAAACAAACCAGTTTTCATGGGAGATGGAAAAAGAAGTGCAATCTAGTTCCAAATTTTTTAAAAAATATAGTTTTAGAATCTACAGACAAAATGTGACAAGACTCTAGTTTGCACCATTTTCAAATTACAAATAGTTGAGCCACTATAGGTGCTCGAATGTGAAGATTTAGTTAAAAATAATAATTTTAGTGTCTAATTTGGCCAAAAATTGTAAACCAGTATTGTAGGATCACCCAAGGGACGTGGAAAATTTAAGAAGTATGGTGTTAGGAGTAATTACCACTTGAGGATTCAAACTATTTCAGAAGAATTGGTCAAGTTCAAAGGGAAAAAGATGGTGGAATATGAAAACAAGGAAAATAAAAAGTGCAAGTATCATAAGGCTTATCTAGGGGGAATTAATTCTCCTAGTGAGATTTCTGATAGCCCTTTAGATGGTGAGGGTGACATTGACCCAAAGTGTGATTATTATCGCCTCCTTGGTACTGACAAATGATTTTGACGAGGAGGTGCTAACGGTTCCTCTAGTTCCACCACGAGCAAGGAGCGGGCTAGTATCCTCTTAGGATGATGACTCAGAGTGATGAATCTACCCAATTTTTATTTTTGATGACACCATGGCCCTTTTTTCAGGATTATCCTATTCAACATTTATGTGATTTATTGTTTCTAGTGCTGATGTTGAATTTTTTTGGGCCAGTGTATAGGAGAACTGCCATACTTCCTAGCGTTGGTGGCATGTAAGTTCCCCCTGGGTTGTACGTAGGTTTTTGTTGGGGCTGCAAGTGGAGAATCTTCTTTGGTCAACAAGGATGGGGATTCAACGTTGTTGTAATAGACTTTACATTTTGAGGAGCTGACATGTGTCCTCATGCAAGGGATGTGGAATGTGGTCTTTTACTCTTCCGTTTTCCACAATAGTTGCATGCAACTAACTAAGTACGTCTCAAATTCTAGTGCAAATGATATTGAAATGAATTGAAATGTAAATGTACTTGAGCTTGATACTTGTTGCTCCCTTATTCTATAAAAGGGATTTTAGGGTTCATTATAAGAGGTCAGATCTTTAAGTCTCAATAGGGTTTTAGGTGAATGCTAAGCTTAGGAAAGGAATTTTGAATAGAATATGGGTAAATAGGCGAGTAGATTGTCTTGGGTATGACATCTTATATGTAATAATCTTAAATCAGTTCTATAGAAACTACTGATATCAAAATAAATCTTAGTTTGGAAACAAATACTCTCGTATGTATATTTATCACAAGTTATGAATGACAATACTAATGATGTTATCATTTATCTTCAAATTTTCCATTTGAATGTATGATTTTGCTTTAAGCTTTAACTCAAAGAGTTGATTAAAATGCTTGAAGAGGGTATAGACTTTGTAAGGAATTGCTTAGGATTTGTTTAGTAAGTGTTTTTAGGCATTGTGAGTTTTCATAAATGCAAAGTAGTATGAAAATAGTCTACCTATCTCTAAATTGATATTTTCATATATTACAGATTCTTACATATTTGACTCTATTGCTCCAATTGATGAGACAGTGGTACGTTTTTAGAAAATCTTGTATAAAAATGAGCAAATATCACATCTGGTCATGAACTTAAAATAAGAACAGTATTCATTTAAAATATTTTTCAAGAATTGTGTGGGTTGGTAATATATTTGATTCGTAGAAAGTAAGTAGTCATTCACCTAAAGGATCTACCAAATCTTCACTGAGATGGTTTTTATTTGCACTAAATGTTATTAATTAAATACACTTCATGAAGACATATTTGGGATCACCGTCCTAATTTTCACAAAGCTTGAAGTGAAGGAGTAAGGATCACAAAGTCCTAAGCTTGTTGTGTTGGCCACTAACCTTGTAGTTTCTTTACTATAAGAGTTGGCAATTCTTTAGAGAATTGTGGGGTTCTACTGGAAAAATCACCAATAATATGCTTTATACTCGTTGAGCAAGTTTATGATGGAACATTGTCAGAGTGTTTCTCCTCATGGAAGGTGAGGATTTGTATCCAACCTTATACAAGAAACTTATAAATAGCCTTGTGTAATCGACTCATAGTCAACCAAATAATTCTTGTGTAGTAGGTATGGTTTCAATGTTTTTGAATTCTCCCAAGGTTCCACAATGGATGGTCGAAAAAATAATATTTAAGAGATACAATGTGATTTAATTATGGGTGTTCTTATTCTTCTCTAGAGACCTAACACTTGTAGGATATTTTTGATTTAGATTGGGTAGGTTGTGCATATGACTAAAATATACTAGAAGTTATTTTACCTCTTTTGGTTTTAGCCCCATTTCATGGTATAGTAAAAGTAATATATACTATTTTATTATAGATATAAATGTTGAATATGTAAATATAAAATGAGGTAGCTAAAGAAATAGCTTGGCTATGGTTTATTCTTCAATACTTAAATAATATCAAGTTGGATCCTCTTTATTTCACTCTTACAATCAAAGTGCCATTTTGTTGTCCAAGAATCCAATGTTTCACATTAGAATAAAAAAAGTAGAGGTCTATCACCATCATACTAGGAGTTTCATCCAACAATATGTCTTTCATTCTCAATATAATAGGACATGGGACCAAATAGCTAGTCTTTTCACAAAGGTTTTATGTGAGACTAAGTTTGAATATCTTAAAAGTCTTGTAGGATTATAGGAAGTTAAATGAATATTTAATGGTTGTCATTTAGGGGAAATTATTATGAATGTCTATCATTGTATTAGTGAATAAATTATTCTAACTGGGCACCTAACTAGGCTTTATTCTAAGATTCATTTTTTTAGGTTATGGGAGGATATTTATAAGTCATTAGTATAATTAATTTATTGGAGGGTGCTAGTATAAATTAATTGTTGAATTTTTTGTAGAGACCATTAAGAAACACAACCACCTATAGTCGTCTAATACTCATCGCCTCTCACCACTGCGCACCTCACCATCCGTAATAAATATTACAAATAATTGTTATATACATGGATTGTATTATGTGTTTTATGTATAAAATGAATAGAATGCACAATAATTTGTGTGCTCTAATGAGTAGTCATGAAATCTATTTATTTCTCTCTTAATTTTTTTATTTCTCAATATGTTGGGAAATTATAATTAGACTCTTAAGAGAAAAATAGTTGTAGAGGCTAAAAGGTGAAGGCCTTTCATAAATGCTAGTGAATAATATAATCAATAAAAATTTCACATAATTTTTTTATTGTACAATTAAAATATCTCATGACTATATATTTAAATGTAAAGAAAGGGTCAATAAGATAAAAGCACATTTCCTCTATTTGCATAATTAAACAAACTCTTTATTATCTTGCGGTTACGGAACCACTTGATATGGAAGGATGTTGACCGCAGCTATGGTTGTCGTCGTCTACCTGACCTACTAGCATCTGTAGAGATCTTGGAATTTGTGGTACAGGAGCCTCCATCGTGCCTTCCAATATCTTCACCACTTCACTCATGCTTGGCCTCTCATTCTCATCGTCTTGAATGCACAGCCCAGCCACTACAGCGGCTCTTCTAACTTCTTCGATATCGGCCTCGCTCGCTATCCTTGCATCCACAACGCCTATTATGTTTCCCTTCCGAATTTGAGATGAAGCCCAGGTAGGAAAGTACAACCTACTTTCCTCCACCCTTAAATCCAGATTTCTTCGACCGGATATAATTTCCAACGTCGTCATGCCAAAACTGTATACGTCCGCCTTCGCAGTGATAGGAAGGCCGGAGATCCACTCGGGAGCCACGTACCCACGAGTTCCTCTTGTCGTCGTCAGTACGCGGCTGAAATCTCTACCCACCAGCTTCGCTAGCCCAAAATCTGCCACCTTTGGGCTGAAGTCGCTGTCCAGAAGAATGTTTTCAGGCTTGATATCGCAGTGAATGATGCGATCCCTGCATTCCTCATGCAGATAAACTAATCCTCGTGCAGTGCCTAGTGCGATCTGAAACCGGGTCTTCCAGTCCAAAACCTTCTCTGCGTCTTCGGGCTGAGAGAAAAGGAAGGAGTTTAGGGAGCCGTTGGGCATGAAGGCATAAACCAGTAACCTTCTTGAATGTTCTACGCAGAATCCCCACAACCTGACCAAATTCACATGCTGTATTCTGCCAGTGGTGATTATTTCCGCACGGAATTGTTTTTCTGCTTGCGTGGTGCCCTCTAATCTTTTAACCGCAACAGGCGTGTTGTCTGGCAGAGTTCCTTTGAACACAGAGCCGAATGCTCCGCTACCCAGCTTATGCTTGAAATTCTTTGTTGCAATTAGGAGCTCTTTGTAAGTGAACCTTTTGAGAGACAATGGCACCTCCTCTTCCATGTCTTTCTTGTGCAGTCTTCGACGTTTCCACAGAATAAATGCGGCCAACAGGAGGGCTGAAACAGCACAAAAAGCTGCGGCGGCAGAAAGTAAAATAGTAAATGCAGGGTCTCTGTTGCTTTGCTCTGATTCAAACTGCGGCAACTCAGAAGAAGCAAGCCTAACGAAGACGGATTGGCGCTCGGACGAAAAGCCCATTCTGAATAAATCTCGAAACCACAATCTACAGACGGGTGGATCAGAAATAGCGAACGCGAAGGCTGTGCAGGAGCAATTATTGAGACAAGCAGTGCGGCAGCCTTGCTTTGTTTGCTCGTTGTTGTATAAGACAGCTGCTTTTTCGGACAAGTATTGGTTCTTCGCTTCCAGGAAGCCGTCGGTTGTGCCCTCTGTGACAGAGCATTGCAGGGGTCTTCTCCGAGCACACCCGCTTGACCACCAACCTTGAGAGTCGTGCTTGGGCGTGAAGCCCTCGATACAACTACACACATCATTCGCATTGCAGAGTCCATATGCCCCGCAAATTTCATAGTCACTGCATTGACCTCGATAAGTCGACCACCTCAGACTCCATCTACCATCATCCATCCAGAAGTAAAGTTCAAATTCGCCGTTCTGATTTAACAGGAACCGCCCCGTGAGGGTATGATCTATCGGGTTTATGCCAAAATGAATGTACTTACTTGAAGGAGACAGGATCACACAGGACACTCTAACTTTCTTCTGACCTTCCAATTCGGGAACCTTAGTAAAGTAATTAGGTCCATTGTATTCTCCACTGGACCAATATGGAATGGTGTTGTTAAAGAGCATCATCATCTGCGTCTTTTCTGGAGACATGTCCATTCGGAAAGAGAAGATCCCAATTGCAGGATCCAAAGAACTCTTCCACGAAGTTATCGTCATGCCTCTCCACAACTTCATGCCAGGCAACAATGTATCTGTCGGGTGCGCGAAACTCTCCCAAACAATCACAGACGCGTTGTGAGTGTCAAGCATAATGAAATTACCAGAGTCCGTTATCACAGCTCGTGATCCTTTCTGGCCAATATCAGTCGACCAAATGGACTGGCCCTTTCTATCGAACAATCTGAGATGACCATCGCTCGAAAACTTCAGAACACCGGGCTTGTTTCTTACAGGATTGTCTCTGTTAGCCACCCAAACAACGGCCTTCTGAGAGATTGGTGCATACCATATACCAATATACCAATTATTCGTTCCTCTCGGACTGAAAAACCCCAATGCAAACGTGCTATTCTTTGAAATTAGTGTCTGATTTCCAGTGAGCGAAGCCCCTAATTCAAGCGTATCTCCACCATCCACTTCAAGTGAACTGCAATAATGCACTGCAAAAATCACAGTAATTGACACGATCGAATACTTCAGCTGCATTTCAGTAACCATAGCATTTGTAATTTTTTTACAATTGCTTGCAAGTAGTGCGCAGATGGTCCAATGTTAATTGTATATTTTCAAATTATATAGAAAATAAACAACATGGCCAAAGAAGTTCCGTCAATCCCGCGTAAATGAATAAATAAATTTGACTGCTTTGAGCCAATAATTCCAAACGTCTACGTCGGAGAGATTAGTGCTTCCGAGTAAATTCTAGAATTGCATCACCCTTATTTTGGTCATTAGGGTCCAAACAAATCAAAAGATTATTCCTTTTTATTTTTTTCCTTCAATAGAAATGGGTATTCACACGACGAAAAAAAATATATAATTTGAATTAAATAGTAAATAAATGTATAATATAGTATATATTTTGTTTTAAAAAATTTATGAGTAAAAAATCAAGTATAATAATATTTTATTAAAATTAAATATATTATAATATTAATGAAAATAGATTTTCATAATTAAATCTAAAAATAATTCAGAAATAAGTTATATTAGCACTTGTAGTTAAAGGAGATTCAAGGATTACGTCGATAGAAAATTATATTATATGTATGTTAATATGTTCAAAGAGTATGTGTTTGTGCATGGATGCACTACAAATTCTAGTTACATATGGTTGGATTAAACAATTATTAATAAGTGTTAAATAATGGAATGAAATAAACCTAGACAAATCTAGATTTTCTTCTTTATTTGATTATGAAATATATGCATACAAATTTAAAACGTAACACAACTTTTATGTGAATTGAGATTTTGGAGGTTTTTACCTAATATTTTGGAAGCTTTTACCATTAAATGAGAGTTGAAAGTTGTTTTCCTATGACTCAATAGTGGTTTACAAGGATGAAATTTATTTCAAACTCAAAAATCAGAATATATGTAGCATATTCCTATCCAATAAATATTTAACAAACTTTTTATTCAACCCATTAAATATAAATTATAATACTTTAATTAATTCAAATTTATGAATGAAAATAGAAAAACACAATAAAATTCTAACTCATACTTGCCTTTGAAGTATTGTAATTAGAGGTATTAGAATCAAAATAAAATATATCTAAATTTAATGAAGGTGAATAAAATTAAATGTATTTTTTTGATAATTATTGTATTTTAGTTTGAATTTTGTTTTTTTTTGTTTTCTTTGTTTGGCAGTGATGGTTGTTTTTATTTGTTTTGTTTATGCAACGTAAATATCTTGTTTAAAGATAAATATTTAAAATAAAAATAAACTAGTATATGTGTTCGTTGTTTGATATATTTTTTTTTAATAAAATAAAGTAGAATAAATTTTAATTTTATAAATTAAAAATGAATGTAGAATACATTTGAATATTTATATATAATTTATATTATACTATAATATATTATAGTATAATAATTTTATTACTTTTATCATAATTATTTTCTTTTTAATAATTACTTATATATGGAACTATTATACTTGTCATTATGTTTGGTTGATTCCATATTGATAAATTAAATAAAAGGTAAAAGAAAATTTCGTAATATAAGTAGAAAGATAACAAAAACAAAAAAATCATCATATAGAATATAATTATGAATGTTATTTTCACAAAAATCTATCTCAAATATTTATCATTTATTTTTTAAAATATCAAAAGATCTTATATATTTTAAATAAATTTTTACAAATAAATATACTTGTAATATAATTCTAATGTAATGTAGTATAAATATAAATGTAAAATAATTAAATATAATATAATATTACATTAACAAAACTTAAAATAATATAATATAAAATAATTTAAATATAATATAATATTATATAGTCTAAATTTTATAATAAAATTATAATATTAATATAAATGAATTATATTATGTAAAAAATTATATATTAAAATTTTAAATATTATAAGATATCAAATTAAATAAAAAAAAATCAAATAATTGTTAAAAAGTGATAATTATAAAAATATAAAATTTATACGGCTATATTAATATGAATCGGGATCAAATATATCAAAAATACTTAATATTAATGTTTGATTTTTTATTATTTAAATTCTTTCAGAGCGCCCTTGAATAAAATTCAACATTTAAACGAAATGACCATAGAGGAAAATTGTCGATAATCTTAAAACAATTGACATGGGTAGGAAATGAAATGTAGAGAAGCACCCTAGAATATGAGCATTGGCAACAATAGATCTTATCATAATAATGAAATGCATACACTGGAAAATAATTGAAAATCATAAAAGGATTAAATATAGGTATTGGAAAAGCATGGCATTAAATGCAATTCAAAGTTTGATACAAACAAAAACAACTTTCCCTATAACAGAATTATAATTGTGGAGTCTTCCACTGTTTCAACAAAAATAATAGTTCAAATTTCTAAAAAATAGGAAAAATAATAGTTTACTTTCACTTTTCTTAAAAATCCACTAATAACACACAAAATCTTTTGTTGGAGTAAATTAATCATCAATAATTTACTCTAGTGCTTAATACAAACTTAGGAAGAGATCATCTAGTTCCAATCTGAAGTGTTATTCCATTAATCATGCATTTCAATAAAATAAGTGACTTAACTGATTCATGCATTATGTCATCTCACTCATCTCTCACTTAGAACTCCATCACATGTTGAGTTGATCTCCACCATTCAAAGATCTGATGTTGAGTTCATTTGTGTCTACATAAGGATATTCAATCCTTCTTTGTATTCATTCAATAATCAATAATCATTATTGTTTCACATATTTTTCTCTGTGTTTGATCTCTTATCTCCTAGATCTTCCTAATTCTAATACCTTTTAGTCAATCATATTCACAAAAAATAATATTTATAATTTATAAAATTAAATATTTTTGTCAATGGGTCCTTGGTCTACTGGTGAAGTTGAAAGGTTCAGAACGAGCCCACCAGGGATCAAGTCTTGCTGAGTGCAAGGCTCCGACATCATAAGGAATGAGGCCAGGATTGTGCCGAGCGAATTTGGCGACGTGGATGCCCCTCAGTCCTTGGCTCTAAGCTGAAGAGGTGCACGTGTGGGCCCGTATCGGGTTCCTAAATCATTTATGTGGTGGCCTTCGCTGATTGGCAACTCGCAGGCTTCGTGCCTTGCTGGACTGCCTCGAATTTGGCGGCATGTATGCCCCTCAATCCTTGGCTCTAAGCTGAAGAGGTGCACGTGTGGGCCCGTATCGGGTTCCTAAATCGTTTATGTGGTGGCCTTCGCTGATTGGCAGATCGCATGCTTCATGCCTCATTGGGCTGCCTCACAGGTTTGAACCCTCCATAAAAAAAAAAAAAAATTAAATATTTTGCAAGTTTATTTTATAAAATTAAATTTTATTTTATTTTCTTAAAAAATATTGTTTTTGATTGATTGAAAGTTAATTTATTAATAACTAATTAAATAAAAAAACAAAACTCATTGCAATAATATTACCTAATGACAAATACTAATAATAAAACAATTTCGATAACCTTTACCAACTCTAAAATATAAAAAGTAACATATTTCTATAAGGCACCGAATTTATCGGAGCAGTACGGAGAATCAAACAAAAGAAAAAAATTTACAGTGCACAGATCTCACTCGGTTGTTTCGTCACTCCGCATTCTTTCCCTACGGGAAATCAAATAAAGAAGAGATTTGAAAGCGCAGAGACACCACTCTGTTCTTTCACCATTCACGCGTTCTTTATGATTACTCTTGACGACTAAATGCAATCAATCTTTTCTAAATGTGCACTGCAATGCTAAGACCAAAGACTTAATCGCCATCGAAATAGTGCATAGATTGACACATATGTTTGTGGTATACTTCCCAATTTAAATAGAAAATAAATAGGCCTGGCCCGAGTAGTGCCGTTGATTCCAAACGTCCAAGTCTGAGAGATTAGTACAAGATAGCGCCCGAGTCAATTCTCTTCAATATGTGTTTTTCCTTGTCAATACGCTCCAAATAAATCAAAAGATTATTATTAATGTGAAGAATTTCTTCTTATTTCTGTGAACAATTCATTTCTAGAAGGTATCGCGTTGAACAGAGCACTACGGGGAATCAAATAAAGAAATGATTTTAGAGCGCACTGACCACCCTCCGTTCTTTGGCCACTCGAGCGTTCTCTGTAATAGTCTTTGACGACTGAAAGTAAGTCCGGTCTTTTCTGAATGGGTGTTTTGGGTAAGTCAAGTCTTGTGTGCTATGAACGTGAATGCGAAATCTTTTGTATACTTCGACGAAGATGAATAGCATTAGCAATTGGACCCACACGTTTAATGGTTAAAAAAAATATATTATAGTAAAATTGTTGTTAGACTGATACATTTTTATAGTTGAAGTTTTAATTAGATAAAATAAAATTTATATTTTATTTTTTAAATTATTTAGAAATAAGAGAAATAATTTTTATTCTAAAGTAATATAAAAGTAATCAGGATTGAAAATCATATATTATAAGAAATTATCTTTTTTAAATAATATATTAGACTTAAATTATATTATGTGTGATTTTTAATTTGATATTTTCTTTAACTTAATATGATTATATTTTTAAGATGTGTTTAATTTAAAATACACTTCTTAATAGAATTTGAAAATTTTCTTCTTGAAAGGGCAATTGATTCAATGCTAGAAAATCTCACTAGCCATAAGCAAGTGCTAAGTTTGGATGTTAGCCTATCTAATACTCTCATTAATTTACCAATAATTTATCGTAGAGACAAATACAATCCATATTTCAAAATAATAAAACAATAACTAAAATTAAAATCTATGTAAAATAATTTAAAATGACTCAAGTGACTCAAATCAGTTGTGTATATGAATGAACACTGATTCATTAAATATTTAGAAAAGATATGGACTTCATTACAACATTTTGGGAGGGATGAAGTGCAAAATTGTTATTTATTATTTGATCTTGAAGTCATAATTGTTAGAGTGCATAATTTATCTATTCACTATACTTAAGTGTACTTTGGTTGATGAGGTTAGACAACATCTTGTTTAACTGAATGTATAACCTTCAAGCCTCTTGAGGTTACCAAGTTTTTTGGTAAACCTCATAAAGGTTGGAAGACTATCCATCTCACCTCAAAGGTCACTCGACACTTTGTATAAAGGTGAAACCCTTTGTCAAATAGGTTGGTGGTTTGCACATTCCAAGTGATCCTAAGGTTCACACCTATAGAACACTTGTCTTCTCATTTGTGCCACATCTTGGAGCACTTGTCAATCCACATGATAGGTGGATTTCCTCCTCCTTGCTTATTTAAAAAATCTCACATTGTACATTCAAATTAATTCTAATGTGAATTAGGTTGATCATTGTGTGCAAGTGTGTTTTTGTGGACGCATAAGGTTTTTTTTGTTGTGATCTTGGATGGATGGAGATCTTCATAATAATTAACAATAGAAATAAAAATAATCTCATTAATATTTATAAAAATGTGTAACAAAGATTTTGTCACCTTCATTGTACCTCTAGGGTTTTGCACCTAAAGGGGAAGGGACAAAGATCTATAGAAGCATTCAGGAACAAACCCTAGAGATTTTAGTGCAAAGGGGATTAAAATCTGTTAAAGGGAGAGTTCTTGGGGATGGAAATGGACAAAAATGGGTTCACGACCAAGTGAAAACTTTGAAAAGACAAATTCTTGAAGATGCAAGGTAACATGCAAAAAGATAAATTAAAAGGCAATGTAGAACAAGATAAAATGAGTAAACAGAAAGAGTGCACCTGGAAAATGGTAGAGTTTGGAGTGAAAACTATGAATGTCCTTGGAATTCTACAAAATCTATTTTTTAAGCATGGCGAGACACTTGTGCCAAACTAGGCAACTTAGTCCCATTTCAAGAAATTTTTGGAAAATTACATTAGAGCCTATTTTAGCCAAATAGGTATCCGACTCTATAGAAATCTCTAAAAAAATTGCATAGTGGGACTAAGTCACCACAACTACGGGAAGTGTCCACTTTGAATTTTCTAGAAATTCGAAAGGGGAATCTTTAGCTTTCAGTCTACACTTCTGCTCCTAGTAATTTTTTGAATCTGAAAATGCAAAACTCAGCCTATAGGTGTTTTCCAAGCCTCTTTTAGGGTTTTGACAACCTTGAAGAGATTTGATAATTTTTTGACAACATTTACAATCCTATTCTTTAACAAATCTATCAACAAGACCTAAAAATCACACAAAGAGAGAAAGAAATGTTGGATATTAAGGCATGGGGGTTTGCCTTGGTCAAACCCCTTTTAGGTAACTAAACAAAAATGAAGAGATAAAAAAATGAAGCATGAAACAATGGAGTTAGAAACTTGAGTTGATGATAGATCTTGAGTTGTCACAATGTTTGTTGAAGAATCTACCCTTGAATGCTTCCTTGATGACTTAGAATGTTGAAACCGTAGCTTGCTTAAGAAGAATGGAAGATGAGTGATTAAGAAGAATAAATTTTTGAGAGAGTTAGGGATGAAAATGAGGTGACAACCCTTTATTTATACATAATTTTCCCTAATTTCCCAAAAATACCTCATCACAGGCTGACCTTAAGGTTTGGAGAACAAAGACCTGCTAGAATTTTGAATTAAATTTTATTTTAATGCCAAATGGGACTAAGTTGCCCAAGCTGGTGACTTAGTCCACTTGGGGAATTTTAAGTGGATGTTAGACATTAAAGTGTAATTAATGATGCTTAACAGGATTATTCTCTAAAAAATACTTAAGTATGACATGTAAGTGCATTAAGGGGCCATTTAAACATAAGAAAGGGTCAAATTATTGATGACAAACCTAAGAAATTGTGGGATTTTGTGAAAACTCCTTACAATACTTTGAAATAAGGCTTGGTAAGTGATAAAAAGAGGTTGTTTAAGTGAAATACAATGGAAAGGTCCTACAAAAGTGTGAAAGTCGATTACAACACTTCACAAAATTTTTACAAGACACCATAGAATTCTTATTGATTCACAAGGGTTCAAGACCTAATGTGAATGTGTTGACCACATTACAACATTAAATCCAAACAAAACCAGGCCAAAAATCACAAGAAAGACCCAAATGAGCATGAAAAATGTCCAAAGGGATACTTTTTTCTACGTTACAAAATGTTAAAGATAAAAGTCAAATTATTATATTAAGAAAATATTAAAGTTACGAAAAAATTAATATGCTATCAAATTATTTACAAATATGTCTACAATTCAACAATTTTGATGTAGAAGCATCCAAGGTGTAAGAACAATCTTCCATCACCCAAAACAAAATTTTATTTTGATTTTTGTTAGGTTTGGTGAATAAATGTTTAATAAGGGTTAAAAAAATGAATTTGCTTTTTAGTAAGTTGGCATTTGTGCACATTAGGACATGAAATATTACATAGAGCTTTGAAATTGTAAAATTACATCATTGATGAAGGAATAATCTCGATGTCATTTATAATGTGAGATATTAGGGTTTCCATTTTCAAAATCCCTTTTAATTTCTTTAAAGTCAATATTGAGGAAACTTAGAGGCCCCAAATCGGTATGAAAATTGGTCAAAACCCAAAGTCCCTAAAGGGGACCTTTGGCACAAGTTCATTTTTTTGCAATATTGCCCATGGTTCAAACAATTTGTTGATCCAACATCCAGTTAAAGAGTTATGGCTCTTAGAAGTTGTGTTAGCAAGTTTTAAATTTTAAGGGGCAAGAAAATAAAAAGTGGGATCTTTGAATGCCTAAGAGGGGGAGAGTTTCAATTTCATGAAAATTCAAAGGTGGTGGAGAAGGATGGGTGAGTTATTGGTTCCAAATAAAGAGGTGAAGTGAGGTTACAAAGGACAGCTCCATTAGTACATATTATGGCTCTAGCTTACAGAGTTTTATGATAGCTCATTGGATCACTTTGTAGTGAGATAAGTCCATGTGATTGTAGCATTGTTATTTTTTATATTTTATATTTTAGTTAATTAAAGGAATAAAAAGTGGTTTATTTTCCTTCTTGACATTTTTGTGTGAATCTATGTTGTTGTGTCATATGTGAGTGTTGGGTGGAGTAGCCCTTCATAAAATTTCTAGCATTATGAAACATTCTTCCCATTGAAATATTTAAATAATTCTTTTGCAAAGGGAGTAATAATTAATAAATTCAATAGAAGATAAGATGGTGCAAAAAAAAAGAGAAAAATAATTATTTTTAAGTTTAGAAAAGGTTAGAGAACCTTATCAAATAGTAAAATTTTATTACTGTGAATTCTTACTAGAAGATTATAACTAAAATATTGAAATGTAATTTATGATTTGGTGTGATAGATGAAACCACCATTTAGGTTATTATTGAAACACATAAATGAAATGCAAATGGATATATGAGTTTTTGTTGGATAAGTCAAGGAAGGATAGTTGGTTTGACAAAATGTAAAACTTAGAAAAGGGCCACATATAGTATGAGGTACAAAGTAAACTTTGGATTATTCTTAATAGATTTCTTTCCTATATGAACATGTGTTTTGTTGTGTTCTAAATAAAAATTGTTCCTCATTGATTATTTTTTATAGGAAATGAGGTTAAACCATTAGTTTCATCCAAAAGTGAGAGAAACTATATCAATATTTTAGAAATAGATATGTTTTCTTCCCTAATATTTTTTTAAAATGAGTAATAGTATAATGTTATAGTGTAGTTATTTTCTTTTCAAGACCATTTATCAAATTATTTCCTTTGATTTTTTATTTATAATTTAACTTGTAAACATTGATTATTGGATTTGAAATTGTATTATATTTATGGGAAATATTTCCTCATATTTTATTATTAGAACTTTTCCTAATATTGGAATTTTTTTTTTTTTTTTAAGAAGTGTTGGGATTGAATATAGGTGTTTTTATCTTTTGTATAATAGGAGATATATTTTTGATACGATCATTCTTAGAGGGGTTTATTTCAAAAATAATTAAATCATGCATTCGTTCTCACTTACTTGAATGGGATGATTTTCTAGATTTATAAGCTCATGTAAGATATTTTTCATTAGAGATTTTATCTCATCCATCTTATCATATTTAATTAAATCAACATGGAGAGTTGGTGTTAGACTGATAGCATATATTTTTGTACATTGAAAAAATTCAAGAGACACATTTTTCATGAAAAGAAATATTACATTGGCATGGGATGTGATTTTCCTACGGTTATGATGCTTTACTTGGATTTGATAACCATACCATTTGATTCAAAAGAGTTTGAACACCAAGAATATGAATCATGATGGAAATTTTAGGATTCAAATCCTTAGAAAAATATATAAATACAAATGTCAAGTTTGGTAAAAAATTTATAGGCCCAAACCTTTTCTAAGTCTTATCAAATCATGAAATGAAATAATTCATTCATTTAATTCGAGATCATTTATTTTTCATGAAATATCAAAGGAGGGAACATCTATCTTTAAACTAAGTTTTAATTAATTGAATAGAATATCTCCAATTTGGTCCAAAATTATAAATGATCTAGGTTGTAATATTATATACCATTTACATGCCTTAACTTTGAGAGACAAACTAAGCAACCAAGAAGCCACCATTTTATTTTTGATATGATGAATGCTGCCTAATTTTGTAATATAATGAATATGATCTAAGGGGGATATATCCATATCAAAAAAATGGGGAAATACTTTTAATATTACTTCAAGAACTTGATACTCCTATTCTTTCAATGAAATTCTAGTATACCTTGGTGGGAATGAAAACTTTATTGCTATAATATTTAGGTGTGTATGAATATTATGAGCCACAATGATCTATAAAATTGAGAAATTTAGATAAGATCATCAATATGGTTACAAAGGAGAAGAGACATGCTCCTATGACTAGTATATTTTTTATTTTCCACTAAAATCATAAAGTATAGAATAAATATTAGATAAAGCATAAATATAAGTTAATGGTCATGTCCCATCAAGCATGCCAAGTTATTCATTTTTGATATTTTACTTTCATAAAAACCTATATAAACATGGTAAATCACATGAATATGTGATTTCACTTGCTAAATAATGTATAAAATTTTAGATTTTTTCTCTTGTTATAATTTTGAATAAATTTATTGATATATGAAAGGAAAAGAGGAAGTGATTGCCTAAAACAAACCTAAAGTATTAGGTGATTTTCTATGAGAGCTATTAATATTATAATTTGCGCATACCTAATTTATATTAACCACAACATTTCCATGAGAAAAGGGCATAATCATGAATGGTTCTTGTTACCAATTTTCATTGCAGCTCAATTGGTAGAGTTGTTTTAATTTTTTTTTATCTTAAGGTGGAAGTCAATTATTTTTTGAAGGTGCTTTATGTGTTGCTTGTACTATATTTATCAAGTATCAGTTGTGTGAGTACTTTTAGTACACATTGTTTCAGAAGTATTATTCAGTCCTTTACATAAAAAATGAAGTACATAACAAAATGTACAAATGAAGCATAACAAATTGTTTTCATTTATTCCATGATGCTTTTTCATTACATATTTCATTTGATTGCAAGAATACAAATGATTATACAAATTTTCATTGAGATCCATTTCTTTCAGAATGGAAATGAAAGAAGAAAATAAATGATCCACACAAGTCGTGTAGATAACTGTCACAATGCATTACTAGGAGCATTCTATACTACTGAAGATGCAAGAAAAGGAAAATACATAAGTATGGACATAATCATCATTATATGTGCTTGTGGCCAATGTAGAAGTGGTGCACCATCCTTTGTCCTCGAGCTTCAATCAACCTATAAGAGGAAAATAGAGTTGTTAGAGCTCTGACTATGAACATACCTACATGAACCAACAACAATAATGTAGAATGCTGTTGACAATACACTGAAACAATGGATAGAAGTGCAGGAATCGGAGCTGAAAGTGTAAACATCATAATAATATATTTTTTTGCTAACATTGGCTTGTTTCCTGTGCAAGAATAGGAAAAATCATGAAGCTAATCGTCTTATGAAGACATAAAAGCATTGGGGGTAAAATGGGCTCCCACAAGGGTAGAGCTCGGCATACTTCCCCTTAAACTTACAAGTGGGTTGAATAAGGAAATACATTATCAAGCTCATCTGATCCATACATAAGTGAGTAAAAAATATAAAGAGTAGTCAATTTCATTATGAATTCATAACATTCAGATCGAAGAAATGAAATGAAAATTACAAATGGATAATAAACTTAACGAACTTGATTTAGCTGAAATCCATCATTTGCATTATGGAAAGTTTAAATATTGTTGTCATATTAATTATTTTTGCTGTGTTAGGCCTATTCACATTTATTTATCTTATTTCATATTTTTCTATTCTGGAGCAGCAAGTGTTTCATGTCATGATGGTGATAGTGAATAGGCATGCATAATGCCTTATCGATGGAGCACTAATAAATAATAGAAGCATATGGAGTGTTTGAGTTGAGAATGCATATTGTTTTATGAAAGAATTCAAGTTATGACAAGAAGGTAACAAGCATAAATTAATCATACAACATGAAGGTGAATGAAGTCTTCATATCATGAAATGGGTATGTGCAGGATCATCATGGAAGAAACGGACCCTTAAGTGGCAATAAATTCAGAAAAATCAAAGTTAGGCACCTTGACATAAAATTTTGAATAAGTTATCTATATTATTTTAAAAATATGTAAGAATATAATCTATAGAAAATTGAATATAGTTTCTAAACTACTAGGTTTATTTTTTTTTTTAAATGTATTTGGTGAAAATTGGAAATTTCAATGCAACAGTACTTCAATTTCAGGGAAAAAATAAGAAATAGGTGTCTATCTGACCACCCTAACCGCAATAAAATTATAATATTTTTTTATAATATTTTAGATATAAGTAGAAGACTCATGTCTCGATGTGATGCATATTTTTTGATAATCTTTTTCCAAGTAAATAATTAATTATGATTTTTTTATTACAATTTTTAAAAAATAAAAAAAATCTTATGTCTAACCACCTTAACTTGGTCAAAACTTCATGGAATTCAATTTTTGTTTTTTTAATCCTATAGTATGCGAAGCATAGAATGTGACGCATGTTTTGGATTCAAAAAATGTGATACCGTTTGAAAGCTATAGATGTTTTTCAATCAACCTATCAATCAAGACCTTAGTCGTAATTCTAATAAAAATGAATAATAATTATTTATTAAATTCAAAGTAAAGCATAATTTTTATTGGTGGAAAGATGATAATATCCTTTAAAAACCCTTTTTGTTTCATCAATTTTGGGTAAAAAAAAGTTATCAGCCACATGGGTCATCATATCACTTACATATTGCCACTTTTTGGGCCATCATGATCTTGCACATACCCAAATATGTAATCTTTTAAGATTAGTAGCAACAAGTAAGTAAGCTATAGAGATGGTGTGAAATAATTCTTCTGCTTCTTTTCAAATTAATCCATTCATGCCATGATGTTACAATATCAAACAAACTGGAGTTTTCAAGCGAAAAAGTGCTAAAAGAGTTGTTTTCAAAATAGAAGGAAGGTTCTCTTCCATTTTACAGAATACCTATATAAGGTTTTTAAACTTAGAATGCATATTTTACTTCAAAATGTAGAGATTTCTCACTTTTTTTAGCATACCCATATTGGGTTTTTACATGAAATACATAAGTGGTTTTCTTTCATACCCACAGGGGGGTTTCATTTTAAAATAATGTTTTATCCTATTTCAGCATTACCCACATGAATTTTTTACAAATACACACTATGATATGCAAACAACTTAAAATAAGTTAAATGAAGCTTACAAATACTTAAAATGAACAACTCCAAGTTAGGGTATGTGTATCTGGGAATCCTAGAAATGCAATTAGGATTCTAGAAATGCAAATAAACTACAAAAACATGCCTAGGAGGACTAAGATGCCCAAGATGGTGTTTTAGTCCTACTGCTAATTTTTGGAGAAAACATAGAACCTTCAGATGCTGAATTTTTTTTCCAAAGAATCTCTAAAATTTTCCACTTAGAGGACTAAGATGCCCTTTCTACCATCTTAGTCTTGATTTTAATTTTGAAAAGTATGAATGTGGTCCCAAGCTCCTAGATTTGCAATTGCTTCTTCTCAAATCTTAGGTTCTGAAACAATCAGATTTAACCTATAGGTGAGTTTATATGAAGATGAAAACTTTGCAACATTTGAAACTTTGCAAAATTTGCAACTTTAACAAAGTTACACTCCAAGTGATCTTCAAATCTTTAGCCTAGATTTGCAAAAAACAAATGGACAAGATGGGAAAAACTTATTGATTGTTAGTGAATGGGGGTTTGCCTTGGTCAAACCCCTTGTTGGTAATCAAACACTTAAATGAAATTGAAATGATGAAGGAAATGGTGAATGAAAAACATGCAATGCTACAACTCACCAAACCCTTATAAAGGTTGCAAACTTGTGTGAAATGCTTGCAATGGATATGGATCTTGAAATTCTTGATAGATCTTGAATTTCTTGTTTGCTTAGATCAAAACCCTACATCAAAAATGTTATCACAACAACACACATGATGCAAGAAAATCCTTTGAAATGATACTTGAATCTTGATGATGGCTCCAAATTATTGATGAATTTCTCTTTAATGCACTTGATCTCATAAATTTTCATTAGGAATGAATACTCAAGTTTCTAGGATAAAAATGAATGAATGAACCTTGTATTTATACTTATTTATGCTTAATATCCTGAAGTTATATCACAACAAGCCAAAATATGAATTCATTAAATGAAGGAAGTTAAATCTTGCCAAAATTTGAAATTAAATCCCAAAAATTACTCAAAGAGGACTAAGACACCCTAGGTGGTTTCTTAGTCCCAAGTGATGAAACTTGGGGCACAAACACCAAAAAGGGGCCCAAAATAGATACCTCAAAATTAGGGTACCAAAACCTCAAGGGGACAAAGATTCCCTTAGTGAAATTTTAGTCTCGACCAGAAATTAGGGACACACCAATCAAAGTCATTAGGAGATCACCTATGCATTATAGAATGTCAAGATTAACCAAACAAATATGCCATTCATAGGGCTTCTGGACATAAAATAGGACGAATTAAGCCATAAAGAAGGATAAATAAAGCAAGGCAGGCCCAAACGAGTGTGAAAATGCAAGGGTATGAATTTTACTACATTATAACCCCATTGAGAGATCAATCAGAAAAATGAAATGTGTTCTTATCATGATCACGATAGGTGAAGATCAGACTTATGCTTGAGATGTCGAGATTTTAGGTTGTCTTTGGATCAAGGAGCTACAACTTTTTAGGTTGTTGAAATGAAGATGATATAGATACCCCACTATGCCCCAACGAAAGAGGGGTTGTTGTTGTTCTAGCTTAGATATTGATGTAGATGGATTTCATGCTGTATAAACAGTCATCACATATGGGTAGCCTCATGTATATTTTGATGTGGATCACATAGATTTGATGCTTGGTGAGAATGCTGGGAAAATAGGATCTTTCAAAAATGAGATGGATCACTTATTTTCCAAGACCAATTTCACTTCAAATTATGAAAAATAAGATGCTAATAACAACTAGAAACACAACCTAAATGTTACAGCAACTATGAGGAATGTTTTTAGAGCATAAAAAGTTGCGTACTTGGCTAGAAAGTTGTTTTCGAGCTATGGAGGACTCATTCACCTTCAGGGGCAAATGGTTCCTTTCAAGGTTTCAGAAAATTGATTTCAAGACCATGTACCTTGATGTCTTCACTCTTGAAATCCTAGTTATCAATTTTTTGAAGCCTATAGTTAATTATGTAGATCTCTTTATGTGATCTTGCACTTTGAACAACAAATTTTGCAACTTTGACAACTTTGCTCCAAATCCTACTCAACTTGATCTTTAACCTATAAACCTACAATAAAACACTCAAGGGCAAGAAAATATTCTTGATTGTTAGTGAATGGGAGTTTTCCTTAGTCAAACCCCTTGTAGGTAACTAAACCAAATGATGAAAAAAGGAAATGGAGCATGAAATATACAATAATGTAAATGATATCACCTTAGATTTTGTCTTGTGAATCAAATCTATAGACAATCATGAAGTGGCCATGAAGAATGAAGATCTTGGATGTGAATTATGCTTTGTAAATTAATCCTCAATGAAACATTAACTTCTTAACTTAACAACATGAATGCATTAAACCCTTGACATGATGAGATGACTTTGATCTATTGCAATAAAGACATGAAATATTCCATGAAATTCCTTCTAAATGCATTTGAAATGCTCTAAGGCTTGATCAATTGAATTATTTAATGTTTCACAAACTTTCCAGATCTCCTTAGGAGAAATAATGTGAATTCACCCCTTATTTATACTAAATTAGGAGATTAATACTGAAATTAAAAGAATGAATTCTGACACCAGATTTGGAAAGAAAGATAATTAAATTCCCACTAGAATGAAATTTAAAACTTAGGGTCTCATTAAGGGAGGACCAATTCACCACCAAAGGCGAATGGGTCCTGGCTAATTTTCCAAGACCGAGCTTCGGGGAGCTGAAAAAAGGCCAAAAACCAATTCCAGATCAATTAAGAAAGGGGGGTCCTCTTAAGGGACGAATTATTCATCATTAAGGGTGAATGGGTCTTGGCTCAGCTTACCAAGACCAACTTTTTCTAAATGAAATAATTTGATATTTAATTTATGATTGTCGAGAAAGATCCTCAAGAGGTGTCAAAATCAAGTCCTAAAAGGGGGTTAATAACTCCACTTAACCACAATGAATTAAGGATACCTTGATAAATGTGGAATTTCTTTAAAAAACATTACAACACTTAAAAAAGGTACAAATTATGCTTATTTTATTGAGAAAGGAGCCCATAAGATTTAATTAAGCAAATAAGTCTTAGAAAAGTGTGAAAGTGTATCACAACACTTTATAACACCTTTGCATAGGACCAATTAAAGCATGATTTAGTTAAATAAAGGTCCTAAAATGATGTGAATGTGTGCAATACATTACAACACTCCAAGATATAATTAGTTTAGTTTTAATGTCAATTATCCGATTAAGCAAGAAAAAGGCTACCTTTTCCATTACTATATTTTCCTCCACTTTAGTGAGAGGATGACCCCATGCCAAACTCACACTAAAGTATACATCTAAGACACTTAAGTATGCATAAATAACAAAGTTAGATGATCATACCCTATCAAAGGCCAAGAAAACTGAAAATAAAGTATCAAGCACAACCGATTCAACATGATGTGAAGCAGTGGCTATTTGTCCATAACAAATGTTGCTTACTTTAGGGTCATGAAACTTTAGGTCATCCATGGGGTGATTTTGTCCCAAACTATGTATGATGACTCTGGGGTAGTGGAATCTCAGTCTTTCCACTCGGTGAGTTGTCCCAAAGAAGTGATTTAGTGAGAAAGTCATGCCAGTGTGCCATCTTCCCACTGTATAATGTGAAAGTCATGCTAGTGTATTAGTTTCTCACATTAGTACACAAACAACAATATATGACTAAATAAACTACTAAAATTTGTATATAAATGACTAACATTAGTCACATTACTATTAGTGGTTTATTTGTAGTCATTTATAAGTCCACTAAATTTATGATTAAACAATTTTTCATTTATTTAGTCATTGATTTTAGTCATTAATTTGGTCATTGATTTAGTCATTAATTTAGTCATGGTAGTGATTTATTTACTCATATATTTAGTCATATATTTGGTCATTAATTTAGTCATTGATTGTTGTTATCTGGTCATTTATTTAGTCATGGTAGTCATATATTTAGTCATTAATTTAGTCATTACTTTAGTCATATATTTAATCATATATTAAGTCATATATTTAGTCATTAATTTAGTCATATATTTAATCTTATATCTAGTAATTAATTTAGACATTACTTTAGTCATACATTTAGTGATTTTTATTTACTGGTTTTCATTAATTGGTAGTAAATATAGTCATGAAATGAATAATTTATTAAATACCATAAATTTTATAATGCAAAACTAACATAATATTAAACTTGAACTAAAACATAAAAGCAAATAAAAATATTACATATACGAACAAGCTACAACATGCTAGAATTAAAAGATTGATTCGACATCATCATGATAAATAAAGGTAATCTACAATAAAAAAATTAATGTAAATATATATATATATATTTATCAAGTTACAAGATGTCAAAGCTCTATAAGAGTATATATGTAAATATAATAAAAAATATCAAAGTTGTCTATGAGTTTCCAACTCTTTCAAATACAACATGATAATTAAGATCCCTGAACAACACATTCAAAATATAGCATAAATCAATGATCCAAGATGTCTAATTACAATAACTAGTACATGATAAACGTGTTCAACTATGTCATTTTTTGCAAATATTTTAGTGGCCACCGTGTGAAGGTTCCCTCTTTCTCTTTTAGATGAACAACTCCATCTATTTTGTCTTCACAAATAAGGGGTATGTTACTTGTGACCTTCAAATTTTTTACATTTGCATTTCATGTTCCTTTCAAGTTGACTCCATGTACAATAGATAGGGAGTGAATCCACCCAATACCCACAACATCACCATCAAATGGTTCCAACACCCTAACTTTATCCCCTTCTTTGAGTTTATCAATACATTTCTGCAAAAAAATAAAAAATTGACACATTATATTAGATAGGTAATGATTACCCTTTTTTGCATAATGAAACAAGAATTACCTACTTAAAATTACTTGCATGTGTGTGTTAAAATAATTGCAAAAGGAAAATTTTAAAAATAATTGCACTGATCAATCTAATTTACTAAAAAACCAACACTCATAGTAGTGCTTACAATGTTACTATTAGCTTCATTATAATCAAATACAAAGGCCTCAAATATAAACACTACATTACAATGAATGCATACTAGACACATAAGGTTATGACGACACTATTACACATGAAAAAGGTAGCTAATGCACAAAAACAAAGAATGCAATATGATAGAACTACTACTACTACTGCAAGGTGAAGGTGAAATACATTGGAATATACAAAAAAAGTGGCATTAAAGCTCTGAAACATAACCCCATGCAGTCAACATATCCCTATCAATGATTACATATAAAATAAGAACAAAGAATAAAATGTATTAAGGAAACATATGACAACCATTAAGAGCAGTCATTGAGGAAAAAATGTAGTCTTTCTTTATGGCTTTCATACCAGCAGCAAAGGACTAACAAATAAGGTTGGATGTAGAGGTCACAAAAATAATAGAGAAAGAGCCTTTCACTATTAGAAAATAGTGTAAGAGTATGTAAAAATAAGTAAGGAATGATGTCCAATGAATAAGTAGTAGTAGTGAGTTTAGTGCAAGGGCAATAATTTTTATGGATGTAACAATGCATTTATTGGATCAAGTAGAAAATATCATTACTAAACACAAGACATTAAGAGAAAGTGGAAAGAATATCAAAAGAAACTTTTTTTTAATAAAAACATCCATAATGAAGAGTTAACAGTAGATTCGTGAAGGAAAGAATAACAGTTATCATCCAATGAAAGAAGTAGCACACTAAGTTCAAGATGTTGTCAAGGTCAATTACAATGCCCTAAACAATAGTCAAGCTTCATAAAGTATTGAAGTGCCAACAATCCCAACTTAAAAGTGACAAAGTAGGTACAATGATATTTCTATGAGTTACATTCAATGTTTCAGTTGTCTATTCACTATTCTATAAGCTTGTTCAGTGTTTGGGATCATAACAGTCATTAATACATGAAGGGTTTCAAAATCAAGGAAAAGTAACATTTTGTAGCACTCACCTCTAGTTCAACACCAGTAGTACTATAAATATAATTAATATACTCCTCGAATTCAGCATAATCATTGTCAGCATTGTCCTAAAGCTGTGTAGCTTTGCCAAGAGCTCTATTGATAGGGTCATTTCCCTTTTTTTTGTTGCTTTCATATAATTTCCCTACATGCAGTTTAATCATCATGCAAAGTTAATATAAGTCAAGTAAACAATGCAAAAGCTATAATTTTTTATCCACAACAACTATTATATTACCTCAACTTCAACACAACTATGATTGACATCAAGGAATTGATGTTTTCGTGCTGCTTTGATAAAATTTCTCTACATGTAGTTTAACCATCAAGCAAGAAAATATATCCAGATGAGTAATTCATGTAAAAAATAGTCAACAAATCCTTTCCAAGAATAAAAGTCACAATAGGTGGAATAGGTGAAAAACCATTTCTGTAGACTCACAAACTCTCAACTCTATCTTTACAGACCTGGGTGCTGCCACAATAATGGGTTACACTTTTTGTGGCATCCTAATTTTTGTTGAAATCACATATTTTTAGAAAATTTAAGGATTTAAGCCTTAAAAAGGTTCTATTTAAATGATTTTAACTAAAGATGGTTTGATCAAAGCCACTTATATCAAACCCACCCCCTTGGATAGAAACCCGCTAGTTTTAAACCATACCTATAATGGAGCCTCCTCTACACCTATCAAAATGCTGATAAGAAACCACTTTTGATTTATCTTTTAGGGGACCAAATTAATTCATTTCAAATTTATCTTTTGTAAACATGTAGTCCTTATTATAAGCTTCCCAAAAAGTATAATTTTAAATATATATTTATTTTTTATTTGTTGTGAATGTAGGTTTTCCAATGAACATTGAGGTCTTTGTTTCACACCTACGGAAAAATAGTAAGAGAGAGAATTTTTTTTCTAAAGAATACATGTACAGTAGCTATTGATGTCCTTATTCCAACAAAAAATGTTATGCAGCTGAAAGTATAATATATCCAAATTATAATTACGCTGACTTATAAAATTAATTAAAAAATATATATGCAACAAAAAATAATGAAAAAATATCCATCCACTAGATATTGGTGTGGAAAAATTGTATTTAAAAAATTAGAATTGTATCCTTTTTATAAAAAAAAAGTTATGTAGTTGAAAGTAAACACCACTTTTTGAAAACGATGTTTCGTAGAAAAAATAAGTTAATAAAAATTACCTAAAAGGATTCACAATTTTTTTAAAAAATATATCTAGAATCTACACAAAGAATATCACAAATCACTAGTTTTCTTCATCTTCAAATTCTTAATGGTTTAGCTTCTATAGGTGTAAGAATGTGAAGATCTGGCAAAAAATGTTGATTTCAATGTCAATTTTGGTGAAAAAGTGTAACCCATTATTGTGGGATCACCCACCTATTTCAGTAATTTGACTACAAAATGCACAAAATTCATCAAAAATCCACCAAATTAGAAGAAAATAGAAGTTAACTCACCCAACCACCTAGTTCAATCCAAACGAGAACAAGGAAACCCTATACGAGCAAGTACAGAAGCCTTGAACTACAAATAATCAGAAATTTCTAAGAAAAGAACAAAATTTCAAGAGTTTTATTACTGCTTTATGATCCATAGCAAAACAGAACAAAATTCTATGAGACCACATTTCTTTGAGGCATTTTATCAAACAGTTTGCTCCCTTGCCTATGCTACCACATTTTTCATGCATGTCTACCAAAGTATTTTTTCAAATATTTCACTTCCTTGTTGCTATGGCTAAACCTAAAACAAGTGCTTTCAAACAAGCTATGGATGCTTTGAAAAAATCTATCAAAAGCATAATAGTAAAAAATAGGATTGACAAAGTAGTGAACTCTTTGAAAAAATGCCTCAAAGAAATGAGGTCTCATGGTGATGGAATGCCATGAGAAGTGAAAAATGAAATTGATAAATTGAAGAAGAATAACATGGAGTATTTCCAACATCATGTCATAGAGGCTCCAAATTTTATTCTTTTGTACAGACTGTCAATAAAAAGATAACGTTTTCTCTATGTTTTCTATGATCTCTCCAAATTTTCTTCTTCTGTACAGACTGTACAGGCTCATAAATGTTCTAAATTCCATTATTGATTGTAGTATATTGTGTTATCTTTAAAATGAATTCAGATGACTTATCACCAAACAATCTTCAAAGGAAAATCACTTTAACTCTTCAGTTTTCAACATTTGCTTAAGCCTACCCTAGTAGCACTCCTAACCTAGTCTTAAGCACTTTTCTCAATATCTTCCCAAAACATTTACCAAAAAAATGGATGATTCAGACACCCATTACAAGGTTACAAAGCATATCTTAGCCGCCCATATGACTCCTTTGGAACAAATTTGAGAAAATTGACTTTTCCACCGATTTAGGCCTCCAAATAAGTCAAATTTACAAAGGAACCCCTCCAAGATTTCAAACCAAAACCAAAAAAAAATGAAACAATATTAATTTATGCTTCAAAATAAAGGATTCACCATGTCTTAGGACCCCAGAAACTTAATTTGATCCCCTACTCAAAAACTCTCCTTGTAGCCTAGGAACGTAGGGTTTTAAAGCACCCTTATTAAAAATGCATATTGCCAACCCCTCTAAGCAACACCAACTAATCAAAAAAAATAATTTAGACCCCCTCAAGCTCTAGAAACTCTCACATGCTCTTTGGCAATGTTGTACCACCACTCTATAGGTCTATACCCTCCTTTTCACCATGAAAACACCCTTTTAAGACCTTGGGGTTACAATCCAACTTACATTACCTGCACTCAAACCAAAAGAAAACATATCCTAACACTTTATTATGCCATTCCATCAAGACATAGGTGAAAACATTAGAGGGAATGGAAATTTACATCATTAAGTTCCCAAACAGAGCCTTTGCTGCCCTCACACAGGCAGTTCTAGAAAACCAAGGAGATCTTTTACAAAAAATGGATTAGGACTCTCAAAAGGAGTTCATTTTAAAGATAAAAAAATATGCTACACTAAATAAAGGAATTTAGAACAGTTATGAGCTTGTATAGTCTATATAGAAGAAGAAAATAGAGAAAACACAAAGAAATTAGGGTAATCAGTCTTGTTTACCTTGTTCATGGGCCAAAGGTGTATTAAGGGATTGGTACCCCCTTATGGTTTAAAAATCTGCACTTATGAGACCTAACAGATCATTCATTGATCTCATAGTTATTTTTCATAAAGCTCATAGTCACAACATTTAGGACAATCACAATGGATTTCAGTGAAACAAAAGGAAAAATTTCATAGATTCATTGTTCTATATATGATCGTAATACTTTGCTTGGAGATCACGAGAGTAATTTTATAAAGGCATGTTGTGGAAAAAATTTATGAAATTTGTAGACATCTTTAGAATACAATATAAAGATGATATAGTTGATAATCAAAATATTGAGGGATAGCCTCTTACCTGATCTAAACCTATGGAATTATGGTCATTCGATGCACAAACTATAGGCGTAACAGAGGTAGCCAATTGTGAAACTTTGTCAGTGAGACAGTTTAAGAAACTCATTATATGTTGGTACTCTTCATTTGAGTTGACATGATTTGGAGAGGCTCTTACTGGGTGTTCAACAAATCACTGTGAAATCTTTGTTGATGAACTAGATTTCCTCATGATACTAGCATTATATTTAGTATGATCTAGTGCTGCCATATAATTGACAACATCTTCTACACTTGCTTCACTATTATTTTTTCCACCTAAAATACAATATCAATTTCAACATATATTTAGTTCAATAAAAAATTGAAATAAATAACACAATGTAAATTGAACCAAAAATCCATACACTTACTCCACATTTGTCCATTTTGGCCTACAACCCACCTCGACCAAAGGTATATTTAGTCCTCACATTATCTCTTGCTCTCTTGCCTCTGTTACTCTTTGTCAAATATTCTTCGGAACAAATACTTTCTTTCAATGCCTCCCACTCTTTAGGAGATAGAGTGTTGTCAAACATGTCTTTTCCCTCCATGATTGTTTTTCTACAATTGTATCTAAAAGTGTTCATGAGAAGTCTCATCTTGTTCTTGTAATATTTTCTAGAGATTTTTCCACCAACGGTGTCAAAGGCATTTTCCATTTTTTGTATAACATAATCCACATTTCATGGATCTTGCTCTGCCAAATTTGATTTGTAGACATCCAAATGGGCCTTGCATCTTACGCCCAACTCGGAGGCCCACCTTGCAGCATTTTTCCCAATGGGTTCACTATCTCTTGATACCTCAACCAAGAATGGCTTCTCCCCTTCTAATATTATTTCTTTCGCGTTCCTCTCTATAGATCTATATAAATATTTACTCAATCTTTGTCTTATAAGATAAGTAGGAACATCTTTTTTTTCACCACTACAAATATTTCCGGTTAATCCAGTAATTCCTTCAAAAGTTGTAGATGTGATAGGTTCACTCTCGAGCACATCAGATGCAAGAAAACTCTCTTCAAGACTTTGATTAACCAGAAATCTATGCTCCTTGGCCACATCACGTGTGGCATGAGTAGGTAGATCAGTATTTTTCTATGTAGATTTCACTTCATCACAACTATTTTTTTCACCAACTTCAATTGTTGAATCATGAAAGCATTGACTTCTACGAGCTGGAAGCACTGTACCTTTACTTTGTTTTTGTTTTTTCTCCGCATTTTCTCTACTATATTTTTCTTACCTGTAAAACAAAAAAAATATATCATATCATGTCTTATATACATAAATCTCTTGCCTTTAAAATTTCATTAAACAGTATTAAACAAATAATTTACTACTTAGTGGATTCACAACTTTCTTGTTTGGAAAACCAAGATGTGATAAATATTCATTATTATTGGCCACACGTTCTTCAAGAAAGTGCTCATAATCTGTCACTAGAATTTCAACATTGTGATCACTATCATCTAATTTGCACCATTCATTGTTTTTCTTCATTTCTTGATGTCCAAAAAAATAATAATGTATAAACTAGCAACTTGATACAAAGATAATTAACCGTAACATAAATAGCATAAATACAAGTTTATGAAGTTTCAGTTTTAATGAATAGTAATTAAAACACGTACGAAGTCTAAAGCACTGCAAACAAAAATAATCATTAGATGTTGCTGGTATTTCATTCAATGGATATTAAATAATGGTGCCCTGCAAAAATTCCAGTTGCATAAAAAACTTAGGAATGTATTTGAATTTGTAGACATGGAAAATATACAATTTCAATCTGGCACACTGGATCCTGATTTACTAACACTATTTCATCTTGAATCATCTCCTTTGCTAGTCATTTCATCGAATAATTTGTATTTGATTAAATTCATCGCTCTTCATCTCTTAAGTAAATAAA
Organism: Sequoiadendron giganteum; assembly: GCA_007115665.2. Classification (NCBI taxonomy): domain Eukaryota; kingdom Viridiplantae; phylum Streptophyta; class Pinopsida; order Cupressales; family Cupressaceae; genus Sequoiadendron; species Sequoiadendron giganteum. Next base: position 126,934,609 of record CM021101.1, on the reverse strand, counting down.
TCAACTTTATCTAATTAATTCATCATTTCCTGTTAATTAAATAAACCAATTTTATTTAATTAATTCTATAAAACTTCTTTTAGTTAAATAGTTCGTTTTATTTGATTAAATCCCTAAAGTCTTCTTATCAAATTGAATAAATTAAACATTATTTGATTTAATCTAACATTATTCCTCCTTAGTTAAATAAATCTACAGGTGCGTCATAGTTAGCAAATGCGAATTAGTTTGGAATAGAAGCAACGCTATATAGCACTGCACGTTTGAAACATTCATCTCGACCTTTAAAATGACATTTTAGTGTTTTTCCTAGTTTTTTTTTAAAGTTATTTTTATTAATAACTCGAAACCCATGTTTCCAATTTCATATGTTAGTTGGAAATTCATCCTATCTTAGTTCTAGAAAGTTTTTGGTAAAAAATAGGACTCTCAAAGTTATGCATGTAAAATTACCAAAAATGGAAAAATCTCACAATTGTTGAAATTTGCCTAAAAATGAAATTTCTTGATTAAAGGTGAAGGAAGGAAAATGAAGGCCAAGAGTTCTTGCTGACATTATCATCTCATTGTATCAAGTGTTTTTTAACACTTTGGGAGAACTTATAATCCCTTTCTAAGGATTTGTTTACTTCCATGCTCTTAGAACACTAATTTTTCTTTTGGGCATTAAAAAGAACGACACAAATTTCTTTTTCAAAAGTTTACAAAAGGCTGAAAAGAACTTTAGAACAATCTACTTGATTTGGTTTAAGGTTTTAACAATTGAACAAGGCAACTCTCACACTTCAAAGTTGGTGTTTTAAAAAGAACTCATTACTTGCTTTGAGGATTAAAATGAATATGTGTTCTTGATATTTTGTAATCCTTTTAACAAAGTAATATCATTTAAAAGGAAAATGAGCTTCTCTCACACCTCATGGCGATCTTGAGAATCAAAATTATTTTTTTGATATTAAGTTATCAAAATTATTACCTACACACTTCATTTCATTTGGGCTCTAAAAATTGAACAAACTTGTCTAGTGTGAGAAAAAGGAATTGTAAGTGTTCTCCCTTTGTTTGTCAATGAAGGTCAATCGAGCTATGAATGCACTTACTCGCTATTATATACCTTTAGAGGGTTTTCCTTGGTGGGAAAAAGTACTCACCCCAAGGGAACGACTCAAGCAGTAATGGGCTAAAGCCAAGCTCTTCCAAACCGCTATATAAATTTGTGTTCATGGTGAAATCCATGGGCAATGGGAAGGGGTGCATGATAACTCTCCCCTAGTATCTTTATGATGCATAAAACCCTTGTTCTAAGGGTTGGGAGATCTCTCACAAGGATTTTATACAAGCCGCCCCATGTTATACATGCGGTTTTGTTGTAGAGATGAAAAGTATGCCATAATAGATTCATGGGTACTGATGCTTGGCTGACCCGAGAGGTGTGTGCTATGGAGGGGAGCCAGTGTGGTCAAGCATCTAGTCATCCACACAAAATATGCGCAGCTGGATTCATCCAAGTGGGAACCCAACAAAATATTATCTCATCATCCTAGGGTTGTACATGTGATTAGAAATAAAAAATACATTTCTTAGTCCTCAAAACAATTGAAAAAAAAAAAAATTCACAAAGAACTTCAAATTTCAAATCCCTTGGAGGAAACAAATATCTTTTGATGAATTTAAGTACTCTTGCTTTCCCTAGGGATCATATCCTTAGAGGTTTCTAGGTACTTAGGTTTAATCATCATTTTTTTTTACCAAAGTCAACACTAGGAAACCTTTGCCTTGATTTCCTTGGTTTCCACATAGTGCACTTTGTGGGATGAAATAAAATTAGGACATTGGACATTTAGTTTGAAAAGCATAATCAAGAAAGTGTTTGTGGTAAAAAGAACCAAATCTAAGCAAGATAACAAACAATTGAACCACACATGTGCTTGGTCCCTTTTGAGTCATCTGGTTTTCATGCAAACATTGGTCTTTTGGTTGAATTACTCTTAGGGGAAAGCACGTTCTTCAATATCTTGGTCTAGAAAACAAGTCCTCTTAGGTTCATCTAGGATCAAGTCAAACACTTCACTCACCCCTCAACATCAATCAAATCTCATCTCACCAACTTTTGGAACCTTGGAAAACATCACTTATGCTAGACTTTTAGGAAAAATCATCATCACCTTGTTTGACTTAATGCACCTAGTCAAATTATCAATCCTCTTGAACAAATTTTCCTCTAGGATAATGCAAGTTCCTTTGGTCTACTAGTTCATGATCACTTTGATTGGTTTAACACACTTAGCCAATTCATTCTCTTATGCGATTTTTCCCTAGGATATCACAACTTCCTAGGGTTTACAAGTTCACCATCATCTTGTTTGGCTTAACACACCTAGTCAAACTATCATCAACAAAAATCAAATCAAAACAAGTCCTAAAGTCTAGCATTGATCCAAAGTTCCTAAAAGTCCAAACACTCATATCATCTCATCCTCCATCTCATCATTGGTCCTAAACCCTTCAAAGGTCAACAAGGTCAAAACACAAGAGGAACATGGAATATAAACTTGATTCATCCATCATGAGTAATCCAATTCAACAAAACTATTAGGGCCTTACAATACCAATTGATTTTCAAAAATTACACTGGTACAATCCATACATGAGATCATTATCTCATACAAACCTCAATGGTACAATGAATGTGAGTATGCAAAATCTAAATTTTGGAACACCTTTCCCTTTGGTAGATTTAAATCAAAGTCAAAACTTACAAATATATCAACCAAACAATCAAGGTATGAGCCTTTCGAACAATACTCCAATCATAAAGCAAAGCATCATATCAAATCCTCCCATTTTTCCATCGATATCGCAACAATAGATGGCAACCATCCAAGCAACCCCAATGGTCATAACAACCACCATCCCTGAAGTGTCTCAAGGACCAAGTGTCTCAATCAGACCACTCATCACAATGGTCAACACCATTCCCAACCCATTGCCACCATCGCCAAAGCACAATTCATTCTCCATCCTATTGCAAGCTGCTCAACAAGTTGCCCACCAGTAGGCGCTCCAAAACCAATGAGCTGCACAACTAGGTGTTCAGCAAGCGAAAGTGAAATTAGCTTCCCAACAAGCTACACAAGCTGCACAAGCTATACAAGCTATGCAAGTGGCACAAGAAACTCGACAAGAACAGGCTCAAACTCAAGCCCAACACTAGGCTCAACAGTCACGAGCACAATACTAGGTGCAATTACAAAAAATACATCAACAAGTAGTACAACAACAAGCCCAACAACAAGTATTGTTGGCACAACAACAACATGATCAACAACAAGCATTTTTTGCTTAGCAGCAAACATAGGCCTTACTCTCACAACAAAGATTGCAACAAACTCCCACCATAATTTTTGAAAACAATAATCAAGATCTATCCATCGATGAACACCTTGAAGATTTTTCCACCTCAACTGATGATCAAATAAACATACATCAAGAGCCATTTTCTAGTCATGATCAAGACCCCTCCTACAAAGATCTATTTCAACGAGTGTTAATGTCATTTGATCCTATTGACATAAACCAAGATCCCTTGACCAATGATCATATTCAAAATGTCTCTACATAACCTAATGAATTAGAGGACATATCTCAAGAACGTATTCCAAATCATGATAAACATCTTCCATCAAGGTCTAAGAATGGTCCTTCCCAAGACATATTGATGTCCCTCGACCTCATGATTACAGATAGTGAAGGAATCCTCAAAGATCAAAAGGATATTGAGCCACTTTCCATGCCTAAGAACAATGTCCAAGAACTTGCTATAAGCAATCCAACCTTTGAAATTGACCCATGTCAAGAACTTGATCCAAAGCATTTTGAAAGAAATTCTAAAATCATTCAAGATCAAGAATTCATATCTCCAAGATACTACAATGATCTAATGGGCACACTTTTATCTATACAAGATGTCACAAATAATGATCATATCCATATACCACATATTCCTCTACCTACCTGTGAGATGATTTCTTTGGATGGACATGTAGATGATCTTCATTCAGAAAAAGAGTCTCATACTCTTGATATCATTACCAAGAAACAAGAGTCTTCTACTCTTAACATTTGTATGCACGACCAAGATATGAAAATAGTTGGAGACATATAAGAAATGGGTGATGAAGAAGGCTTCTACATAAGTTCTGAATCAAAAACATCATGTGAAAGCACATCAAGAATGAATCATGACGAAGACTTTTACAAGGACAATGAAGCATCAACACCTCTCAAAGAAACATTAAAATCTTATATTTCACAAGATCAAGCCAAAGAGATAAATCAAGAATTTATCCCACTTATGGAAGATCCTATCACTTATAAAGTTGGATCACCCACCTTTGTAAGTGAAAATTATCTTAGCAATAAAAAATCTATCACCTTTGAAGATCCATCACAGAGCAGAGAAGGAGTAACACCTTGTTTCCAAGGAAAATCATATCCTTTTGCAAATAAAAATGTTTCAATAGATGATTCATCAAGGCAGAGGACTAGGCCTACATGAATAGGGTATCCTAGAACTAGTGCAAATTATTGGAAATCCTAAGCATCAAGGGCTTGGTTATTTAAAACTAGGGGCAACTTCGTCTCAAGCAATCGTCAACATAGGGAGCAGAAAGAATCCTTATACTGAAACTAATGCCAATACTACAACTCGCCATGCCATGAGTCTTCATCCACCCATCACCCCATCCACAAATTGGGACCAACATCAAAATGGATATTTGAATCAAATCAAAGAAGCTAAGAAGAATGAAGGACAAATCAAATACAAGTGGATACCAAAAAGTACAAAGAAAGATGATCCATATCAAACTCCATTAGTTAAAGAAACTATGGGGAAAAATAAAAAAGGGAAAATTATCCATCAAAGATTTCCACAAAGGAAAAAGAAAGTTTCTCAAGCAACACATGGCTATGTGCAAGATCATCATGGAAAAAATAGGCCCTTAAGTGGCAATAAATTCAAAGAAATTAGAGTTAGGCAAGTTGACGTAAAAATTTGAATAAGTTATCAATATTATTTCAAAAATATGTAAGAATAGAATATGTAGCAAATTAAATGTAGTTTCTAAACTACTAGGTTTATTTAAAAAATTAAAAAATCTATTTGGTGAAAATTTGAAATTTCAATGCAGTAGTACTTAAATTTTAGGAAAGAAATAAGAAGTAGGTGTTTGTCTGACCACCCTAACCACAATAAAATGATAATATTTTTTTATAATATTTTAGATATAAGTAGAGGACTCATATCCCAATGTGATGCATTTTTTTTTTGTAATTTTTTTTAAAAGTAAATAAATAATTATGATTTTTTTATTACAACTTTTAAAAAATATAAAAACTCGTATGTTTGACCACCTTAACTTGGTTAGAACTTCATTAAATTAAATTCTTCTTTTTTTAATCCTATAGTATGTGAAGCATAGAATCTGACGCATGTTTTGGATTCAGAAAAGGTGATACCATTTGAAAGCTATAGATGTTTTTCAATCAGCCTATCAGTCAGGACTTTAGTTGTAATTCAAACAAAAAATGAATAATAATAATTTATTAAATTCAAAGTAAGGGTGGGTGCATGGAAATGGGTAGCCATTCTGTGGTCACCCTAAAAAAAAAAGTTTAAAAGAATAACGCGAGTGCGTTATAACGCACTCGCGTTATGTCTTCGGTTAAACCTAGGCAAGATCCTGGCCGCCAAAACTAAAAAGCAATAACGTGAGTGTGTTATAACGTGCACACATTATTGACTGTTAAAAGAAAAAAAAAATGCAAATCTCTCATTTGCATTTCGACTAGTTTTTTTGCTCCACTCGCAGCCAAAAACCCCAAAATATCACGCTCACGTTCTAGGAGAAGAGTTTGGTCACCAAGAATCCGAATTTCTTTGCAACGATGGTGCCACGACAATGAGGAGTTGTAAGAGGTAAGGATTCTATGCTTTTTGTTTTGAATTTGTTAGTTTTAGGTTGAATTTTATATCTATTTGTTTGAATTTTTAGGAGATGCAAATCAATCTGCAAACCCTCAAAATCCTCAATAGGAGGACCAAGCAAATACTCAAGATCAAAATCAACCACAACATCAACCTCCTCCACCAATCACTCAACCGTCTCCTGGCACTCAACAAAATTTAATGAGTGAAATTGAGAACAAAAAAAAACAAATTGAGGATTTGATCAATAGGTTGAGTGATCCAAATGGTTCAACCATAGAAAGAATGACCCTATCAAATTCATTGAAAGATATGTTAACAAACGTAGATTCAATTAGCAAACAAATAACTGGATGGGAAGATAGGAGGTAGGAGGGTAGGGAGTATTATGCAAATAAACTATCATACAAGGATGTTAAAGATTTAAAAATAACAAAAGGTGATTTGTGCTCATTATTCACCGACCCACGCACAAATCAACCTCTTACCCTCAATGCGAAGAGGTTTCCTATCCATTGGTGCCACCACCAACAAATGAAGGAGTGGTTTTATGATAGGTGGTACATGGTCTTCAATTACCCACCGTTCAACAATTGCGAGGTCCCACAATATTTCCTTAGGAAACTATACAGTGAGTTCATATTGAACAAAATCACAAAATTATTTTGATATGAGGGATTTCCAGGGGAGAGGTGGGGGGTCATCTCAGGATAGACCTGGTGCACAGCCGAATCCTACGTGGCAAGGTAGATGAGCTCTCGCTAGGACACCTAATGAGCACATTGTTATGCCTTCCGCCATGAAGGAAAGTGCTTACGTAGAGACATTGCAGGCAATCAACACTTTGACCTAGAGTGTCATCCATCATACTAGCCCTATTCTACAATGCCATCCAGGGGAGTATTCTAGTGGTGGTCTTTGAACACATGTGTGTCAATCTTGTGGGGCTACTTGTTCACATGACCCCACCGACCCTCAAGAGACTGGTACACAGGATCGGTCTGCAGCTATGGAGATGGAGAGGGCAACTGACATTTTGCATGAGGCATATGGCATTGATAGTCAGGTAAAAGTTAGTGCATGTGTTCATTGAATTTAATTAATTAAATTTTGATTTTCAAATGCAAAATTAACTAAAAATGTTTCATGATTTTAATAAAATTGTAGGGTCACAATGTTGAGACTGGATACACCACCCCCCCACCAACCTATTTTTGCAGTACACCTATCGCTAGGGTATGTAACCAGTAAACAATTATAAGTTTATTGCATATTAATGGCATTCTTTTACGAATGGTAATTTAATATGCAATTTTGGATGTTGAACAGATGAATATTGGAGGTTTTGATGGAACACTTCCTAGTGGCAGTGGATTTACTCAAACCTTCACATAGGTAATAGAATAAAGAGTTTAACTAATGAATCAAGTACTTAATAGATTTGTGTAGTTTATACATGCACATCGTTGATTACGTTGAATAATTTGTTGTTTTATTTTTAGTTGTTGCAAGACGATACACCTCTGAATGTGACGAGGGCAATGGATATTGGTGTGACATCTACTATACAATCCTCGATGGCTCTAACAAAAGAGGTATGAGGCAAATTAGTAAATTTTAATTTACATTTGTTGTTATAGATGTTAGTTAGTGATAAATCAAACCATTATTGATTCACATAGTTTTTGTCTATTTGAATGGTTTATACAGGGCTTGAGCATGCTTGAGCATGGGCGTGAGGATATTTCCCTCATGGAGAGAGATCGTGAGATGGTTGTAAGTGATTATTTTGTCAAATATATCATTTTTTATAATGTAATTTCTATATATTCATGTCTTTACTTCTTATTGTAAGAGTTAAAACTTCACCATGAACTAAACCCTAGGAGGAGTAGTAGGAGCACTCCATGAGCGTAGCAAAAATGAGTGATAGACCTATCACAATCCGAGCAAAAATTAAAGGGAAAGATTTTATTTCCTGGGCATGGAGAGCAATGACTTTTGATTCCAGAGTCCTTTATTGTATGCCTGCATGGCAGTTTTGTACATATTTGACATTGTATGCCTAGATGGCATTCTCGTAAGCCTACATGGCTATTTTGTACATATATTTTGACATACTTATATCGACATATATTTATGTATGCCTACATGGCTATTTGGTTAATACAAATATCTTTTTTTGATTCCTGTCCATATTTGCATTCTAAATTGATGGTTCAATAGATATGAGTTACGTATATTCAAGTGTATACTTTACAACTTACATGTATACTTTGTGACTTACGTGCATTCAAGTGTATACTTTGTGGCTTACATGTTTTCATGCATATACCTTGTATTTGTGCATATACTTTGTTTTAATTTATGTATACTATGTATTCATGTGTATACTTTTTGAGGCTTACGTGTTTATGAGTACTTGTAGTTCCCTTATTGACATGTACATGTTTGACTTATTCACGTGTATAATTATTAATTGGTTAGCCCTAGCATTGATCTATGTCATCCTCAATGCATGATCCTTGAGATGGAGTAAGTACACCCTCAAGGTCAAAAGGAGTTTCACATGCATTCTTCGTAGGCTCATTTTGGCAGTGAAACCAAAAACCTCTTGCATCATTGAAACAAAAAAAAAAATCTTTTATAGCAGGTCTGAAGCCATTATCATTCTCCATCAGTTCTTCATGTATCCACTCCCCATTAATGGTTGTCTCATGACCTTCATGAAACCAAGCACTTATCTCATTTGTGATAGAAGAAATGTTTGAAGATTTATCTTCCTCCTTATGAACCATTCATTATCATGAGAGATGGGTTCTTGTGAACCACTACACGATTGAATCATGATAGCAATATCACAATATTTATATATCTAAATGTGTTATTTCCTTCAGCTAAAATTTGTGCTTATACCTATGTGATTGATGTATGTTTGTGTATGGGATCATAGTAATTTATATTTGATGATGCTATTGTTTCTTTAAGGTTTATTTATTAAAGGGTGCATGAAACAAGTTTTAAATCCTTACAAATCTTTGAATTTCTTAGGTTTTTCTATTTGTCGAGTCTGGGCTCCGAGCCCGAGTCCAAGTCAAAAAATGGCTTGTCAAGTCTAAGGCAAGTCCTAGTCTTGTAACACTAATCCCCAACTTGATTCCAAGTGGCCATGAGAGGAAAGCCACGGGAAGTCAAGTGGGACTCATTATTCACAAATCAAACCTAAACCGGCAATGAGACCAAGAACACCAAAAACTTGCAAAAAGATAACCAGTTGGTCTAGATGACTAATCTAATCTACACAAGGTAAGTAAGTGACATAAATGGAAGACTCAAAGCATCAGATAAGTCCTTTCAATCCATTCTTGACTAGATGAAGGCTCAAACACAACAATTCAATGAAAACTTGCTCTCTTCCAATCACAAAAATGTACTCTCCAAGTCTCAATTCGTGAAAACAATCCTCCAACCCAGGTATTAAGGTTTTTCTGACCTTATATACCTTTCTCCCATGTGCTAGGACCCTTGGGTCGGGCTTAGAGCATCATTAATGCCATTTTCCAACTTTTAGGACAAATAGCCAAGGCAACATTGCTCAAAATGCTCACAGTGTCCAAGACTTACCCAAACCGCAAGCCCTTAACGAACCTATTTCCAATTCACTCATCAAAAACTCTCTTGGGACTTTACATCATAGTCTTATTGCCTTGGTGGTTGGATAGAACCACCAACAAGCCAAAATTGCAAATATCTCTCCAAAAGACCTTAAGGTGCTCCTACACCATTCTCCCCCCTGCAACAAACAAGTTAAGGAACTTGTGGTGTCAAGAGCTCCTCACTAATTCAATGCTTCTTAAAGTCACTTTTTGCTATCCAAGTAGCCTTTGACTCTGGTTGATGTCTCCACTTCACTAGGTGCTCCATGTATGTCTTATGCCTAGTCTTCTTCTTCACCCTTGAATCTAGAATCTTGTCCACTTGTGGTCTGATCTGATCAGGTACCTTGAGTTCATCCACATCCTTACTCACGTCAGCACTATACTGTTCCTCATCCATTTCTGATCCTTTATACTTCACCAAGTTCTTCACATTGAAGATAGGCGAAATGGACATCTCCTTGGGTAACTCCACCTTGTATGCATTGGATCCATACTTAGCCAACACTTTACATGAACCTATCCTTTTCATTTGCAACTTACTTGGTATGCATTTTTGTAGTCTTTCCTTGTTCAAGTATACCATCACCAAATCACCTATTTCAAATTGTAGATCTCTCTTCCCTTCATCTCTTTTAGCCTTCAACTTCTAGTTAGCCTCCATTAATGTTTTCTTTACCTACTCATGAACCTCTCTCATTGACTGAGAAAAATCATCAGCATGTCCACTAATTCCTTCATAACATTTTAGGTCTCTTAGCTCAAGTACACCCCTTGGATGTAACCCATATACAATTTCAAATGGGCTCTTACTAGAAGACCTGTTTGTGCTATAATTGTAGGCAAATTCTTCCTGTGAAATGACTTGTTCCCATCCTTGTCCATTGTCCTTAGTTAGACACCTCAACAAGTTACCAAGTACCCTATTTATCAAGATTTATGGTGAGCTTCTCCTCTTGAAGTTTCTTCGACACAAGTTCTAGGTGCTTCATATGTTCTTCTTTTGTTTTGCTAAAGATGAGGATATCATCTAAGTAGACTACCACAAAGACTCCTATAAAGTCCTTCAAGAGGAGAAGTTGTCACCCTCATAAAAGTGCTAGGTGCATTTGTAAGCCCGAATGGCATTACTAACCACTCATATAACCCCTTTGTGGTTTTAAAAGCTGACTTCCATTCATCTCCCTCTTTCATCCTAATCTGATAGTAGCCACTTTTCAAATCAGTCTTGGAGTAGTACTTAGCACCCCCTAAACAGTCCATTAAGTCTTCTATCCTAGGAATAGAAAACCTATATCTAATGGTTATCCTATTTATGGCCCTAGAATCAATACACATTCTCCATTTATCTCCCTTCTTAGATGCCAAAACCACTGCAACAACACATGGGCTTATGCTTTTCCTGATCAACCCTTGGTCCAAAATTTCTTGAACTTGCCTTGCTATCTCCTTGTTCTGCTCTAGTGTCATTTTGTATGCAGCCTTGTTAGGAAATGTTGCTCCTGGTACAAAGTCAATTTGATGACTAATTGCCCTCTTACGTGGTAGTGTAGCTGGTGTGCCTTCACAAATGATATCCCTGAACTGATCCAACAGTTGCTTCACCTCTGTTGTCATAGGTAGCTGACTAGGTGACTCCTCCTCCTTTGGCTTCAACATGATTGCATAGACAACTCCTTCTTCCTCCTTCACGTCTCTTAGGAATTCCTTTCCACTCATCAAAAGTGCAGTGGATTATGCCTTTTTCACTGTGCCTTATTGGGGAAAAAACTTTGTGGTTAAGCGCTTGAGCTGAAGTATATTGGAATGGGCGACCTCCTCCGAAGGCCTAGTGCCTCACCTTTGTGAGCATCACTTAGATGCAATGAGTGCTAAGTGGGCCATTCAATATCATTTCAAATTTGTTGCTTTAAGCAACTTACAAATTTGCAACTTAAGACTCCTCCAACCTAAGGGATCGATCCGGTGGAACATAGCTCAGAGCGATTCCACATGTTTCGGTGCAAAATAGAACCATGCCTAGCATAAAAATACCTATTTGGACATGTTGGAACAATCCACTTGGTCACACAAGTTGCAGAATGAAAGTTGCACCACTCTGCAACTTTGCACTACTTGCATTTGATTCTTTTTCCATCAAGTGAAAATCCACCACCACTGGAAAACCACTCCGAGATAGCCAAAACCGAGAGAGGTTTTTGTAGATAGGCTCAACGTAATCCTATAGGATTAGACAAGAAGTTTCTAAGCATCACGAAATCTAAGTAATAGCATGCTGAAGTTTGCAACCATTTTGCACTTTGGACCCTTAAGGGATCGATCCGGTGGAACATAACTCAGAGCGATTCTACGTGTTTCCATGCGAAAGAGGACCATGCCTAGTGTAAACATACCTATTCAGATGTTTTGGAATAGTTTGCTTGGTCACACGAGTTGCAAAGCAAAAGTTGCACCACTTTGCAACTTTGCACTGCTTGAATTTGACACCTTTTCCATCAAGTGAAAATCCACCGCCATGAGAAAACCACTCCAAGATAGACAAAACCGAGAGAGGTTTTTCTAGAGGGGTCCAACACCTTTCTGTAGGATCATACGAGAAGATTCTAAGTGTCATGGTATCCGGGTAGTAGCATGCTGAAGTTTGCAGCCATTTTGCACTTTGGATCCTTAAGGGATTGATCCGGCGGAACATAGCTCAGAGTGATTCTACGTGTTTTGGTGCGAAAGAGGACCATGTCTAGCTTAAAAATACCTATTCAAATGTGTTGGAATAGTCCGCTTGGTCACATGAGTTGTAAAAAAATATGTACAAATTGTTTACATGACCTTTATATGACCTTTTTCACATTGTTTATATTTCAAAATTCAAAGTTTGCAAATTTTCCTACTCAAGGCATTTATAGAACAAGGTGCTACTACACCAAATCTAAACTTCAACCTTACAATATTTGAGTATATCTTATTAAAATTCCTCTGGCACTTCATTTTCTCAAATCGTTTACAATGTCACTCATACATTCAAGATTCTCTTTAAATGTCTTAACCATAGGTGCTTATCATGAGGTTAACTTCAAATGAGTAACTTGAGATTCCCTCGCTAAGCTTCACATGCTCTCTTACAATGGCTTGAAATCAGAATTGAGATTTGTCAAAATCATCAAAATAAGTATGTCGCATTACTTTCTTGGCTGAGATTTTCTTTGATGGCTCTTAAATCAGCATTTTTTGCAACAAAAGATCAATCAACCCTTAGTAGTTTACTTACAAATACGCAAAGTAAAAGAGAAAAAGAAAGAGCATCCAAAATGGAAATGAAATAAAAATAGATGGAATGCACTTACAGATGTTGCATATAGGCATCAAAATAAGGATGTTACATTGCTTTTGTGGTTGAAATTCTCTTGGATGGCTCATATATCTGCATTTTTTGCAAGGGGACACCAATCACTGTAAAAGAAGATGATAGCATTGGCATCAAATAAATTAATGTGCATACAAGTATAAATTAATAAGAACCAATGTGCATATACTTACAAATTAATCCAACGAACCATCTGGGTCTGCTCTACTCTTTATTGTGTCAAGTATTGCCTCATGGTCAGACTCACGGACATTCCATAACGTCTTGTTCAAAGGTCTACCCCCATATTTGGTCAAATGAACATTGGATGCCACGACAAGGTTTGAGTAATGAAGAATCTTATGATGCATGTGAAAGTCCTGAAATAGCCAATGTTTAACACTTGAATGTGGGTATTTTCTAAGCCATGTTCCAGTAACCACAACTGACCCTGTAGGGTATTCGATGTTTTCTCCATCTATAACTAGGGCCTCCAATTTCTTTTTTGTCTCAACACAATGACACAAGTAATAGTTTGTTACCTCTTCATTGTCTCCATCTACAATAACTGCATAAACATGCCTTGCATTGATATGTGCAAAAAATCTCTTGAAATTTGTCAACATTACGAATACAGTACAAAGTAAGATCTAACGATATGGAATTTCAATGACTAAGAAAGTACATATATCACCTCATTGAACTAGATCTGATATGTGGTCAAAGTCGACTAATGATTCTATCTATGTCAGTTCCAATGCCGTTGGAGGGTGATACATGTGAAGTGGGCTAAGATAACTTGTGAACCATTTGTCAACCCACTCCCCTGACTCACAATCATTCCAATCTTGCATTGTACATGAAGAACAAAAGCATGCCATCTTTTGTGTATCGATACTCCATGAACCTATATTTGAGCTAAGGAAAGAGTGTACCTCACTTGATCCTATTAGTGTAGAACAGTCTTCATATGGTGCAATGTTAGTATCATCCATCAACCAAAAAAATCTATGAACTGAAGATGTACGTTCATTACCTGGACTCATCAAAGCATTACACCACTTGACAATTAATTTTGCATCTATGAACTTTGCATTGTCTTTATACTTTAACTCTTCTCATGCTAATACTCTTTTCATGCATGCTCCTGTACCATCATGCTCCCCCTTTCCATGTCCAACCTCACAAAAGTTCCACATATGTTGAACACCTGTAATGACATGCATCTTGCACAACCAGTAGAACATGCGCAAGTTCTTGAACTATGTTGCATAGTTATCAGACCATATTATATGTTGATTGTATTCTATGCCCCTCTGAGCCAAACCACTGTAGAACATCTAGAAGCAACCTTGCATGAACTCTGGAGAATGTGTGTGATCATCACTAATGTAAAAGTGGTACTCCCTCAATACCTTCCTTTGCTCATCTGTACTATCGGATGCATGAATGAATGCTATGTGCACAAATATTGAAACTTGTGTGGACTTGTAATAATGTGACTGCACCTCATGTTGTGCCTGTAGAGTGTAGTTCTCTGCAAAGTCAACCACGGATACTATGCTTACAACTAGAAAGGTGTCCTTGCATATCTTGAACTGCGTGTCCAACCATTGGGCTCTATGGGTATGCATTGCATACTCAGACAGTATACTATCATGAAATGTGGTCATAAATTTGTACACTGGAATCTTCTCAATAACCAAATCACACCTTTTTGCTTGAGACCCATCTTTTGTAGCATATGCACTGTTTTATACTTCGCGAACTCTACTAGTTTTTGTCCCACCTCATCTGTGCTTTCCATATGTTGATATATTGGCATACGCTGGAAGCCACTGCAACACTCGCATGAACCATCCAAGCATGTTGTCCTATAGAATATTTGGCCATCCTCTATTTCACATAAATTTTTGGATAAGAACTCTCTTGAAGATTTTGGTGGGGCTTCTATGCCACAATCCTACAAAACATCTTTAGTATGCAAATCTAAACATATAGAATGATAAACATCGTAATGGTTAGAAAATTCAATATGTAGTCTACAACAACAAGTAGTGTGTGTGTGATTTATCTTCATATAAAAAGGTTTAAGCAGTTCAAAAAATCTTTAAGAAATACTAATTTGAGGATAATCATTTTCAAATTTCCAAAAAATGCTTTGGATGTGGCTCACGATTCCAACTACTGATTCTCTTTCTTACCACATCCCTTTGATTTGGAGATGGCCTTGTGTTATTCATCCAATACTCTTCAATTGGTGTTCTCAAGGCTTCGACAACTTCTTTATCTACTCATGATGGTCTCCCCAAGAATGCCCATAATTCATTTGTATCATTGCCCTTAATTCTTTGCCGCCTTTGAATGGCTCTTGATAAAGTTTTTCTACTAATTCTCATTTTTTCACTAGTCTTTCTAATTAGGTGAGCTCTCTTTGTTTGACAACTTACCAAAGTCGATGTAATGACACGTCAGGTGACATTACTATCCTTTAAGCGTGAGGTCTTACCCACTCTCTCATAAGTATCCATTAGATTCTTCACAATAGTGTTTTCAATCGATGCATTCGATGTTCTCAACCCAAGAGTCTTCACGATGTTCCTATACTTTACACCCTGCATCATTTCAACAAATAGTTGACATCTTGTAGTCTCATTTAGCCTTTCAAAGAATCATTCCCAAATCTTATCAACATATCTTCTACAAGTGCATGTTGAAATCTTACCTTCCATGTGCTGCAAAATCTCATCATCAATATTAATCAAATACTTTGGTTTTCTACGCAAAATTCTTGGTGGTGTTCTCCTAGGTACATACATCTCAACATTAGGAATTTCATCAATATTTAATTGAGGTGGGCTAGATTGCATACCTTTGATCAAGAGTGGAGAAGAAGACATACCTTGAGGTTCATGATGGCATACCTTCTTCGTCAATTTTGAGTGATGATGTACTCTCAACTTGAGATGTGTTGGATGGTGTCCAACAATATTCACTTGCAGTAAATGGTGTCCCTCCATATTCACTTGTAGTAGATTGTGTCCATCCATATTCACTTGTGCTAGATGGTGTCCCTCCATATTCGCTTGTGCTTAATGGTGTCCCTTCATATTCACTTGTCGTAGAGGGTGTGTCTCCAACTATAGTATTTGAATCTGTCTTACGACGATGCTTTTGCATTCATTCCTTTTGTGCTGGCAATTCCTGTTCTCTTTTTCACGGTTGAGGTTCCTCTATAATCGGGTTGTTTTCATCAATCGTTTCCAATTTCTTCTTTTCATGATATGTTGCCACCCAAACTCTCTCCTTTTCTTTCAAGGTTTTGTTCTCTTCATCTGTTAGTTTCCTCTTTGTCTTTTTCTTCCACATTGCAGATAATTTGATCTATACCATGGTAATGAGATGAATATTAGTTCCTAAAAAATTTATCCATTCAACATAATTGAAAAATATATGTCATTGAAGGCTTCATTTAAATAATACTTACAATCATCTTGTACAAAAGTAGTCTTTTATTGTTGATGGTTCTAGCCAGCCACCAAGGGAATAAGGACTATGATGTAAAGTCAGAATAGTGTTTTTGATGTGTGAGTTAAGGCAAACTTAGGGCAGTCTAGAGCCTTGAAGTTTGGAGAATCCTGAATGATGAAATTAGGCAAATTAGTCCATGTAGACTTGGCAATTTGTCCTAAAAGTGGGAAAAAGGCACTAATGATGCTCTAAGCCCAACCCAAGGGTCCTATCATGTGGGAGAAAGGTATATAAGGTCATAAAAAGTCCTAATTGAGCATGTGGGAAAGCTATTGTACGATTTGGAGTTTTGGAAGGGGAATTTGTGAGTTGGAAGAGTGCAAATTTCATTGAATTTCTATTTTTGTGCCTTCATCCAGTCAAGAATGGATTGAATGGACCTATCTAATGCTTTGAGTCTGTCAATTGTGTCACTTAATTACTATGTGAAGCATTATATTATCCATTTAGTTCAATTACTTTTTGTTTTGCAAGTTTTTTAGAGTTTTGGAAATAATGATACCCACTTGAATTCCCATGGCAAGGCTACCACGGCCACTTGGAATAAAGTAGGGGAGTGTTTTTATAGTGTACATATTGTGTGTTGTGTCTTGGTTTACAGGGGAGATGGTGAATTCATCAAGAACTAGGTGAGTGCAAGTGCATTTTGGCTAGTGGCTTGGAGAGGACAATAGTAAAGAAAGTTGCTAAATGGATGGGTTTGTGCCAATTAAGAGAAAGAGAGTGTGGGCACATGTTTGTGAAAGGAGGAGAGATGAGGAGGTCGTTGAAGCCCTCAAAGTTGGAAAAAGGAGCAAGAACCCTAGAAACCCTTGAAAATAGGTGGTATGAGGATAGTCCTATGTATAGATGCCAAACGGACTAAACACCTGGTAAATCTTGAAGCCTAGGGTACAGCTAGAAATAATATATAAAAAATATTTTGAGGTCATCAAGACCGTTTTTGAGAAAAGCCAAGAAAATGGGTTCTAGGAGGCTTAATTGGGCAAAAGGCTACAAGGCCTAAAATTGGGTTTTTCAAGAAAGTGATGGGTACAAGGTGAAAGAATCCTATGAGATGGATCAGTGAGGAGTCAAATCAACAAGGGGATATTGAGAATACCCTTTCCTATCCCCTCGAGTGGTTAGAACACTTTGGGTCAGTGTGGAGCCCAAGGAAGCTTAGTGGTGAATTGAGAGCAATGGTGAAGAATTTGAAATTGGTGGAGAGTCTTATGAGGTGAGAGGGGTTTAGGAAGGATCCCTGAGTAGGGTAGAGAGGAATACCCTAGGAAGACCAGAGAATAGGTGTTGGGAAGAGCAATATTGATCTTGAAAGATAAGACTCCCCATCAATTGTTGAAGGAGTGGTCTATGTAATGCACTTTTGACCTTGTGCAGGGTATTTTGAAGATGTTTGATGCTTTTGAATGGTCTGGGAAGGCCCGGGTATAGGATTTTCTATAAACCCTCCCTCTTTGCATTGAAAAATGGGGGTTTTTGTATTGGAAGCCTAGTTGAGCGGGTGAGGTCCTAAGACCTAGAAATTATCTTGTTTTGAGACCTAATTGTTTTTTCACGAATCAAATGTTTTGTGAAGGGAAATATAGTTGAATAAGTGTGTCAAGAAACATGTTGATTTCTTCTTTTGTACTACATCAATTTGTGCAAAAGTATTGGAAGGTGTTTGGACCCTTCAGAGGAATGGGAGAGGCTTGGAGTTGTCTTAAAGGATGAATTTTGGTGAATGGTTCTGAATTTCTATAATTGGCAAGTGTAAATATTTGTGTATATAATTTGGTAATTTAAAATGTGCATTGACAACCTAAGGTTATCATGACAAACAAAAATGAAAGCAAGCCATAATAGAATGAAAGAAAATTTGTAAAGACTTCACATACCTTTAAAACCAGACTATCAAATGGAGAAGTTCAACCCAATTATTTAGCCTTAGCTTCTTCTTTCTTCAAACTCCACAAAAATTTGACTTATTCAAAATCTTTTTCCCTTCCACACTTCAATTGCATATCAGTTTTCAATGGAATTCAAAATTCAATTGATATTATATGTCTTTGAACATGGAAACTCTGCTATTTCATGCAAAGGTGGTAAAAAGATCATGGAAAAGGTGATGGAAAGTGAAAAAGATGCTTGCACACTTCATAACATCACCAAAAAGTTATTTTTTATTGGAGCACGTGCAAAACCAAGGGAATATGCAGACTGTGAGCCTTCAAATCACAGGTATATTGATTTTTTTACCATTTTAGTGGACTAACAAATGCGCTCGTGTTATGTGAAAATAGGTTTTCTAAGTGTATTTTTGATAGTATAGAGTTTCTGAGAGAGTGGGAGGGAGAGAGGGGGAGATTGGAAGATAGAGAGGGAGGGAGAAGGGGAGAGTGGGAGAAAGAGAGAGGGAGAGAATGGGAGGGAGAGACGGGAGAGTGGGAGATAGAGAGGGAGGGGGAGAGGGGGAGAGTGGGAGAGAGTGGGAGAAGGGGAGAAGTGGAGAGTTTCTGAGAGAGTGGGAGGGAGAGAGGGGGAGAGTGGGAGAGAGGGGGAGAGAGGAAGAGAGTGGGAGAAGGGGAGAAGTGGAGAGTTTCTGAGAGAGTGGGAGGGAGAGAGTGGAAGATAGACAGGGAGGGAGAGGGGAGAGTGGGAGATAGAGAGGGAGGGAGACAGGGTATTAGGGTTTAAGGGTTGAGGGATTAAGAGGGTATACCCTCATAATCCCTCAAACCTAAACCCTCAACCCCTACACCCTAATCCCTCAACCCCTACACATTCATAATCCCTCAACCCTCAACCCTCAACCCTCAACCCTCAACCCTTAAACCCTAATCCGTCAACCCCTATACACTCTTAATCTGTCAACCCTCAACCCTCAACCCTTAAACCCTAATCCCTTAACCCCTATACCCTCTTAATCCGTCAACCCTCAACCCTCAACCCTTAAACCCTAATCCCTCAACCCCTATACCCTCTTAATCCCTCAACCCTCAATCCTCAACCCTTAAACCCTAATCCCTCAATCCCTATACCCTCTTAGTACCTCAACCCTCAACCCTCAATCCTTAAACCCTAATCCCTCAACCCCTACACCCTCTTAATCCGTCAACCCTCAACTCTCAACCCTCAACCCTTAAACCCTAATCCCTCAACCCCTATACCCTCTTAATCCCTCAACCCTCAATCCTAAACTGTTAAACCCTAATCCATCAATCCCTATACCCTCTTAATCCCTCAACTATCAGCACTTAAACCCTAATCCCTCACCCGTGCCTCTTAATCGTCAACCCTCAGCTCTCACCTCAGCCTTAAAACCTAATCCCTCACCCTATCCCTCTTAATCCGTCAACCTCAACCGTCAACTAATCCTAAACCCTCAGCCCTTAAGCCCTAATCCCACAACCCTATACCTCTTAATCCCTTAACCCTCAATCCTCAACCCTTAAACCTAATCCCTCAATCCCTATGCCCTCTTGATCCCTCAACCCTCAACCCCTAAACCCTAATCCCTCAACCCCTATACCCTCTTAATGCCTCAACCCTTAAACCCTAATCCCTCAACCATTAAACCCTAATCCCTCAATGCCTATAACCTCTTAATCCCTCAACCCTCAACCCTCAAATCTTAACCCTAATCCCTCAACCCCTATATGTTCTTAATCCCTCGACCCTCAACCCTCAACCCTTAAACCCTAATCCCTCAACCCCTATACCCTCTTAATCCGTCAACCCTCAACCCTCAACCCTTAAACCCTAATCCCTCAACCCTTAAACCCTAACCCCTCAACCCCTATACCCTCTTAATCCATCAACCCTCAATTCTCAACCCTTAAATCCTAATCCCTCAATCCTATACCCTCTTAATCCCTCAACCCTCAACCCTCAACCCTTAAACCGTAATCCCTCAACCCCTATACAATCTTAATCCCTCAATCCTTAAACCCTAATCCCTCAACCCTTAAACCTTAATCCCTCAACCCCTCTACCCTCTTAATCCCTCAACCCTCAATCCTCAACCCTTAAACCCTAATCCCTCAATCCCTATACACTCTTAATCCCTCAACCCTCAACCCTCAACACTTAAACCCTAATCCCTCAACCCTTATACCCTCTCAATCCCTCAACCCTCAACCCCTATACCCTCTTAATTCCTCAACCATTAAACCCTAATCCCTCAACCCTTAAACCCTAATCCCTCAACCCTCAACCCTTAAACCCTAATCCCTAAACCCCTATATGTTCTTAATCCGTCAACCCTGAACAGTCAACCCTTAAACCCTAATCACTCAACCCTCAACCCTTAAACCCTAATCCATCAACCCCTATACCCTCTTAATCCCTCAACCCTCAATCCTCAACCATTAAACCCTAATACCTCAATCCCTATACCCTCTTAATCCCTCAACCCTCAACCCTCAACCCTTTAACCCTAATCCTTTGACCCCTTTACCCTCTTAATCCCTCAACCCTTAAACCCTAATCTCTCAACCCTTAAACCCTAATCCCTCAATCCCTATACCCTCTTAATCCCTCAACCCTCAACCCTTAAACCCTAATCCCTCGACCCCTATGCCCTCTTAATCCCTTAACCCTTAAACCCTAATCCCTCAATCCTTAAACCCTAATCCCTCAATCCCTATACCCTCATAATCCATCAACCCTCAACCCTCAATGCTTAAACCCTAATCCCTCAACCCTTATACCCTCTTAATCCCTGAACCCTCAAACCCTGATCCCTCAACCCTCAACCCGTAAACCCTAATCCCTCAATCCCTATACCCTCTTAATCCTTGAACCCTCAACTCTCAACCCTTTAACCCTAATCAGTCAAACCACTATACCCTCTTCACCCATCAACCCTCAACCCCTAAACCCTAATACCTCAACCCTTAAATCCTAATCCCTCAACTCCTATACCCTCTTAATCCTTGAACCCTCAACCCTCAGCCATTAAAGCCTAATCCCTCAACCCCTATACCCTATTAATCCCTCAACCCCTATACCATCTGAATCCCTCAACCATCAACCCTTAAACCCTAATTCCTCAATTCCTATAACCTATTAATCCCTCATCCCTAAACCCTAAACCCTTAAACCCTAACCCATAAACCCTCTACCCTCTACCTTTAACCCTAATCCCCCAACCCTCAAACCCACTTAGTAAACTCTCTACCCTAATCCCTCAAACCTCTTGACCCTTAAACCCTCAACTCTTAAACCCTTAAACAGTCAACCCTAAACTCTCGACCCTTAACCCTAACCCCTTAAACCCTAAACTATTAAACTCTTTACCCTCTACCCTCTAACCTCTACCATCAACCCAATACTCTCTACCCTAAACCCTAATCCCTCAACCCTTAATCTCTCAACCCCTATAACCTCTACCCTATATATTGGACCCTCAACCCTAATCCCTCGACCTTATACCTAAAACCCTCAATCTTCAACCCTCAACCCTTAAACCCTCTACCCGTTACCCTATACATTAAACTCTCAACCCTCAATTCTCAACCCTCGACCTTTAATCCCTCAATCCTCAATCCTTAAACCCTAAACCCTCTACCCCTTACATTGGACTCTGAACCTAATCCTTCAACCATATACCCTCAAATCTATACCCTAAACTCTCTACCCTCAACCAAGTAAACCCTTAACCCTAAACCCGTAACCCCAATCCCTTCAACCCTAAATGCTTAAACCTTTAACCTTCTACCCTATACCCTTAACCAAATACCCTCTACCATCAAACTTATTCCATCAACCCTCAAACCTTAAACCCTACTACCCTAGAAACCATCAACCCTATGGGTCCTCTATCCTAATCCCTCAACCCTATACCCTCAACCCCTATCACTTTCTCTGTATATATACATCTCACCTCTCCCTCCTTCCCTCCCTCCCACCCTCTCTAATTGTCGCTGTCTACCATCTCCCTCTTTCTACGTACCTCTCGTTCAATCAATCCCTACCACCCTCTCTCACTCCCTCTCTCTCACACTCCCTCTCACTACCTATCTCTCAAGTCTCTCCCTCTCACCCCCCTCACACTCTCAAGTCTCTCCCTTTCGCACCCTACCTATATAACCCTTTATTTCTCTTTGTCTCTCTCTCTCTCTCTCCCTCTCCCTCAATTATCTCTCTCCCAGCCCCCTCTCTCCCTCTCTCCCTCTCCATCAAATCTCTCTCTCTGACCCCCCCCCTCTCTCTCTCTCCCTCCCTCTATCCCTCCCACCCTACCTAGCTAAGTCCCCCTCAATCCAACCCCTTCTCTCCCACTCCCTCTCTCTTAAACTCTCACTTCAACCCCCTTTCCATCTCTCTAGACTCTCTCTAAATTCTCCCTTTGTCTAAAGACATACATAAATGCATACATACAAGCATAATACATTTGTACATATAATCTTACATCCATACAAGCATACATACATAAATGTACATAAAAATATATCAACATACATTCATATATATGCATTTAACACAAAGTAAGACATAACACGAGCGCGTTATAATGCGCTCGCGTTATGAGTTAGTAGACATGTTCCCCGCAGAAGCAAAAACCATGTCAAAGTGAGATATAACGCGAGTGCGTTATAATGCACTCTCGTTATAGCGCGCTCGCGTTATATCTTGATTTGAGAATTACCAAACTTTAAGCTTGGTATTGCCTTGGAATTCCAACCCAAAGGTTTGGAGGGCATTCCCAATGACTAGAGACGTGTTTTTAAAAAATCCATCATATTTCTTATAATCAAGTTCGTGCTCACCATCAAGATTGCATGTGGTTCAATATCAAAAAAATCAAGCACATGGGTAATGTTGGGTTATCTCTTAGCTATCCAACGATGTAATTTTTTTCACTTTCTGAAAATGTTAAGTCTTTCATCCATAATTTATTTTATCTGTATGTCCTTTTTTTACCAAAAAGCAGTGTTTGGTATTTTTTTTGTTATAAATTAACTGTTTATCAATTTTTCAAATAAATTACATTTTTAGAAACTAGACTCCATTCTACAAAATTAAAAAATTATAAAAAAAACAAATCAACTAGTTTCCAAAATTTGTAGGGGTAGCACAGTCAAAATTCTATTTTCAGGATATATCCACTTCGTAGATTAGTAAAAAATTAAATATTCATTAAAATATTATCAAAAAAATCGTGCATCAACTACATACTATTAACTAACTTCTGACCATTCTGATTTTAAAAATACTAAAATAAAGTTCACCGTACGAGGGTTGTACAAGAGTTGCTATGTTATGTTTTTCTGAAAAAAACAACACCAATTTGTGTACATCCCTCGTTTGAACCCCTTAATCTCAATCATTTTCAGAATAAATTTGTAGTTTAGAAAGTATCCTCAATTTCACATCCAAGGTCAGTATTTCCTGATTTCAAAAAAAAGTTGTCCACTTAAGTCCCCTTTTTGGGAACCATCTTGGTGCACTTACCCATAAAGAATAATTTATTTGGTGGAAAGCTGTGAATCTCCTTTAAGAACCATTTTCGTTTCATCAATTTTGGGTAAAAAAAAGGTCGTCAACCACATGGGTCATCATATCACTAACATATCACCACTTTTTGGCCCATCATGATCTTGCAGATACCCATACAAAGTGTATCACGCAGTTGGTCCTAATTCTATGTACACTTCCATATCCACCCATTATTGCTCATCTTCCCAAGTTTGGAGAATCAAAGGTTCCAAACTATCAACCAATCCATATTTTACTCCTAAACACACTACATCCACGCCTCCATGCATGATATCCAATTCTCATATTGACCCTTCATCATAAGGATTTAGAAGGCACTCTATCGCAATGTGCGCACAAAGACAAAGTTAACTCCGATATCAACAAAGCAAAATAGATTTCTCAAAATTTTCTTTCAAGCCCATGTATCTTGGCAAAGAAACTTCTTCAAGCAGGATATCAATGGCACATTATGATAGAAGCATCAATGTTAGTAGTACTAGGTGATTCAACATCAGCTTAAAATCTCTCAAAAAATACAAAAAAGTCAAAAACTATAAAAATCCAAAAAAATCAGAAAAAGGATTGAAAATAGTAAAGATAAAAAATTGTCCTCCAACAAAAACCACTTTGGTGGCACTCTGAGCAGGTACCTTGATGAAAAATTGGAAAACAAGCATCATGAGTAGAATCGAGCATCTACGTGCGCCAATTCAGGTGAAAGTATCTTATCACATCCACAATAAAGCCAACATTCCATCCATATCATCTGTTCATTCATGAACCATTTATCCAATCCATTTTCATCCATTTGCATCCATACTCCAAGGTATCTTAATCTTGATGAAATTTTGGTGCACACTTTAGACTTTCTTATGGTAGTCATCTTGACATGGGTCATTTTCATTGATCCTATCTTACCCAACGTTGTATGAGCCTTGAAACATTATCTGAATGAGCATTCCTCTATTTGAACAACTTATCTTGTCACAAGATAATCCTTTGCATCCTTTGCATGCATACCATATCTATCTATCCAAGAATCCACCCATCGCCTTTCAAACATTGCTAGACACTGGGGGTAGATATTTACATCTTGCTTTGAGAATATAAATATTGATATATATCCTCCAGCTTATGTGGTGAGCCGAACATTTGCAAACGTGAAATCAAATTGCTCAAGAATTTGTGAGCCAAAATCCAAATCACTAGCCCATGACATATTTTGACAAAAAGATGTTCCTTATCAAGCTTTATCTTTTATTGAACATCAATCCAAACGATCAATATCAGTTGTATCTAATGTGCATGTCAAAATCACATCCAATCATCAAAACAATTTTGTTCCAAATCAAGCATCATCAATCTTGATCAATCGAATCCAATCTATCATCACCTTGTTTGACTTAAAACACTTAGTCAAACCACCCTCCTGTGTACAAGTTTACTCTAGGATAACACAACTTCCTAGAGTTTACAAGTGCATTATCCTCTTATTTGACTTAACACACTTAGTCAAATTATCCAATCCATCATCAACTTGTTTGACTTAACAAACTTACTCAAACCATCCTCTTCTTTACAAGTTTACTCTAGGATAACACAACTTCCTAGAGTTTACAAATGCATTATCACTTTTGTTTGACTTAACACACTTAATCAAACTATCAATCCATCAATCCGATCAATCAACATTAAGCTTGGTTTTCAACAAAATCCCAAAACAAAGCACTGATATCATCACTTATCCATATCTGAATTGTCAAAATCATGCGAAAAATCCAAAAACATTCAAAAAATCATTTAAAATTCAAAAACATTAGAAAAAATTAAAAAACATAAAAAAATCCAAAACAACTCAAAAAAACCAAAACATCAAAAACAAAGTCATGGACCGAACTATGTTGTCTCTGAGCTTGAACATAGGCAAGGTTGATCTTTGATCATCCCCCGAGACATTTTAGTTTAGGATTTTAGGCATCCATCGCAATGGTAATTTGTTTGCCCATCTAGTTTACATTTTAGGATTTTAGGCGTCCATCGCATTGTCAATTTGTTTTCCCATCGAGTTTACTTTTTAGGATTTTAGGCATCCGTCACAATGGCAATCCATTTTCCCATCTAGTTTACATTTTAGGATTTTAGGCATCTGTCGCAATGGCAATCCATTTTCCCATCTAGTTTACATTTTAGTATTTTAGGCGTCTATCGCAATGGCAATTCATTTTCCCATTTATCTCATCAGCAATTAGGTCAATTTTCATCCGAACTATGTCGTCTCTCAGCTTGAATGTAGGCAAGGTTGATCTTTGATCATCCCCTAAGACATTTAGGTCAATCATTTAGGCATTCGTCGCATTTGGAAATCCGTTTTCCCATCTAGTTTACATTTTAGGTTAGTCCTTTAGGCATCTGTCACATTGGAAATCTGTTTTCCCATCTATTTTTAGTTTAGGTCAGTCCTTTATGCATCTATCACAATGGAAATCCATTTGCCCATCTATTTCACATTTTAGGCATCTGTCGTAATGGCAATCTGTTTGCCAATCTATCTCGTTAGTAGTCAAGTCAATTGGAAGCCGAACTACATCATCTTTGAGCTTAAACGTAGGCAAGGCCATCCTTGATCAGCCCCCGAGACACAATATACCAAAAACAGCCTCAAAACATTTGAAAAACCCAAAATGGTACATCCATCTCATCTTGCTTTCACTTGCAATAAATGCTGCTCATAATAAATCATCGTCATCTTCATCCTCTGGTGAAGCAATCAAAAGCAAGTCTAGCAGGTACCAAAGTGAATACCCTAATCGTCAAAAGTCTCAAGTCTAGGTCAGCAAGCAAGTAAGTTGATCAACTCGGAGTATCAATAGCTTATCACCCAATCAGTCTCACCAAAACCTTGATCACAACATGTCCCAGAATGTATCGTTCCCACGATGGACATAAGCATCAGGTAACCCTGTAGTTTGGCCTTGGCTAGCGATATGAAGAACATTAGCTTGTTTGTTTACTTTATCTGGTCTTTTTGACTTATCTTATTTTGCACCCATTCCAAGGACCTCTTGGTGATGCCTAAGCAAAAATAGGTTTAGAGAGAAAGGAATGGGGCAATGATCATTATCTTTTTTATCTGATGTGCTTGTTGGATGTTCTTGTAAAATAACTTGGTGAATACTTGCTTTGTTAGGTCCATCCTAGCAAGGTTTTTCTATGTCAAGTGTGAATAGGAATACTCCTATCTGTTTGTTGAGTCAAATTCCATAACACTAGGTACAATGCCATCCTGGTCCTCTATACCTTGATGTATTGTACCTATGTGTGTTATCAAACATAAAGTAATTGGCCCTTTGAAAATCCCAACTCCTGGTAAGCAAATCATCATCATCATCATACATAATGTAGGCTTGTTGGATCCTCCTTCCATCCATCTTATTCTTCTTATTCTTCTATATTTACTAACATTTCTATCTAAACTAGGTGTGAGATATCAAAATATACACGAGGCTACCCATGGCTGATGACTGTCTATACATCATCAAAATTGTCTACATCAAAACAAAAAAAAAAAATTTCGTCCTCTGATCAATAAAACCACTCCTCTCACATTCTATCACGATCTCGATCGAAAAACTAGAATTTCTGATCAATCTCTCAAGGGGGCAGTATACCAGCATAATTCTTCTTGCTGGGGCAATAGTGGGCCATCTCAAAAATTGAGAAATTTTGAACTTTGATCACATCAGTTTATTCTTTGAACAAATGCAACAAGTACAAAGTACATTGCTTCAAAGAGGGGCAAAATGTAGACATGGAAAATATACAATTTTGATCTCACACACTGGATCCTAATTTACTAACACTATTTAATCTTGAATCATCTACTTTGCTAGTCATTTAATCGAATAATCTGTATTTGATTAAATTCATCGCTCTTCATCTCTTAACTAAATAAATCAACTTTATCTAATTAATTCATCGTCTCCTATTAATTAAATAAATCAATTTTATTTAATTAATCCAGTAAAACTCCTTTTAATTAAATAATTCATTTTATTTGATTAAATCCCTAAAGTCTTCTTATTAAATTCAATAAATTAAAAATTATTTGATTTAATCTAACATTACTCCTCCTTAGTTAAATAAATCAAAATCATTTATTTAATTAATCATTTTCTCTCAATTCTGATTTAAATCAATTCATCACTTAAGTCAAAATTGTCAAATCATCTAATCTCTCATTAAATTGATCAAATCTTGATTAATTTAATCTCAATCACTAAAATTCTCTAGCGAATGTTTTTGAGAATCTATGTCTTAATTTCCAAACATGTTGCCCCTTCCTTCTCACTTGGCACTTTCTTTGTTATCTTTTCGGCCCTTACTGCTTTACCGCAGAGGCTTTGGCTTGCTCTGGCGGTGACAGGCCTGGCGGTAACTGCCTTATTGTGGCCGGCCAAAGGGCTGACCGTGGTGGCCACAGTAAAGCTGCCTGCAGCTGGCCTGGCGATTATAGCCATACCTTGGCCATCCAAAGGGTTGACCATGGTGGTCGTAGTAAAGCCACTTGTAGCTAGCCTGGCGGTTACTGCCATACCATGGCCAGCCAAAGGGCTAACCATAGTGGCCATGGTAAAGCCGCCCGCAGATGGCCTGGCAGTTACCGCCATACTGTGGCCAGCCAAAGGTCTGACCGTGGTGGCCACAGTAAAGCTGCCTACAATCAGGCTGACGGTTACCGCTCTACCGCGAGCTGGCCTCTCGGCCCTCAAGGTAACGCGGTAAGACCGTCAGTGGTCCCACTGACCGGTCACTGCCATACTGTGGTCTTGTCCTTTGACCGCAGTGGTAGCGCGGTAAGAGCTCAGGTGATCTCGATATGCTTACCGCCATACTACAGGGTGAACTCGAGAGGGCCGCGGTAGCAGGGTAAGGCTTGGCTGACGATCTCAGTATGCTTACTGCCATACCGTGAGCTGGTCAAGTGGGGTCTATGGTAGCGGGGTAAGGACTGTGAGGAGCTCGGTTGAGCTCGGTGCCTGGTTTGACCGAGTTGGACTCAGTGTCAAAAGTGAATGACGAATGTTTGGTAGACACGTGGCTCAGTGTCAATATGACTATTGGCTAGAGACCAAAGTCATAGCAACAATAATTGCAAGTCAATTCTAGGTGGCAAACATGACCTGATTTGGGTAATGCAATTATGGCCTGGGTGGCTCGATGCAATGAGATCGGTATGGGCAGATCATAGGTGTGATTGAATCCAATATGATTGTACCTGGTGATCGGTGATTGACTAATAGAATTGAATGCAATGTTAGACTTAAGGAAGTCAATGACATAGTGCATGAAAGAGAGTTCGAACTGTATGTTCTTGGAGAACATTGTAACAGAGAGATAATTCGAGATTGCTGCTATGAGCTAAACAAAGAAGACAACCTTTTATATGTAACTGTTTTGTTACTATAATACAATTAGCCTGGACTTTGTGTGGTGGGTGTTTTACCTAAAAAGGTTTTCCCATGTATATCTTGTGTCAAACTGTGAATGCTCAATCTTGTGTAATTTATATTTTACTTGCATGTATCCATCTTAAGTAGTTTGTGAAGCTATTGAAATTGGTTTATGCTTTACTCCTCTATTGTATTAGTGTTAAGGGAATGTATTCCGCACTGTTGGGTATGTAGATCAATGCACGTTTTTCCCTTCAAATGCAACTTGCACATGAAAATACATTTAATTCATTTATTAAATCTCTATTTTCTCTCAACATGGCATAAAAAAGGAATATTCCCTCAAGTTTGAATTCAAATTCAAATGGGCTTGGTCCTTCCAACAAGGAATTTAAGACCTCTTACATGTCCTTTACATTGAACCAAGTGACATTAAGTCCATTTCTTTCATCCCCCCTAAACATGTCACTTCATCAAATTCAAAATTCAAACTTGCACATTGATCAAAATGTGCTCATTCCTCAACCATTCACATCTTGACAAGTGGCACTTGGCCATTGGATATTGAATGATCCCACATTGCTCAATTTCACTCATTCTTCCAATTTGAAATCTATAAATGAGAGACTCTTCCTCTCATTCTATCATCCACAATTTGATTAAACTTATTATACTCAAATCCATCTTCAAGCATAGCCATTTTCATCAAGTTCTTAGCTAGGTTATGCAACAATTCAACCATCAAGTCGATCAAATCATCAAATCTTACTTACGAGTTGGGAAAGGGCCAATTTCAACATTCAATTGGCACCAATTCCCCCATGGGATCACAAGTTTATTTGATTAATTATGATTTAGATGCTTTTTTATATTGTGTTTTTCATTTTCCTAGTTTAAATTTTAATAGATGGATTTCATGGGGAATCTCTCATGCTTGTTTTCATTTTATCTAACACATTGACTTGATTCCGTGGATTGTGTTAGAACTGAAAAAATCTCATATTTTTCAATAGTCTCCATCCAATCACCTTCCACATATCACAAAACTTGCGCCACATTAATTTTGTGACCAATACAAATTGATGATATTTGTGTGGCTAGATCCACATTTATTTTTGGATTTTCCTTGAAATCCTCTTTTGCTCTTCATTGCCATTTTTCATTTCATAATTAAGCTCCATTTCCATTCCCTATCAAGCTAATATATAGCAAAGTTGCTTCTCATGTTTGTAAAAATACTATGGAATCCTTCATTTGAACGTTTCCTGCAAATCGGGGAGACATAATCCAGGTCATAGTGATCAAAAGACCCCAGAGATAACAAGACCACATAATTGATATGACAAAGCCTATCGTTCCATCGTTGTAGGTCCATTGGCATGAGAAAATTAGTCAAAGAAAAAATTTCAAGTCATGCCAAGCTTGAAAGTTACACCAACAGAGACTTCATCGACGACAAACACATATATATCTACCAATGAAACTAATGGGTTGTTGTGTCAGGGAGATATATATCATCAGCTCATGTTCCTCGGATCTCACTGAACATATGGGTCACACCGATGAAATCAAGATAAAGGTAAAAAATGTGCATCACTAGGAAGATAATGTGTATCGTCCTACAAAAGAAGACTTATCGACAAGAATTACAAGGTGGGGGTATGTGCAGGATCATCATGGAAAAAATAGGTCCTTAAGTGGCAATGAAAATTCAGAAAATCAGAGTTGGGCAACTTGACATAAAAATTTGAATAAGATATCTATATTATTTTAAAAATATGTAAGAATAGAATCTGTGGCAAATTGAATGTAGTTTATAAACTACTAGGTTAATTTTTGTAAAAAAAAAAATCTATTTGGTGAAAATTTGAAATTTCAATGCAGTAGTACTAAAATTTCAAGGAAAAAATAAAAACTAGGTGTCTGTCTGACCACCCTAACCATAATAAAATCATAATATTTTTTTATAAAATTTTAGATATAAGTAGAGGACTCATGTCCGGATGTGATGCATATTTTTTTGTAATTTTTTTTCAAATAAATAATTAATTATGAATTTGTTATTACAACTTTTAAAAAATATAAAAACTCGTATGTTTGACCACCTTAACTTGGTCAAAACTTAATGGAATTCATTTTATTTTTTTAATCCTATAGTATACAAAGCATAGAATGTGACGCATGTTTTGGATTCAAAAAATGTGATACCATTTGAAAGCTATAGATGTTTTTCTATCAGACTATCAATCAGGACTTTAGTCATAATTCTAATAAAAAATAAATAATAACTATTTATTGGATTCTAAAGAAAATATAATTTATACTGGTAGAAAGATGAGAAGCTCCTTTACAAACCCTTTTCGTTTTATCAATTTTAGGTAAAATAAAAGTTGTTAGCCACATGAGCGAAGTCTAGAAAAACAAGGTAAGTTGTTAAACACATTTTACGTGTTGACTTTTAGGATTGGCAGGTCCGAACCAAATCCCGAGCCTAATACCAAGGCATTAAATTTTGTGTCAGAATATCGGATATCCGATTTGAATCCGATATCGGATTTGAATTCGATATATGATATCTTTTAGATCAGTTTTAAAACAATTTATACAATCTTTAATATATTATTTAAAAATGCAATTAAGTTTATAATTTAATATATATAATATCCAATAAAGTTTATAATGTAATATATTTAATATACAATTTGTGGTAATCTCTTACCGAATTATGTATTTAATATATAATATATTATTAAATGTATAATATTTAAATATTATTTCAATATTTTAGTTAATCTATAAATATTTTAATATTATTTCAATATTTTAGTTAATCTATAAATATTTTAATATTATTTCAATATTTTAGTTAATCCATAAATAATTAAATATATATATTACCAATTTATAAAATATTTAAATGTTATCTCTTTCCCTCTCGCTCTCTCCACCTCTATCTCTCTCAAGTCTCTCACTCAAT
>CM021101.1:126786176-126902182 GCA_007115665.2 Sequoiadendron giganteum | reverse complement strand
CTCTCCTATCTTGCTCCCTCCCTCTCCCTCTCTCTCTCTCTCTCCCTCTCCCTCTCCCTCTCTTGCTCTCCCTCTCCCTTTGGTCTATGTGTGTACAAATCGGATATCTGATTTGTGAAACTCCATTGTGTAGAGGTTAAATCTTACCGTTGCAAAACATGTTTTACAAATCGGATATCCGATTTGTGGGCCATAGAAAAACCCCATGTGGGCCATTTTTGTGCATTCCAACGGACCCTGCATTCTGTTTGCAACACTTTGTAGGCAACAAATGCGCGGTTTTAGACAAGAAGAGACAAAGATAAACTTTTTGGAGATTCTTGTACTCAAATTTGTAATACATAATGATTTTGTAGCATCTTTTATTTGGTATAATGGGGAGCAACAGTCTTCGGAAGCAAAAACGTAAAAGAAAGCTAACAAAAGAATAAATTGAAGGATATAGAGAAAGAGATAGAGAAGGTCATAGAAGGAAAAGACAAGGTATGTTAAATATTGGTGAACCTGAGCCCTATGGTCTTTCAAGTGAAGAGGAAATTGAATATGTTCAAGGTGAAAATGTAGAACATGATATTGAAATTGGGAATGAAAATGTTCAAATTGATATTGAAAATTTTCAAGGTAAAAATGTTTGAATTGTAGATGTTGAACATGATATTGAAATTGGGAATGAAAATTTTGAAATTGATAATGAAAATGTTGGAATTGAAGATGTTGAACATGATATTGAAATTGATAATGAAAATGTTGGAATTGAAGATGTTGAACATGATATTGAAATTGGGAATGAAATTGTTCAAATTGATATTGAAAATGTTCAAGGTGAAAATGTTGGAAATGAAGATGTTGAACATAATATTGAAGCAAGTGTAAATTATGTTTCACCAGATTACATGAGAAATGAACAACCTTGTGTGGAAGAGAGAGGTATTCCAAATTCAAGACCTTCAAGGACCCCTGAATGGTTAGTTGAAATTGATGATAACATTATAAACAATTTTCAAGGCAAGAGGTCAACACGAACTATTCGGTTGTGGGCTAGAATACTTATCAACCAATATTTTAGCGACAAGACATTGACCGAGCAATGCCAAATTTTTGTATAATTGCTAAAGATGCAAAATATGAGACCTTTGCTAGCCAAATTGAAGATTTGTCTAAACAAGAGGACCGAAAAAAATTCCATTATTGTAAAAAATATTTTTAATGCTCTCAAGTCTATTGGAAAAAATAATAAAGAAAGAGATAAGAGAGCTACTCGGAGAGTCATTACCACCACCGTAGTAAGACATCAATTGAAAAAGGCTCGCTTTATGAGACAAATTTGTATTGATTTTGACTTAAATCATAAAACTTTGGATAGAGCACTTGCAAGAAGAGAAAGAATAGATGATCCTCTTCAAAATGATACATGGGATTTTGTCGGAAGGCTTACACATGTTGATAAGAAGCTGACCGATAATGTAAAGCAGGCAATTCAACAATTTTGGCATGATAACTCTAGAGTATCGCCCAATGCAAAGGATGTTTTAAAGTTAAGAATTGGCAGTCGGGACCATACACCGCATCCTAAACATTTCTTGGAATCAAGCCAAACAATGTTGTTCAACAAATTTAATCAAACACATCCAAATATGGAAATCTCGCAAAGAAATTTTGAAGGTTTGGAGCCATTCTATTGTGTGCCTCTTAAGATTCGTAATACTTGTTGTTGCAAATACCATGTGGAGTTTTCAATTTACCATGAACTATTATGCTATATCCGTTCTACTTTGCATACTAATGAAATGTTGCAGGAGTGTAGTGCAATGCGTCTTCCAAAATCATCAAGGGACTTTCTAGATCTATTTTTATGTTCTAGGGATGATGGTTCCTTTTTCTATAGAAATGATTGTTTAAATGCGAAGTGCTCATAATGTGGTGGCTTGTCAAAGTTTGTTCAATGTTTTCATGAGGGTTCGGAAAATGAATTTGGAAAGAATCTTGTTGAGAAAAAGAGATATGAGATAGTCAAATATACTTTACAGAGTGGAGGTGAAGGTTCTAGATGCGAGTTGGTTACAAAAGAATGCAGTGTTGCTGATTTTATTTCAGATTTTAAGGACAATCTTTTCTACAAATATGCAAGGCATAGTCATAGGTCTCAGTCGTTGGATCAAAAATTTAGGATATGTAAGGACTCTTTTCCGATTGCCACTATTATATCAATGGTTGATTTTGCTGATAACTACACATTGCAACCACAAAATGAGGTACAATCTCAGTATTACAATTCCATTCAGATTGCTATTTTTGTCCACATAACGTTTAGACATGCACCTGATAGTACAGAGGAGGATCGAAAGATAATCAAAAAGTATCACTTTTATATGAGTGATGATAGATCTCACTCATCTGAGTATGTCCAACATTGTTTCGAGAATTTTTTTGAGCTCTTGCAGGAGCATGATATAGCACTGGGCTGACATCTCATTTGGTCAGATAACTGTACAGGTCAATTCAAGAATGCTCATATGTTTTATTGGTTGAGTAGAATGCATGTAGAGAGGGGTGTACCTAATATTTGGAGTTTTTTTGAAGTTGGGCATGGGAAAGGGGAGAATGATGGAGCAAGTGCATGTGTAAAAAGAACTCTAGTTAAGGAGCAATTGACGATTTCAGGAGAAAAATTCAATGATGCATGTTCTATTGTTGATTGGTGTAGTTCAGCATTGTCACAGGGAGGGACACCTGATTCAATAGTGCACAAATTCTTTTGGTTGGTTGAGGAGGGTACAATGGGAGGTAGATTAGATTATCATACAATCAAAGATGCATTCATTTCGAAGCTCAGATGCAAGCACATGGACCATTTGGACACGACAATTGGCTTGTTTTTGTCAGAGTTGTATTCAATGCGAGTGGGATCAATGCGAGTCAAGTGAGTGGGTGGATACATGGGTTCCACAGTATCTAACTCCTTTATCTCAAACTATATCCATGACAAATTACACAATGGAAAGTTCACTTGATTACATCCAGGACATGTTTTTGCAGTTGTTGTACCGCAAGGGAATGAAGAGAGATCAAAATATTGGTTGGATCGATTTGTGTGGGTAAAGCACAAGATAACACAATGAATGGAAGATGATGATGGGTTCGTGTATCCTACAGGTTCAGTTGTGGTTGTAGGAACTTGGTTGCGAACATACATGATTGGAAAGAATGGCATACCTGCATTTGAAGACTACATGAAACACAAAACCATTCTCATGTATTCACACCTTTTTATAGCAACAAATTTTAAGTTGTTGAAGCATCATGCCAAACCAAAGAAAAAACAACTATGGACGCTTAGTAATGTTGATCATGAAGCAATATTGGATACTCTTAAGCAAAGAGATGACCCTTCAGGCACACTTGAATAGCATATTCAAGAATGGAAAGTACAATGCTTAAGCCTCTTTTTTGTTGTGACAATATAGATATATCACTTGACAAATTTTGCAATATTCTTGGCACGATTGATCATGGACCTGCTGCAACAATAGCCAACTCAAAGAGGTATGCGACATATTACTTTAATATAGATTGGTTATTCAAAGAATATTTTATAGTGTGCATTACCAATTCATCATCATTCAGTATGTTTAGATTAATATGGATTTGTTAGTCTAAGATTATTTTTTGTTGTTACAATATAGATTTATCATTTGAAATTTTTTGTGATATTCCTGGCATGATTGCGCATGGACCTACTGCAACAATAAGCAACTCTGATACTTTCAGAGAGGTATGTGACAAATTACAATAATATCGATTGGTTATTCTAAGCATATTTTCTATTGTATGTAGTTTAACTGCTACCTTGATGGTTTGTACAGGTGCTTGTCACCCAAAAATGACAACATACTACTCTTGTGGAAGACTATGCCTTGAATGCCTTAAATAGGAAAATTTTGTAAAAATTGAATTTTGAAATGTGAAACAATGTAAAAAGGTCATAACTGTGTATATGCATAATCTATATCCAATGATGTTTCTCAAAATACGGTTCAAATGTCTTCCATTGTACTTAATCGAGCTACAACCAGAGGTTTTCTTCCTAGTTCTTTCCTATCAGTATGCTCGTTTGAACCAAGTTTTGTAATATCTCCTATTTATATATAACAAATTACAGTGGCTTGCCACTTTTTTGAAAAACAAAAATGTAAAAAAGTTCATTGTGAATTTCATTTTCCATGTAATTGATTCAAGTTGATTGGGAAAGAGCTAGGACTTGCAGAATGTTGATCCAACCTTAAATATTTATGCCCCCACATTTCATTGACATTAGCACTTTGGAATGTTAAAGGAAAACATCGCTCTGATGCAACTCAGAGTGATTAGACGTATTTGGGTACAAGAGAGAACCATACCTAGTGTAAATTTACCCATCCGGACGTGTTGGAATAGTTCATTAGGTTGTACAAAATTGAGAATGAAAGTTGCACCACTTCGCAACTTTACACTGCTTGCATTTGACAACTTTTCCCTCAACTAAAAACTCAGCACCACGGGAAAACACCGTTGAGATAGAAAAAACCGAGAGAGGTTATTGTAGATGGTCTCAACACTATCCCATATCCTCAGATGAAGAGTCTGTAAGCATCACGATTTCTAAAAAATAGTCCGTCAAATTTTTTTGCTTTTTAGCACTTTAGACTCTTAAGGGAAAACGTTGCTCCAATGCAGGTCAGAGCGATTCGATGTATTTGGGTGCAAAAGAGAACCATACCTAGCATAAACATACCCATCCAGATATTTTGGAACAGTCCGTTGGGTGGTACGATTTCAAGAATGAAAGTTGCACCACTTTGAACCTTTACATTGCTTGCATTTGGTAACTTTTCCCTCAACTGAAAACTCAGCGCCATGGGAAAACACCTTCGAGATACAAAAAAACTAAGAGGTTATTGTAGATGATCTCAATAAAATCCCATATCCTCAAACAAAGAGTCTGTAAGCATCACGGTTTCCGAGAAATAGTCCGTCAAAGTTTGCTTCCTTTTAACACTTTAGACTCTTAAGGGAAAACGTCACTCCAATGCAGCTCGGATTGATTTGATGTATTTGGGTGCAAGAGAGAACCATACCTAGCATAAAAATACTCATGTGGACGTGTTGGAATAGTCCATTGGGTCGTACGAGTTTGAGAATGAAAGTTGCACCACTTTGCAACTTTACACTACTTGCATTTGGCAACTTTTCCCTCAACTAAAAACTCAGCACCACGGGAAAATGCCTTCGAGATAGCAAAAACTGAGAGAGGTTATTGTGTATGGTCTCAGCATGATCCCATATCCTTAGATGAAGAGTTTGTAAGCATCACGATTTCCAAGAAATTGTCTGTCAAAGTTTGCTGCCTTTTAGCACTTTGGACTCTTAAGGGAAAACGCCGCTTCAATGCAGCTCAGAGCTATTTGACATATTTGGGTGCAAAAGAGAACTATAACTAGCATAAACGTACCGATTCAGATGTTTTGGAATAGTCTGTTAGGTCATACGAGTTCGAGAATGAAAGTTGCACCACTTTGCAACTTTACACTTCTTGCATTTGGCAACTTTTCCCTCAACTGAAAACTCATCACCACGGGAAAACGCCTTCGAGATAGAAAAAATGAGAGAGGTTATTGTAGATGGTGTCAACATGATCTCATATCCTCAGAAAAAGAGTTTGTAAGCATCATTTTTTTCAAGAAATAGTCCATCAAAGTTTGCTACCTTTTAGCACTTTGGACTCTTAAGGGAAAACGCCGCTCCAATGTAGCTCAAAGTGATTCAACGTATTTGGGTGCAAGAGACAACCATACCTAGCATAAACGTACCCATCTGGATGTGTTTGAATAGTCTGTTGGGTCGTACGAGTTTGAGAATGAAAGTTGCACCACTTTGCAACTTTACATTGCTTGCATTTGGCAACTTTTCCCTCAATTGAAAACTCATAACCATGGAAAAGTGCCTTCAAGATAGCAAAAACCAAGAGAGGTTATTGTATATGGTCTCAACGCAATCTCATATTCTCAAACGAAGATTCTGTAAGCATCATGGTTTCTAAGAAATAGTCCGTCAAAGATTTCTGCCTTTTAGAACTTTGGACTCTTAAGGGAAAATGTCGCTCCAATGCAGCTCAAAGTGATTCGACATATTTGGGTGCAAAAGAGAACTATAACTAGCATAAACGTACCCATCTGGACGTGTTGGAATAGTCCATTGGGTTGTACGAGTTTGAGATTTAGGGATGTCCTCTTCATATCACTCTATTCTGAATAGGTTTGCAGAGGTACCAATGTTAAATCCAAGTTGACTGACTTTGAGAAAATCGTATCCCAGTAAACACGATAGAGGTCCCAGTTCTTTTTGAATCCAAGAGCACCATCTGACCCTGTATCTCCATTCCTCTTGAAGCATCTTTTCTTTCCTCCTTTTCCTTCCTTCTTCGAGGATTGAGCGGAAAGAACATGAATGTCTTCATTTGTAGGGCTTCGTCCAATACCTCTCGCAAACAACCTTGACTCCCCTTGAATGCGGTAAGCCCTCAACTAATCAAACTTGGGAAGTTTCGATCTCACGTCGATTCCTTGAATGTAAGACTCCCAAGATGAAGGAAGACCATTAAGAGCCAACATGGTCAAATCTTTGTCATCAACAATATGACCATTTCAACTTAGAGAATAGATAATACAACTGAAAGCACTCCAAAAATGAAACACATAAGACAATAAACACAACAAGAAAATTGCTTACAACTCAGGCCCAGCTCATGGTTGAATTTGATACAATGAATAATAGCACCTCTCGTAGATGCAAAGATACAATCGAATATGCTTCTCCTTGAAATCAGCCTGCTCCTGCAAGATGAATCACTACTGCTCAAGTGCAAACATTTGCTTGGATTGCAAATTATGCTGAATGAACTTGATTGAAGAAATAAACAAACATCACCTCGTATTTATACAAAGGAGGTCGACCTCTCTTTAAAATAGTAAATTACAAAATAATATCAAGGATGGTTGGCCTCATCCATTTAAATAAAATGAGTATAAATTAAATAGCCATAGGCTATCATTTAATTTATTACAACTTAATGTGATCGCTATCAAGTATGACAAATGTGGTAGCATAGACAAGGCAGTGGACTATTTGAAAAAAAACTTCAAATAAATGTGGTCTCATAGAATTCAATGACAAACAAATACAATTGACAACTGCTCATAGTTTTTAGTTATGCAATGTGAAGTAATTGCATAACTGCTTAGGTTGACTTTGTAAGAACTATATTGTAATTGAAAATTTTTCATCTATGAACATCTAGTTGTTAGTTATGCAATGTGAATTAATGATTTGAGTTTGAAAGATGTGTAATGCAATGTAATAAACGATATAAATATAAACTACATAATATAACCATTCAGTTTTAAGCTATTGTACATTGATATTTAACCATTGCTCAAAATAAAATTTTCAAAGAGTTTAATCATGCACATGAGGAACAAATTAAATTTTGATTGTCAACTTCTATAAATCAAATTATCCAATAATCAAGTGTATGTCCATATACAAAAATGGCATCGACGCCAACTCAAATAAAGTTTTACAAAATGTGGCATATTCCATCTCAATGTGTATTCAAAATTTACATGCCAAAATGTCTATCTCATCCTAAACTACTGGTGGATCATCAAAATGGAGCCTCTTTGAAGCACTCATTGGCTCTGAAGGTAGCTGCACAAGAAAAATTCAAACCACAATTGAGATTAGTTATACTATATAATTTAACATTGAATAATTAACATCAAAATCTATATACATTGAATTTTAATTGAACTCTAAAATTGAAATCTTGATTACCTGAAATATACGTCTCCTCAAAGGGTCAGGAGTCCCAGAATATACCAAATCAACTTTTGAAATTCCAATCTATATATGTGAAGAAAAACATAAAATTGATCCAAGTTAGCATATGATTATTGGTAATAAGAACTTATTTACCAAACACAAAATAAAATAAGCACATGTACCTCTTTAGGTTGATCTTTTTCTTTATCTCCTTCAGGTGTTTCGACACCTCCTCTTTGAGGTGTTCCAATAATTACTCCTTTAGGCGGTGTGTCCTTTGTCAACATATCTGTAAAGCTCATAATTGCCTGTAAATAAAATTGACAAGTACATATGAAACTACCAATCTATGTCGACATATGTATAATCAATATAAGATCTTAAAAATCTTAATTCAATCCAATTTGAGTTCAATTACCTTCCCCTTATCTATATTTGTGCCTCCATAGTCTGGACGAGGCTGCACCTCACTCACACTGGGTATTTCCTACAAGAGGAAAATAAGATAAACATATAACCTATTATATAATTTCATTAATGACAATTCAAATGACAAGCAAGTATATAATATAAAATGTAAATGAGTGAGTGCGAAAATATATACTGCGTGTGTGTCCAAGCCAAATGAAATGACCCCAAGGGTGCTATCAGTCACCCATGCGAGCTCCTCCTCAAAAATCAACTATTAAATAGACCATGTAAATAAATATTAGTACTTGATACTATCTCTTATTAATATTTATTTAAAAACAAATGCAAGTTATGAAATTACAACTTAAATCTTACCTGTGTCACTATTCCAACATCTCCCTCTCTAGCAGGAGAGGAATCTGTAGGGTGCGCTCCAGTCCCCTATGACTGATCTATAATGTCTACATCATGGAGGTCATAATTAGAAGTGTCCAAGGGATTCTCAACGGGCTGTACAAGAGGACCTAAGTATATCTAGTAACACATCGTGCAAGCATGTGGCACAAAAATATGTGAACCTAAGGAGGATGATGCAACAGCACTCGAGCTTTCACCAACCTAACCAAAATGTGGCTGAGCTACTATAGAAGCATGCAAAACCAAATGACCACTCAGAGAGTGAATAGCCTAAATAGTCTATGTGGATGCATCCTCGATAATCTCTGGATGATATATTGGAGGTGGCAGAGGAAGGGGAGGAAGGGGAACATTTGGGTATGGGACTACTCTAACTGCCCTTGGTCTATACCGGGGAATACCTCCACCAACGCCCTAGAAGGGTTTAATGTCAAAGTAATTGACATGATACCCTAACACAAACTCAACATATAATTTTTTAATAAAGTAAAATGGTATGTCAGAATTATTGTTCAGTGGTTTATCAAAAACCATACACCAACGATCCCAAAATTTAGCTACAATGTCCCTATACATGCACCATTTTATGGAAAGTTTTGTTTTATTAACATTCACTGGCAAACCGGTGTGGGGGTCAATGAATAAAGAGGCTATTTGGGCTTTGGTTATTTGGAGATCTTTCACATCATCGTAAAACAATCCACATCGATAATATTCCCTCATGTCTTCTCGCCATGAATAAAAGGAATTATGTTGGGTGGAGAGGTTTTCTATATTTTTAATTATTTCCTTCAATGTGTTTGTCATATCTCTCAATCGAGGGATTGTCTGATAAATTTCACAAATGCCCCTCAATTGCCCCAATTTTTCACCAATTAAGTCTTCAATTGGTGGTTGTGGAGGTGGTGGATCATTTGGCTATGGAGGTGGTGGAGCATTTGGCATTTGTGGATTTACATTCGCAGCCATAATACCTGATTAAAGTTAAAAACTAATTAAACTAATTGAAAATACACAATATAAATGAAATTATTGTAAAAAACCCTAGTTTTTAATAAAAATTCAAAAAAACCCATACTTTTTCACAAAAATCAATAACAAACACTTATTTTTGATAAAAATACATCAACAACACTATTTTTTATTCCAGATCCAATTCAAAACATTAAGTTTTAATAAAAAATCAATGTAAACTCTAGTTTAAAAAAAAAACAATAGAAAACTGTATTTTTGAATTTTTTTAATAAAACCTACTTAACATTAACATAATCTATTGAAAAATTGATTACAAGATCAAAAAAACCAAATACATACCTTTCAAATCAGATATCGGATCAGAATGGATATCAGATTTGGGTTTCTCCTCTTGCTCCCGTGTCAAACTATGAGAAATAAAATTAAAGAGTC
This sequence comes from Sequoiadendron giganteum, assembly GCA_007115665.2. NCBI lineage: Eukaryota > Viridiplantae > Streptophyta > Pinopsida > Cupressales > Cupressaceae > Sequoiadendron > Sequoiadendron giganteum. Next base: position 126,892,090 of record CM021101.1, on the reverse strand, counting down.
AATTGTTTTTTTATATACAGTTTCCAGAAATCGGATATCCTATTTGGATCGGATATCTGATCTGGATTGGATATCCAATTTTTGGAAAGTACCTTTGGTTTTTGGTTTGGGTAGAAGTACTGACACCCGAACCTAGAAAAGTCAACTCGGCCATTTCCGCGTTTTTGAGCCGATTCAAAATGTGATTTTTTCTCATTGCCACTTTTTAGCCCATCATGATCCTGCACATACCCGTGATTGGAAGAAAGTTTTCAAATCAGGCCAAGCTCACAAGTCATAGCAATAGAAATCCCATCAGTAAGAAACATATTACCTCTTGTCAATAAAGCACGTGAACAAAGCATGGAAAAGAAGCATCGAAAAGACATATAGGGTTGAAGTGGATTTCTCAGGTCTCCCTGACTATATAGGTTACAATGATAGCCCAACAACATGTGATTTCATCGGCAAGAGATCACATCGGTTAGAAATTTTTTGAAGCCTTCGATAGAGTAAGCTACACCGATGAGATTTTTCATGGAGAGTCTCACTGATACACCTGTTGGAATACGGCTTCTAATTTTTTCATTGATGGCAACCCAAGTCATTGATCTAGTTCATACTTCAGGATTTATACATACCGGGAGATGGAGTGAAGAACAGGGTATCCGACTGAAGTTGAGTCTGTCAATCTACTTGCATTACTAGTTTATCAATTCAGGTTGTTAGAGTAAAGTTTTTAACTTAATTATGTTAATTAAGTTACCTTTATTCCTCTCTTAATTTTTCACTTTAGTTTGCATATTGTGACATTTAATAATTATATTAATTATTAAATGTCTACCTATTAGGGTTACTTTTAGGTTTGCATGATCTCCTTTCTTAAGGACTGATCCATTGTATATTTTCTATTTATTTTTGTTATGTGAATACATCTCTCATATTACAGAGCTTCAAACCATCTCTTTCTTTTTTTCTTCATTCTCTTCGTTGTGATACGTATCTCTTTGCATGCAGGTTTTCTTGGACTCTAAAGTTGGTTTTGACAACTTCTACATGGTATCAGAGCATAGAACTACTACATGCCTATTATGGTTTGAAGAATTCGGAGCTACAAGGGTTTGATCAGGCTTTCACAAGTTTTTAGAGTGATTTTTTGTGGATCCGACATACTTTGATTTTTGGGTTCACTTTCAGCCCAAACAGACCTTTCTGTTGGATTCGCAACACTTGAAAACCCTCATTTTCATATAAAGCTTGTCCAATTTGGCCACAATTGACTAGAGAGGCAAAAAAAATTGGCCCTAAGGTTTTATGGCCTCAAGGCATAGATTTTGAGGTCATTTTTCAAAAAAAAAAAAATTGATTTAAAAAGAAATTTTTTTAAAAAAATTGCACCTCCCTCACAAAAGGGAGTCGCATCGCCCTGCAACCATTTGGCCACCAGTAGAGGCGATGACCACCAACATTAGTTGTCGGGCTGCCACCTCCACCAATCGACTGCCAAATTACCACCGGCACCCAGCCATCAGCGACCCACCATCGGAACTCTACTACCACACCATTGGCCACTCAACCGCCACCAGTGAACCAATGGAGCACCACCAAGCACCTTCTTCAATTCTTTTTTGATCTTTTAAATGAAATCGGGTGTATGTTGGGCATTTTAGCTCAGATTTTCAAACAAAAATAGGTGTTTGAAAGATAGCTCCAAGCCGGTCATTATGGTGTAGGAATTTTTCCAAAAAAAATTAGTTTGGTTTCCTTTATTCGCAGTCAAAGTTAGATAATTTTTTTGCACTCTAAGGGGCATAACTTGGTTGTTTATTCTTTGTTTTTTGAAAATAAATACGCATCGAAAAGATGTTCTCATGCTCTATTTAGATACTCTGCTATTTTTTCCAGAAAAATTACTAGGTACACAAGATTCAGTTTGAAGCCTTTTTTAATTTTTTTCTTGCTTTTTCGCTAAAAAATCACTAATAGGGTCTGGTTTCTTGCATTGTGGAGGGAGTTTATTTTTCTTGATTTTTATCATTTACTTGAGAAAACCAGAAAATCTTCACATTAAACATTCATTAAACCTCTCCAAACATGGCCGAAAACTCTTCTTTTGTTGAACTTCTCACACCTCATAACTACCATACATGGAAGGAATTCATGAAATGTCTTCTCATATCAAAGGGGTTGTGGTCTTGTTTAGATGCAGTTCAACCAGTTTTGACACGACCATTTGAGGTTATGCAACATAGAAATAAGATGCATGAGGCTATGGGTTTGATTTCCTTACAAGTTTCAGATAGCTTATTGTTTCATCTTGATGGGTGTAACAGTCCTCTTGAAATGTGGACCAAGTTCAATGATTTATTTGGTACCACCAATTAGTTCTATGCACTACTAATTAAGGAAGAGTTGACTTCACTTGTACCTGATTTTTTTCTCTCTATTGAGGACTTTTCGATGAAATTCAAACAACAAAGATCTCTTCTATAGGGTTTTGGTAAGGTTAAGACTGATACAAAGTGTATTTACCTGATTTTGTCAAAGCATCATGGGAACTTTCAGATATTCTCATCTACCTTCCATTCCACTATGGATGCCTTGGGCACTCGATTTACCATGCCTACTTTTGAGGTGTTCTACGACTGATTGACTCAAGAGAAAGCCAAGCTAACACATTTGGATTCTCTCACAAGATCAAAGAACCATGCATTGGTTTCTCAGACATCAAAAGGAAAGAAGAAGAAGAAACCAAAGCCCAAGACAGATTCAGTTGGCAGTGAGACTTCCTCCAAGCCACATCCAAAGTCAAATACAAAACCAAGTATAATCTAAAACAAGGAAAATATTTGAAGTCTGGTGATTCTTCCTCCAAGACTAAGAAGTATTCAGGTGATCCTTGCATTTTTTGTGGGAAGGAAGGACATCCAGTTTCCAGGTGTTGAAAATGATTAGAGGCTTTAGAGGAAGCCATGGAACAACATCATATCACCTCACCTCCTCCTCTTTCCTCTTCTATAGGGAAAGGACATGCTCTTTCTACATGATTTGTCCCTTCAATATCTACCTAAATTGTCGAGTTTGGTGATTCGCACCATTTGAATCACTCACAGGAGATAGTTACCACCCTTACCCATAGTGATACTTCATAGATTGCAATTGGTGACTCTACATAGCTTTCAGTTATAGGTTTTGATATTGTTTCTTTAGATGGTGGTTGTCTACAGGATTTCCTTTTGATTCCTTCCATTTCTAGAAACCTCCTTTCCATTTATCAAATTTTCCATTTTACCACTGGTAAGACAGTTGATTTCTCACCACATGATGTGGTTATTCGAGATCTTCGTGATCTTGATTTGGTTTTTTCTACTGGGAGTGCAGATCCTAAGACTCGCTTATATAGGTTTGATGGCTTTGAGAGTTCAGACAGTTCAATATTCTCTCTGATTACACATGCAAACACAGTGAGAAAGCTTTGGAATGAGCATTTTGTCCATCTCAATTACATATATCTTTAGCAGATGAGTACACATGCACTTGCGATTAGGCTCCCACATATATCCTATACTGATGGTTTTTGTCGAGGATGTTCTCTTGGCAAGCATCACTAGGATCCTTTTCCTACTATTAGAGCTTCATGTGCTAAGGCACCTTTGGAGTTGGTTCACAGTGATTTTATGTCTTTTTCCACTCCTTTTTCTAGTGCTAGACATGTACTCACATTTATAGATGACTTCTCCAGGCATACATGGGTGTATTTTTTGAAGTACACGTCTGATGTCTTTGATTCATTTCAGATCCTTAAGACATTTTTGGAAAATTAGTCTAGAATTTCTATCAGGAGGATACTCACCCATAATGGAGGGGAATATTTTAGTTAGGATTTTAGAGATTTTTGCACTGTGCATGGTTTATAGCATCAGTTTATAGTTCCATACACCCCTCAGTAGAACGGTGTTTTTGAGAGAAAGAAAATTTTTTTATGGGAGATGACCAATTGTATGATACAGTCTCGAGCTATGGATGCTTCCTTTTAGGCTAAGGCAGTCAATTGTGCTAATTACATTTAGAATAGGATGCCTCATAAGGCATTATGACACATGACTCCTGAGGAGGATTGGACTCATGTCAAGCCTAATGTTTCTACATTTCGAGTTTTTGGTAGTGAGGCTTGGGCATTTATTCTGAATGCTCAGAGGAAATCCATGGAAAGGAAGAGACAACCACTCATATTTGTTGGCTACTGTGAGGATGTTAAGGTGCACAGGTTGTTTGATCGTAATTCTAGAGAGGTCTTGTTTTGGTGAGATGTCCAATTTGATGAGTGTTACCCTCAAATGGATCCTCCGTCATCAGCTTCTCCCTCATTGCCTACTACTTCCTGTTCACCTCTTGAGAACTACATATCTTCTGAGGATGATACAAATGATGACCCACCATCCCCATCACCACCAGATACTCAAAATTTTCCCAAATGGGCTCGTGTTACTGTTGAGGCAGTTGGACCTTTAGCAGGTGATCCTTCAGATACTCGCCATACTCGTGTTTAGACAACTGGTACTAGTCTTTTGAGTCATTCCATTTCAATGATCCTCAAATTTTTTTAGAGGTGACAGGTCACCTTGAGTGGGATAGGGCCATGGATGAGGAGTATTCTTCTTTGATGAAGAATCACACTTGGGATCTTTGTCCTCTTTTGAAAGGGACAAAGTTTGTTCGGTACAAGTGGGTGTATCTTACCAAGTATGTTGTAGATGGTTCAATTGATAAGTACAAGGCACATCTTATTGCGAAGGGGTTTTCTTAGGTGGAGGGTATTGATTACTTCGAGACCTTTTCTCCTATCACCACGATGAAGTCTATTCACCTTGTACACTCTCTTGCAGCTTCTTAGGGATGAACATTGTTTCAGATGGATGTGAAGAGTGCTTTCTTGCATGGGGACCTATATGAGGAGATCTATATGGAGAAGCATCAGGGTTTTGTGGAGGACTCTTCTTTGGTTTGCAGACTTTGGCAGTCATTGTATGGTCTCAAACAAGCCCCTCAAGCTTGGTATGAGAAGATAGAATCCTTTCTTCTTGCTTCACACTTCACATGATGTCATTCTGATCACATAGTGTACATTTAGCATCATGAGGGTGATCTTTTGATACTTGTGCTATATGTTGATGATGTCATTATTATAGGTAGCTCATCCTCCATGATTCAAAGTAATCAGTGAGCTTTGATGGACTAGTTCGAGATGACATATCTTGATCTTATGCACTATTTTTTGGGCCTATAGGTTATTCATTAATTGGATGAGATTTCCATAATTTAACAAAAGTATGCTCTTGATATGCTACAGTATTTTGGCATGCTTGATTGCAAGCCTGCCTCCACACCATTTCAATCAGGTGTTGATTTATCTACCACTTGCACTACTCCTTTAGTAGACCCCACTTTATATAGGTAGTTGGTTGGTATTTTGTTGTACTTGACACACTCACGTCCTAATCTTTCCTTTGTGGTTGGACTTGTCTCTCAATTCTCACATGATCCTCATGAGAGTCATTGGAAATCTGCCGAACATATCTTGAGGTACATTTGGGGCACCAATTTTTATGGCATTCACTATCCATCACGAGCTCCTCACATTGTTGGCTTCACTGACTCAAATTGGGCTCGTGATGTCAATGATTAGAAGTCTACTTCTGGCTCTTTTTTCTATCTTGCCTCTGGTCCTATCACATGGTCTTGTAAGAAATAGTCTACTATTGCATTATCATCTACAGAGGTTGAGTATCGAGCAGTTGTGCTAACTAGTCAAGATATTTTATGGCTTTGGCAATTGATGATTGAGTTTGGTTTTCCTCCTGATAGTCCCACTACTCTTTGGTGCGATAATCAGACTACTATTCACATATCCCGCAACCCAGTGGAGTATCAACAGACTATACACATTGAGATCCACATGCACTTCATCAGACAGTTGATTCAGGATGGTACTCTCATCTTGGAGTACATTCCTATAGAGGAGCAGACTGTAGACATCTTCACTAAACCTTTGGCATCGCCGCACCATCTTTAGTTGTGCTCCATGCTCAAGGTGAAGGAAGTTGTCCCTGGGGGGTCTTAGTGTGACCTTCCTTCCTTCATGTTTTTTTAGCATTATTTTTCCATCTCTTTTTGGAGAAGAGGTTTTCCCATGTGGTTTTCTATTTTACTCCACTTTATAGAGATTTGGTTGTATTTAGGTACCTGATTAGGCCTGGTTGTCGAAACCCTTATTTAGTTTCATGAATTGTAGTTACTTTTTATTTCGTGCACATGTTTGTAGTTTCACTCTTTCTCATCTTAAGGGGGGTTGTTAGAGTAAATTTTTTAACTTAATTATGTTAATTAAGCTATCTTTATTCCTCTCTTAAGATTTCACTTTAGTTTGCATATTGTGACATTTAATAATTATATTAATTATTAAATGTCTACCTATTAGGGTTACTTTTAGGTTTACATGATCTCCTTTCTTAAGGATTGATCCATTGTATATTTTATATTTCTCTTTGTTCTGTGAATACATCTCTCATATTACGAAGCTTCAAACCCTCTCTCTTTTTTTCTCCATTCTCTTCCCTGTGACAGGTATCTCTTTGCATGCAGGTGTTCTTGGAGTTTGAAGTTGGTTTTGACAACTTCTACATGGGTTTTATATCTCGGGGAAGGTCATTATTCATCTAGAATATATTATTCTCAAGGTTTGTTTCATTGCATCAATTGGTGTACGAGTTAGGAGAGTTGGTTAATTGATTTCCTATTTATCAGTGTAGAGAGCCGACTTGGTGAATATAATATGTTGTGAATATTTGAGGATTAATTTTTTAAGTGTTCTTGTGTTCTAACATGTTGATTTTTTTCCTCACTATGTTGTGGTTGACTTTGGATGGTGTGCATTGAAAATCATTTGTGGATTGAGCCAATGGTTGTAAAATATTTTATGTTTTATTGAAGCTGACATATGTTTGATTAAATATTTTGATGCGGATATATATAAGTCATTGATTATATCATTTTGATGTATGTACAATGTGCATTGGTGTGTGTTGAAAAAATCAAAAGGATTATAGAGTGATTATGCACAATTTCACTTGTGCATAAATGGATTTATGGTGTGAATTGAAGCAGAGCATAGAAAAATAGAAAAATCAGAGAGAAGCTAAATAAATCGACTAATGTGATTAACCGAAAATATTCTCAGGCATTTTTATATGCTAATTCATAGTTCACCGCTCATGTTTTCTTGTGACACTAATTGTAAGGAAGTGAGCTTTTCTGTTTTTGAGCAATGAGCTCTAGGAAATGTGCCTAAATGAAAGTGCATTCCCATTTCATAAAAAATATATTTGAGTACTCAAATTATGGACAACCTCCACTGTGGTTTTTCCCCTAATAGCTTTTCCACATAAAAATCCTTATGTTATGGTTTCGTGGATGAATTTTTTATGTGTTTCCATCTTTTTTATGAATATTTTATGTAGTTTTAAAATCAGATTAATAAAGTTAAATATTGAAAAACACTGATTCACCCCCTTCTTAGTGTTCCCTGATTCCAACAATTGGTATTAGAGCCTAGTTTCTCGGAAGAAGTTTAACAACTTGAGGTGGATCTTGGAATGTAATGGACTCTAGTAGTCTTTAACAACAACTTTTGGTGGCACTTGATGATCTTGATCAGTCCAAAGAAGAAGTTTGGGAATTGATAGCAAATCTCAAGGATGTTGAGAAATGCATTCACACATTGAAGGATCAAATTGTTAAGTCCAGGGAGAAGAGAAAGGATCTATGTGATCAGATTAAGCAAAAATAGAGAAAAAGAATGGATGATGTTCACTTGAATCAAACCTTGAAGAAAATAACTAAAGAATGTGAAAAGCTTTCCAAAGAAAATGCTACCCTAAAGCATGAGATGGAATCTATGGTAATGAAGCTAACTAAAGAGATTGAAGAAAGAAAGAAGAATGAGGAGAATCTTGCGCAGTCCTTAAAAGAAAATCTAATGAATGCAAAATAATTAATGGAGGATTCATTCAGTTGGAGATTGAACTAGAAAAATCCAGAAATAATGAAGAAGAGCTTCAAAGGTAGATTTTTATTCTCATGGATGAACTTGCTATTGCAAATGAATACAAGGAGAAGTTGAAGATTATCTTAGTTAAGCTTAATGAGTTGACTCAAGGTCAGAAGAATGGAAATGACGAGCGAGGTCTTGGATATGAGAAAGGAGAAATTTTTGGATTTGGACAAAGGAATGTTAGGCAAGGAAATGAGATGAACAAAGAAAAAGGAATCCGATAAGACAACCTAATGCTAAAATTTTTAATGGATATTATTTTTCTTGCAATAAATTTGGTCATATGGCTGCTCAATGTAGAAGTAAAATTAAATTGAGTGATCCATCATTCTCTGGTTAGTGTTTCAATTGCAATAAGTCAGGTCATATGCTAATTGAATGAAAAAATATGTCAAACAACTCTGTCAATAAAAGGAATGTTAAATGTTATACCTATGGAAGATTTGGGCATATTTCTAACGAGGGCAGATCAAGAAGAAATGAATGGAATGACTGTTGTATAAAAGGAAATTTCGTGTGTTACAATTGCAACAAATACGACCACATTGCAAGATTCAGCAGAAATAAAAATATGGATAGAAGAGGTCTGGCATATAAAGGCATAAATACATAGAAAGATGATAAAGGAAAAGAGAAAGAAATTATGGATGAAATAAGAGATCAGATAAAGAAGTCATGGGTAAGAAATAACGAGTCTAATGTAGGAAATGGTTCTATACCAGAACCTGCTTCTGGTAATTCCTCTAGGAATGGATTTCAAACCATTGGCCTAGGGGGAGTTTTCCAAGAAAATCCTTTTCCCCCCCTCCGTAGTTGGTACCAGAATGCGAAATATTTTCAAAAGTTGTATTAATAATCTAAAAATACATCAGAAAAGTCTCATAAATAAATTCAGGCAATTGAAAGTCCGTAGAAGAATTTTTCTCTCCCTGACTGAGAAAATAGGGTATCTACAAAACCTAGGGAAAAATAATTTAATACAACAAAAGGTTAGGTGTGTGAGTTATAAGAATCAATTGGGAACCGTCATTTTCCACTTTATATTTAAGAAAAGAAGAAGGAGAGCACTCTGTGACATAATTTTGAAAACATGAAGATAATTCAACAGCGAAATCCTAATCCATTAGGTACTTTAGAAATTTTCATTTAATTTGGTGTGTGGTTGAAGAACTTCTTTGCTAGAAACAAGACATAAGTACGAAAGGTAAAATGGAACAAATCAAAGGAATGAAAAACCTAGATGAGTATAGAAGTGAAAAAACTAGAGTTGTAAGAAACATGTTGTCACTTAATGAAATGAAATGGCTGAAAGAAGTTAAACACAAAAGATTAGATATTTGGAGTGAATTCCCCTATTTTAAGAACACAAAAATAGTTAAGTTTATTCTAGAGAGATTGAGTGATGATGTTATAACTCTAGATAAACCCTACCATATCTCAAAAGAAGTGATTGGAACTATAACTGGGTTAGAAAAAGTTGGGGATGTGCTAAGAAATAAGTCAATCCAAAATAAAGAAGTTGAAACCCTAATTGGATTTATTGGAGATCAAAGGGCATTATTAATATCAACAATTAGAGATTTAGAAACAAGGTACATTATGCATGGAGTATCCTACAAAATATTTTTCAGAAATAGAGAAGGTGCAACTTTGGTAGGTGTTTTTAACATTTCACACAAGATGATAGTGGAAGATCAATATTTTGACGTTTGTGGATTACTGAAAGATCAACTAATGAAGAACGCACAATTGAGAAAGATGACAGATTACCCTTTCAGGTTTGATACTGTGGTTATATGTCTTTTGATGTATTTTTTGAATTACTTACCGATGAGAAATAATGTAATATGGGAAGAGAGTGAACCAGTTTGCAAAAACAATTACATACACTCTAACAATTTGGAAAACTGTGATCAAGTATATGAAAGTTTCTTCAAAGGTTTTCCAAGAAAGTTTGGCTCAATTGGTATTCCCCTTCTGGTAAGGGAAATTGAAGTTGGTTCTTTCTCCAGTGAGATGGAGAGAAAGAAGAAAAGAGAAAAATAAAGTGTTGTGTGTACTCCTCCAACATGCAAGACTCCAAGAGCTGAAGGGAAAGGAAAAAAATAGGTGATTATAGATATACGAGAGGATGAATCTGATAAGGAAACTGAGGAAACCCAAAAAAAATAATTGTTAACAACTAAACCAGAACAAGTAAAGGCTATGACAGAATAAAGTGAAGAAGAAGGTGATTTAACCAAAGAAGAGCTATTACAACTTATTCATGAAGAAGATGGAATGTAGAAAATCGCAAAAATATGGTCTATCAGACCTTCATATGAGCCGAAGATGATTTTAAACATACTAAGTGCTCATCTTGTGCACAACCATATTAAATTATAGAGTTTACAAAATATGTTGCCAAAAGAGATGATTGAATGCATCAAGGAAATTAGGGACTCTGAGTCTCAAAATAAGGAAGATGAAATAATTTTACACCTGAAGAAGTAGTACAGATTATCACTCACCAAACTAAAAGGGCACATGAATCAACTAAGGAAATGAATAAACACAACAAACAACATCTACAACTATTGTCTTCGATGGCCTCATGCAATCAGCAAGTACAAAAAAAGTTGGAACAAATCGAAACATAATTGAATAGTATTGGAAAAAACTTTAACATGTTTTAGGATCAAGATGGTGCAATTAAGAAAAGGATTCAAGAATTACAAACATAGCATACAAATGTTCAAAACACTAGAAATAGGATTTTTGACACCTTTTGGAAAGTGAAGGACATAACATAATGCAAACTGGAATAGTTGATTGAGATACTGAGGAAAGGAGAGATATTAGAAGAATCCATCACCAAACTAGAATCCCTCATCAAGATTATCAATCAGACATCTGAAAATAATAGTTTGATCACAATCACTAGGATTGGAATAGAAGCATGGAAGAAGTTTCTTCTGGAGATGATATAAAAATACAAAATAATCTTCTAATACAAGTAGTGGTTGTATTTCTTCATAGTTTTGAACCAGATTTTTAATAAGTAAGTTTTTGGTTACACTCCAAAAAGAAATTACTATAAGAAAAAATAAATTGTTTTTTCATTTGATTTCAAAGGGGGAGAGAGAGTAGTGAAAAATGCCTTATCAAATTTAGGGGGAGTTATGTCAGCTATAACTTTTTGAAGTCTTGAAGGATTGCAGTATGTTGGTTCCAACACTTAGTCATTTTTCTCTGTGTTGCCATAAATGCCAAATAGAGAGATTGTTGAGATATGGCTTCTAGTGTTATCTTTGATGGAAACCTAAGTCATTTATCTGGTCTGCACTTCAGTATTTTTCCATATCGAGAGACAAAGTGAAGAACAAGGTATCCTACTGAAGTTGAGTCTGTCAATCTACTTGCATTATGAGTTTATTAGTTTGGATTATGGATCTTATGGAATGGCATTGGGAATCTCTAATATCTTATTCTCGAGTTTTATGTCGTCGCATCAATTGGTTTACGAGTTAGGAGATCCAATTTATTGATTTCTTGTTTATCAGTGCAAAGAGTTGACTTGGTGAATATAATATGTTGCGGATATTTGAGGAGTAACTTTTTAAGTGTTCTTGTGTTCTAACATGTTTAGTTGGGTTCTCACTATGTTGTGCCCGACTTTGGATGGTGCACATTGAAAATCATTTATGGATTGAGGCAATGGTTGTAAAATATTTTATGTTTTATTGAAGCTGACATATAATTGATTAAATATTTTGTTGGGGATATATATAAGTGATCAATTATATATTTTTGATGTATGTACAATGTGTGTTGGTGTGTGTTGCAAAAATCAGAAGGATTACAGAGTGATTATGCACAATTTCACTTGTGCATAAATGGATTTATGATGCAAATTGAAGCAAAGAAGAGAAGAAGAGTAGAATCAGACAGAAGGTCAAGAAATTGACTAATGTGCTTAACCAAAACTATTCTCAATAATTTTTAGATGTTAATTCATATTTCACCACTCCTGATATCTTTTGACACTAATTGTAAGGCAGTGAGCTCTAGGAAATGTGTTTGAATGCAAGTGCATTCCCATTTTGTAAAACTTATATTTGAGTACTCAAATTATGGATTGACCTCCACCATGGTTTTTCCCCTAATAGGGTTTTCACATAAAAATCCTTGTGTTATGGTGTTGTGGATGGTTTGCATCTTTCTTTTGGTTTAATGATGTAAGTAGTTTTAAGATCATATTAATTAATTTAAATATTGCATAACATTGATTCACCCCCCTCTCAGTATTCCTTGATTCCAACAAGGCCAACAACATGTGATCTCCTTAGAAAAACTAACCTTGTCGAAAGGAAAATTTTAAATCACACTAAGATTAAAACTCTTGCTGATAGGGATGCTAGCGGCAGGAGGCATATGCACTCTTACCAACAAGGCATGAAGATAATGTATCAGAGGGACGTCTAGAATCAGAATGAGTCTAGTAGATCTCTCCGACTACGGTCACACCGATGGAAATCTCATCAACGAGAAACATGTCTCCTTTTTTCGATGAAGAAGGAGAACAACTATTCAAGAGACTTGTACAGTCATAATGAATCACTCATTTCCCACTGATCTATTGGGTCGCACCGAGGAAGGAAGTTTTGGGGAGATTTTTGCTGATTTTTCTGAATGACTAAAGTGATGGAAAATATAAATTAGAGAGACATGTATGATCAGATTGAACCCCTCAAGTCTCTCTAATGATTAAAGTCACACCGATAAGAATAATTTCAGGGAAATTCTCACTGACCCTTCTCAGTTGATAAAGCAGTAGAGGAAATGCTTCAACAAGACATATGGGGTCACAGTGGATTTCTCAAGTCTCCCTGACTATGCAGGTTACATTGATAGCCCAAAATAATGTGATTTCATCATTGAGAGAATCAGTAGTGGGGGGAATAAAATATGTCTCCTTAATGCTTCAAGTCACACCGATCATAGTGAATGCATATTTTGAATAAAGTGTGATTACGGTGGGAAGATAATCCATGAAGTTTCATCATTGGTATGATGTTGTGTATTGGAAACCTTAAACACAACCATCCCCTTGTAGAATATTCAATTTATTCAGAATAAAATGTGAGCCATCAAGCAGACAATAATATGGATTAGGAAAAAGCATAGGCGATTCTACTATGTTTGATATACATAGATAATAAATGGAACTCATGAATGATGCAGCACTGGATGAAATGTATGTAAATATAGGATTAGAAACCCTAATATCAGTGTGTTGAGGAGTGAACTTATTAGAGTGATATATGCGATCAGAGCAAGTTCCTCAAATCTTTCCAATCATAAAGGTCTCCTCAATGAGGTTTTCGAGAAGAGTCTTGCCGATAGCCAAACAATAGAAATTCATCAGTGAGAGATGTGAAATCAGTAAAGATAAAATAAGTCTCAATGATGCTTAAAGTCACCTTGATACATGAGTGCATTTGATCAAAGTGCAAACAAAATATAGAATGAAATATGATTATATTTAAAAGGAGTAATTTTAATTATGAAGTAAAATATTTTCCACCAAAGGGAGTTAAAAGGGGGGTAATTAGTTTTACCCAAATTGTATATTTAGTGAGTGAAAAATGGAGGTGAAGTTTCCAACAAAAGAATCATTGCAAATAGTGATGAAGATGAAAATACTTAATTTGACAAAGACAATTAATTAAATACGTTTTTTTTTAAGAAGAATATTGAAGAGATGCAACAAATATATATGAGGGGTCATAACACTAAAATAATGTATATATTCCAAATGAAATCAAAGGAGGAATGAGATTTAGAAGTAGGTAGTAGGATAGGTGGAATCGTTGACGAAACAAAACATTGTGCTATGTATTGTAAAATCTTTTTAAATAATGCAAATGTAGAAGAAGTCTTAATCTAGTGGCTAAAATCTGGAGTCTATTGTTTGCTGACTTGAACAATTATCTAGTTGTCTCCACCTTGTTGTTTCTCTCTTATTTGAACCTGTGTATCCAAGTTGATATTTCAGTTTCATCAAGACACATTTTTTATTTTGTGTAATTAAGTTAATTGGTTTCTATTAAAGAATTAAAATCCTTTTTATTGATTACAATAACTTGGAAGTAACATTGGATCGGTAAGAAGAGTTAGGTAATTTATAAGATTATCATCCTATCTCCAACATTGACATTTCCTTATTATTTAAACTGAAATATCAAGGATATTTTCAATTTATCAAGGCACATTTGTTGTTCTTGCGTGATTCAGTTAACTAGCTCCTTCAAGGAAGGATTAAATTATTTTGATTAATCACAATAATCTGGAAAAGGTCATTTGGATCAATAAGAATATTATGTCAGTCACATCCTTACACGTTTATACTAGGTATGAACAAGTATATGTGCCAAATAATTATAATTGTAGCCAATAAGTAAGTCACATATCATTTACATCTTGACTCCATTTATTCAATAGGAGTAGGCACTAGTCATACCAATTTCATTTTAGAATTTCATAAAATCTTATCTATACATGTACACTTCAAATTTCATTAGAAGTAGAAGTATTTAGTAAGTGTTCATCTCTCACACTTCATGCCACTATGGATAGATCCATAAATTCAACTAAGTCATACAATTCTAAATCTGGTTTAGCTATCAAGGTCCACTTGCCTAGGTTTATCAGAGCCTGAAGAGTAGGGAGTCATTAACTAAATAGGTTATCTCCATTAATTGGTTCAAGAATGTTGAAATTCTAATCATAGAGCTTGGCATAATCTTAGGATTTTTAACTTGCATTTTTGAGATCCAACAGATTGACAACAAATATAACAACTTTTTATAACTTTGAAAACTTTTCATGTTTTCTCTTCAAGATATCTTCAATCCTTCTTCAACCTAAGATTTACAACACAAACAGAAGAGGGAATTTTTTTTTGTGAATGGGTTTTTACTTGGTCAAAATCCTTTTGACTAATTAAACATTGAATTGAAATAATGAAATATGAAAGGAATGATGAATGAACAAGTGTTATATTGCAAATCACCAAACCCTTGAATAAACCTTTGGGGGACTGAAATCTTGATCTTGATCTTGCATGAAATGGCTTCAATGGATGTGGATCTTGATACATGAACCTTGACTTGAATGTTGACTTGGATCTTGAAACCTACATCACAATGTTAGCTCCAAAAACATGCATGATAGAAAAAGACTTTGACACAATGCTTTAGATCTTAACTCTTGTAATAAATAACTAATAATTCTACTCTTGAATGCCCTTGATCATAATATTTTCTCGTGAAAACATGAATTGATGCTCTCATAAATTTTCTAGTATTTGAATTGATGAAATAACCTTGTATTTATAGGTATCTATCCTTAACTTCCTAAAAATTAAACATTACAAGTCGACATTGAAATTCAAATTTGAGGACATTAAAATACTACTAAAACCATATTTTAAATTTTGTTTCAAAATCATAGCGAAAACCCATTCTCCAATGGGTGAATGGGTCCCAAGTCCCTATTCTTGGGATACACATAGCTCAAGGTAATTAATTGCAAGTATTGTCATTAATTATTGTCAGGTTTCCCCTTCAAACATGTAATTTATTAGGCTTGTAGATGTAAAATAGGACTTATTAAAGAAAAAATAAGTCCAATTTAATTGAGGGGACCCAAAAAAAGTGTGAAAATGTAAAAGAGTACATTTTCTAACACTATAGCTACAATCATTAATTATTGATTCATTATCAATTCGAGTACATCTAATTTTATGATCATTAATGTGAACAACAATCATAAAAGCATCATATTGGTTTTGGATTTCAGAAGGAGGTAATTCATGTCGAGGGAATTTGACATCAATTTTTTTTGTCTTCATACCATCTAATAAGGTTTCTACACCATTTAATTGATGAAAGATGATACAATAATATTTTGCAAATCCTCTTAGAGTATACCATTTTATGTAGGTGAAGTTCAAGAATTAACTCCCAAAAACAAATCTTAGCTAGATTATTATGAAGTTTCTCAACAAAATCATACTCTTTGCCCATATACTGAGGAAGACTAGGTGCGAGGGGAAGATATGGGTGATGAAATGGAATGGAGGCTTGCATTTTTTTGGTTGTTTATTATTTTGATTGTTATATGTGTGATAAACTGCATATTAATATGGTTGTTACAGTGTCACATTTTGGTGTACAGTTATTTTGAGTGAGTTGTTTGTGAAGTGTAGGATATGACTAGGAGGTTTACACTATTTTTAAGGAGGTCCAATAATAAGAGAAGGAATAGTTTGAGTTTGATGAACATGAGAAGAAGAATATATGATAAGCTTTGGTTGAGGAAAATTTTTGCAAAACATATTGAGAAGATACAAAGTATAGACAAGAAGCATTGTTTGGTTGATATTTTGATCAATTTTGATTAGAGGAAAGATATTTTCTTAGGAAAATATAAAGAATTAGGGGAACTATTGGAAACAAGGTACACTAAGATGGGGGGGGGGGGGGTGAATCAGTGTTGTGCAAATATTAACTTCATTAACCTTTATCATCAAGCATTATAATCATTCAAACATAGTGCATAAACAAGGAAATAAACACAACACCATAATGCTAATATTTTTACGTGGAAACCTTTTTTGGGGTAAAAACCACGGTGGATGGCCAATCCACAATTAGGATCTAAGTATACTCAAAATTAATATTATAAAAGAGGGATGCACTTTCATTTAGGTGCACTAATTAGAGCCCACTACTCAAAGGTTAGGCTCACTTCCTTACAAAATAAAATCTGATTAAATCAATCTAAGAGTTTGAACTGAGAGAATTAGAATCTACAAATTCTTGATTATAGTTTCAGTTAGGCTCAATAATTGATCTAATAGATCCAATAGACTAATTTTGCACTTATACTATGTTCTACTCATACACACAACACAAATATTCTATGTGCAAGGGAGTATGTGCATTATCGCCCTTTTGCTCCACTCTTATTCACAATTTGCACCAACAAACACATCAGACACATGCCAAAATGATATGGATGAATATATATATATCCGCAACATAGGATTGAATTACATTATGTCGGCTTCAATAGAACACAAGAAAATTAGAATTGTTGGCCATAAATTATGAAAGATATGCAATGTGTACCCTTAATGGTGTGCCACAACTTGGCTAAGACCCAAAAAAAATATAAAAACATAGAAATATTTAACTAATTGGTTCTCATACATCCACAACTTAATATATTCATGAAGTCAGCCACAATACAAGAAAAACTGAGAACAAGTCAACCAAATCTTCTAACTTTCACACGAACAGATATGAGCCATTGTGCTTCAGTAATAAAAAAGATAATATGCCAACAAAAACTCCCTAGGATGCGCAATACAAAATAATAATTTGAATTTGTCATAGAGATTAATGAAAATTTTGTTACCGGATATTATGTTCTTCCTTGATAATCTTCAATCTTCCTATCGGTATGACCAAATGATAGTATGTGGATTTGATCATCAATTAGGGTTGCCATCAAGGACAACACCAAGTGATACATGCAATGTCTCCTTCCAACAATCTCCCCCTTTGGCATTGATGGCAACACTTAGTGAAATATGACTAAGTGTCACACCATTACCAAGATAGACTGCACTGCCTTCTCAAAATTCCAAAAATTAAAAATACCATTCTCCCCCTGAGATGATTGAAAAAATTTCACTCTACTTCTTACTTCTCGCCCTTTGACATCAATGGAAAAGTTAGGGGTTGCATACCCAAAAAAATGAGTCAACTCATCAAAACTATTATGCAAAAATGTTACCTTAACTTACATGAGTTGAAAGATGTCTGCAAAGTCCTTCAGCTGAACCAAATTTGTGTCCCAAATTATTTTGAGACTTTCCAAGATTGTGATATGACAATAGATCAAATAATATTGTGTCTCCGTAGAATCTAGGTTGGTTGAATCAGAAACTCCTATAGACTCCTTTCCTTATTTTAGAGAACTAATCAATATGTCAAGTTTTGGATAAATTATCCTCTTGAGTTCACAAATCCTTGCCACAATTTTTTCATTTTCATGCTTTAGAATTTTTATCTTATCAAGGAGGGACATCACTTCACTCTTTATCTTTCTAATTCCACTAGTTAGAGGATAAAATATTTCGAATATGGTGCTTAAGTGGTTTTCTAGATCTTTCACCTTTTTCTCATTTTATTCAATGAACTATGAAAAAGATAGACATGCTTTGTAGATTTTACTGCCTCATGATAAAGCATTCTGCACATTCTTTACACATGTGGTTAAAAGAATTTTTTCTTGGGCAATCATCTACTTCAATACATCAAACCTTTTAACATCAAATTCCTTATGTACTTTTACCATGGCTGACTTTTCCAACAACTCAAAGTGAGTGTCAATTGAGTTGATAAGTCTTTTTAGTTCACAGGAGGATGAACTAGTTGAATCTTTCACATATGATGGCATTATCTTCTCCAGTACTCTAGATGCTAGACTTAGTAGTTCACTATACTCAATGTTTGATTTTAGTAGATCTTCTCTAGAATGTGCTTGATCGATCGTATCTACTTTAATTTTTTGGATTGGGATTAATATGGATAGGTCAATAGGACCTTCAATCAATTCCAGATCCAATTCTTCCTTTTGTTCAACCAAGAATTTATTTGCTACATCAGTAGTGTCTCTTCCTTCACTTTTCTTTTCTTCAACCGGACCATGAATCTCAACTTTCTTTTCTTTAGCTATTACTTTTTCAGTTGCAATTTCTTATTTGCCTTCAATGATTTCCATTTCCCCAACTAATACATTTTCAGGATTTTCAACTTTCGTAGGATTTTTTGTGTTGTCTACCGGAGGAGGAATTTGAATATCCTCAATCATGTCATCACTTGCCTTTTTATTTTTTGGATTTGCTACAATATTTTCAACATTTGTTTCTTCTTCTTCCTTTTTTGAACCAGAGGGTACTTCTTCAACATGTACCTCCTTGGCAACTACATCAATTCTCTCACTTAGCAATATTTTTTTGAGAATCTCCTTAGTCTCTTTTAACAATTCATCTATTTTCCCAATCAAGAGCTTTTCACTCTTGATTTGCTCTTAGATTATTTATTTTTTATTTTAAAGAGTGCCTTCATTTCATCTACTCACATTACCAAACAAAGCTCTGCTAAGATCCTTTCTCTCATTTGTTCTCATTCATTTCTAGCATTAACTCTCCACATCTCCAATATGTCATATAAATTTTTTGGTGGATTTGGCATTATTTGTATCAACACTTTATTGAAAATGTTCATATGGTTAATAGTTTCCTCTTCAAGAATTCTTCTATCAAACTCACCAAAAGACTCATACCATTCACAAAGTGGTTTTAAATTTCCATCTTTGATTATAGCTTTTTCAACTGCTTTAGCTAACATACCTAGTTTGTTGGTCTTTGGTTTCTTCTTTGTCTGGTTGTCTCCATTGGAAGGATTGTCTTTTGTGATTGATGTTGCCTTAGTACCTTGATGTTTGATTTCTTTTACTTCTTCATCAAACTCTTTCTCTTCATCCTCAGAGACAGTCATATACACTCTTTTTCTTTTTCCTTTCTTTCTCTTCCCATCTTTACTAGATCCCTTGGCTTTAGTTTTTGCAGGGAATGATTGTGTTGTAGGGATTGAATGGGGTGCAGAGCTTCTAGTTGTTCTATCTTGAGTAGATGGTGTTTTCAGACCAACTGCTTAACCTTTTGTTGTTTCCTTAGCTTCCTCCCTTGAAGCTTCAGCCTCTTTCCTTTGATTTCTTCCTTCTTTTAGCACTTTTGTAGGTACTCCCATACTCTCTGCAAGAATTTCAACTTCTTTTCTAACTCTTTTAGTAGTCACGGGATTTTTTAGTTCACTATGTACCTATTTTTCTTTCTCTATATACTTTTTGAATCTTTCATATACTGAATCCACTAGTTTTCTTATTATGTGTTGAGCGTACATATCTAGAACTTTTCCATCAAATTTGTATCCCATGGGCATGATCCAGATTGTCCTGGGATCAGTTGCCTCCATCATACACTAATCAATACTCACCATGAAGCAAAGAGAATTCTTGTATTTCTCCACAATAGAGGTATAAATTATTTCCCTTGATTACATCATAGACTAAAAGCCTTTGAAGTATCCCTAAATAGCTACATTTCTTGTTTTCATATCTCCAAAATCATATAACAGATCTTTGATCTATTCAGCTACTAGTTTGTCCTTTTGCCACTCAAATTTTCCAACTCCCTAAACTTTACCCATGAAGTAATAGAACAAACACAAAAGTAGGGTACCATATTTAAAATAATTTTTCTTATCTTTCTTTATCTTTTCCAGATCTTGCATTAACTAAAGTCTCAACAATTCACAAAGGTCGTAGTTTGCATTTTCCTATACCATTTGATAGGTGGCATAAATTGTTGTGTCAGATACAGAGTTCTCTGTGCTAGAACTATAAATTTTGTATCCTATGACCATGGATGAAAATTTCACATCTACATCAATAATGTTGTCAATGGTCATTTCTCTTCTATCATATGTTGATCATG
Source organism: Sequoiadendron giganteum (assembly GCA_007115665.2). Classification (NCBI taxonomy): domain Eukaryota; kingdom Viridiplantae; phylum Streptophyta; class Pinopsida; order Cupressales; family Cupressaceae; genus Sequoiadendron; species Sequoiadendron giganteum. Next base: position 126,871,388 of record CM021101.1, on the reverse strand, counting down.
TGGCAGTGACTATTTGGTTATTCACATACTTGAGAATAGGTAATCCACCGAAAGAATTCAGACTGGTTACTGTACATAGAGCTTCTTTTTTAATTTTGAATGAAATAGTTGGCCACAAAAATTCATCATGCACTCGCCTCAAAACATATCGAACCCATTCCAACCCCATAAACATAGGAAACTTCACCATCTGAGTGAATTTCTTTGTTTCTATAATTTTATGTTTTGGCTTTACAGAGAAATTTTCATCAACGCTATGATGATTGTACAATTTCATAAGTTGAGAACTTCCTATTTCTTCAATATTTGCATGAATGTAAACCCTAATGTCCTCTGTGTGTAACACAACATACAGAATGGACAAAAATTCTCCTAGAGGATCAGTCTCAAGGGATTTGTAAGAATGCCACATAAATTTAGGTCGAGGTCGATCCTTAACTTAGACTACTAGAGGGGTATTCATTTTCCCAAATCACAATTTTGTAAAGTTTTCTAAAAAAAAAAAACCTTTTTGTTGGATCACAATTTAAATGTTGAAACACTTTTGATGCTTGAATCTTACCTCAAATCGCTAATGTTCACGTATGAGCTCTCCAAAATTCTTTTCTTCCAAATGCAAGGTAAAAAGTGAAGTGTCGAAATTACCTTTTATTATTTTACACACCTAACTCATTTGTCGTAATAAATGCTTTAATCGTAATTCATCTGATTACCCTGTATTAGTACACCATGATGGATAAAACATCTGCAGACCTCCAATTTGACATACCACTTCCTCTAATGAGTTCAACAACATATGTTAATAATTTATGCATCTACTGAACACATCCACATCATGTATCTCTTTCTTGTCAAGGTTTTACATGATTTTCTTTGACAATTCCCCTAGGCCAAATGCCTAAGACTAATTCTCGAAGGAATTACTAGAGGCCAATTTTTGTGCTAGCACACTTTCTTCCATAGAGGGTTCTTTCTTAACCCATTTATTTTGCATCTATTTCTTGACCACATCTACAATGATTTTCCGTTTTCCTTTGATGTCCTTCTACATATTTATTTGTTCATTTACTGGACCTTTTCTGTTCCAGCAATGTGTTACAATATTATCAAATTTTTTGCTATTGTAGAGAATGACATTTCTCTTACTAGGCTAGTTGTTCCACTGATTTCCTCTTGATCTTCACTAATTAGCAATATGGCCAAGTCTATTGCATGTATAACATCTCAGGTTTCTATGAGATTGATTCATCATACTTCTACATTCATTTGACTTATGACCAATCTTATGATATTTAAAATACTGACCTGAGAATGATGGACCATTTTGATTCATTCTGCTTTGGAATTGAGCAGCCATGTGTCCAAATTTATTACAATTTTAATAGTATCCATTAAATATTTTAGCATTAGGTTTCCTTACCAAATACCTTTTAGATTTGTTCCCTTGGTTTCCTTTTTTGAATCTTCTTTTCTCAGATCTGGAACTTTCTCCTTCTTCATATCCAAGACTTTGCTTGTCACCATCACTCCTCTAACTTCTAGTTAGTTCATCAAGCATGGAAGAACTAGCTTTGAACTTCTCTTTATACTCATTAGTAGAAGCAAGTGTAGGATTGGAGAAATAAAAATCCACAGAACCTGATCAATCCTTATAAAAGGAGATCTAAACCTAAAGGAAACCCTAACCCTAAAGGTGAGTGCATTTAATAATTAATATTAATTATTAAATGACTAATATATGTGCATAAAGCAAAATCTTAAGAGGAGAGTAAAGTTAATTAATTACTTTACTCTAACACCCCCCCTTAAGATGAGCAAGAGTGCAGCTGCAAACATGTGCAAAAAAGCAAATGTAACTACAATGTAAGAAAGCATGAATGGGTCCCGGCAATAAGGCTTGATCAGGTAACCATGTACAAATGCAATAATGAGGTAGAGAAGGAAAATCCAGTGGGACAACCCCCCCTACAATGAGATGACTGCTACAAAGAAGCACTGGAAGAACACTGTGGAGTAACACTAGAACTGCAATCTAGCAAGCAAGGAAAGAAACTCCTGTCACAATGATAGATGCCTGATGTAGAATCCAAAAAGAGATCCTAAAGTGGTAGATGATATTCCTCCCCTTGGGAAGAAACGGATCCAAGGGATGATGTCGAAGAAAACATGTGAAGAGTGATGAACCAATTTGTCTCAAGATGTGTGCCATGATAGGATGCCGAAGAAACTCTCTATTTGAATTGAAACAAATGATGTCAAATCCAAACTGATGTGGAGAATCCTGAAATGCAACCTCTAAATGCACTAATAATGGTGGGCATATAGTAATAACCTGATTGTCAAGGTAGAGGAGATGAATGTCCTCAAAATAATCGTTGAAATCTGCAATATAGGACTCAACAAACAAGAAGGATATGTCTGCAAGATAAGAGTCCAAAGTAGCTATGTCTGGAAGGTGAATGATGCCCTGCTGCACTGAATCAGGAACAACAGGAGATGCTGATGAAGTCTCAGTCTACAAAGTGGGAACATGAATACAAGTCTCTGAACCATCAGCACATGCAAGACCTGTAAGATACTCAAGCTCCTCTAGAGTACAATTATCATAGGGTATGAAATCTACATCTGCAAGAGGGATGAAACAATCTGCAGCGGGATTCTTTGGGAATGGAGAGATATTAGGGTCTCCAAAAATCTCCCAAAGATGTTGCCAAAGTGTGTGAGGACAGCGAATGTCAGATAAAGCACACAAAGTGTCAAAATCAACACTACAACCAATAACCCCTACAATATGATCTCGAATAATAACCCATGCTGATAAACCCTTGATGTGTCTAGTGCAGGTATGAGATCATATAAAAAAGGCAAAATATTGAGCCACTTAGAATGTGTAAGTATGCCCTTTGCCCATGACTCATAATTATCCTTATCTAGAAATACAACTGAAGGGTGAGTAGAAAAACCCATTATACTCACTCAAATGAAAAAATCAGAAATTGAAACTCTCAGCCATAATAAATCATATCAACATAATCCATCCCACACAAACAGATCCCATGTAGGTGCCAGAATGTCCAATTAATTACGCAAAGTGCAAAAACACAGAAAGCTGAATAAAATATACTTGGTAAATTTTCTGATTAAATAGACTATAAATATGGGAAGAGCACTGACACACCCTTCCAACGCCTATTTGTTTGCACAAAATGGACTCCAGATGCAAAAGATATGCCTCCTGAAGTGTAAAACTTAAGTTCTGACTTTGACTGGAAAAAAATACTACAAAACGGAAAAATCAGAAAAACTCACCAGCACCACTACAATGGCACCGGAACCAGCTTTCCGACGCCTATTTTTGTTTGAAAATCTGAGCTAAGACGCCCGAGATACACCCTATTTCGTGAAGGTAGGTTGAAAAGGTGCATGCAAGGCAGTTTAAGCCCTCAAGGGCAAAAGTCTTCGGCCCTTGGTCACATGGACGACCAGGGGGCTAGCGGCTGGGTGCTGGGTGTTGGAGCCCCTGGTCTTTCATATGACCATCGTAGGAGCTGAGGAGGCCGACAGGGGCTGGGGATAGGATCCCGGTCGCCACATGACCTCGGCCTGGTAGAGGTAGCCCGAGCGGGCTAGGAGAAGCGGCACGGAGGAGGAGCCACTGGTGGCCAGTGGCGGAGGGGAGGCCCCGGGGGGCATGCAGGTGGCGCATCCATTTGAACTGGCTGCGCAAATTTATTTACAAAAACCTTTAAAAAATCAATAAAAAATCAATTTTTTATGTATTTTGTTGAATTTTTTGCTTCGAAGATCGTGTTGTGAGGTCGTACGGCCCTGGACTAAACAAAAATTTGCTTCACCTGGCAAATTTGTCCAAATCAGACATATTTTATATCAAAATAGGGGTTTTTGGACTCTACGAGCTCAATGGTGAGGTCCGTTTGAGCTCAAAATGCACCAAAAAAAGAAACCCCCTATTCCAAATAAAAATTAGAAAACAAACATAGATCTGATGTGACCAAAACCTAGATCTCTAATTCTTTCAAAAACTGAACAAGCTACAGCAGATCTAGCTCTGATACCATGTAGGATTTGAGAAATACAAATCCACAGAACCCGATCAATACCTGCATGCAAAAGACTTGTCACAGAGAAAGAGAGAGATCAAGACAAGGGTTTGGCTCTCACAATGTGCAAGATGTATTATCAAAAAACTGAATGAATCAAAAAAAAGATACAAGAGATCAATCCTTATAAAAGGAGATCTAAACCTTTAAGGAAACCCTAACCCTAAAGGTGAGTGCATTTAATAATTAATATTAATTATTAAATGACTAATATATGTGCATAAAGCGAAATCTTAAGAGGAGAGTAAAGTTAATTAATTACTTTACTCTAACAGCAAGTTCATTCTTGAGACTATCCATCTACTCTTCAAGTGCTTTTTCACTATTTTTAGATTGTTCCAATTCATTGTCCAATCGGCTGCATAATTGAACTTTTTCTTTCAGGGACTATATAAGGTCTTCTTCATTTTTATTTTTGTCTTCAATCTCCTTGGTCATCTTCATTATGATAGATTCCATCTCATGTTTTAGAATTGTATTATCTTTGGTAATCTTTTCACATTCCTCTATCTTTTCTTTAGGGGATTAACTGTTTTGTTCTTCTTTAATGCTCTTACAATCATTCTGCTTGATTTGATCACAGAGTTCCTTTCTCTTTTCTCTAGAATTTTTGATGTGTCTTTCAGAGATTCAATGAATTTCTCAGCATTTGATAGGTTTTCTTTTAATTTATGAACTTCAGCCTTTGACTAGTCAAGATCATCCAAGGGCACAAAAATTTGCTGTTGAAGATTGCTTGAATCCATTCGAACACCTTTCAAGATCTCTTCAAGTGGTTAGACTTCTTTCAAAGGAACTAGTTCTGATACCAATTGTTGGAAACAAGCTACATTGAGAGGGGGGTGAATCAGTGTTGTGAAAAAATAAACTTCATTAACCTTTATCATCAAGCATTATAATCATTCAACCATAGTGCATAAACAAGGAAATAAATACAACACCATAACACCAAGATTTTTATCTAGAAACCCTATTAGGGGAAAAAACCATGGTGGATGGCCAATCCACAATTATGATCTAAGTATACTCAAAATGAAGATTACAAAATGGGAATGCACTTGCATTCAGGCGCACTGCTTAGAGCTCACTACCTTACAAAAGACAATCAAATGAAATCCATCTGAGAGAATTATCATCTACAGATGTTTGATTAAAGTTTCGGTTAGGCTCAATAATTGATTTGTTATCCAATAGACTGATTTTGCACTTCTGCTATGTTCTGCTCATACACACAACACAGATCTTCTATGTGCAAGTGAAACTATACATTATCTCCCTTCTTCTCTACTATTATTTGCAATTTGCACCAAAAAACACATCAAAGACACACCAAAATGATATAAACAAACATTATATATCCACAACATTGGATTCAATTACACTCTATCGGCTTCAATAGAACATAAGAAAATTACAACTGTCGGCCTCAAATTATGAAAGATATGCAATGCATACCCTTAATGATTGGCCACAACTTGGCTAAGACCCAAACAAAGATATTAAAATATATAAATATTTAACTAATTTGTTCTCATACATTCGCAACTTAATAGATTCATGAAGTCAACCGCAATACAAGAAAAAACAAGAACAAATCAACTGAATCTTCTAACTTTCACATGAACTAATATGAGCTGCTACACTTCAGTAAAAAAAAAAATAATATTCCAACAAACATTCCCTAAGATGTACAATACAAAATAATAACTAGAAAACATCATATAGATTGATGAACACTATGTTACCGAATACTTTGTTCTCCCTTTATAATCTTCAATCTTCTTGTCGATATGACCAAATGATAGTATGTAGATTTGATCATTGATTAGGGTTGACATCAATAAAAACACCAAGTGATACATGTAGTGTCTCTTGCCAGCAAGAATAAGGGCCAAATGGAAATATACAATAGAATCCAATTTTTTTTGGAAATACTATTAGAAATAGGAACTGAATCTAGATATATTTCACAGAGTAGGGTTTTTCAAAAAAAAAATTTGGATCAAATTGGTTTGTTAGGGATATGGGTGCCCTAGCCTAAAAATTTGGGTTTCTAGAGTCCTAGAACATGTATTGTAGGTGTGTAATAGTCTATAGGTCTTTTTTTGTGAAGACCTAGGTTTGAGAACAAACAAAGTTCATAAAATATAGTTGGCCCTAATTTGATGATTAGAGGAACATATAGTCATCAATGATAAAATTTAAGCCTTCAAATGAGATGGTAGATAAAATCATCTTCATGCATAAATTCCCCCAAGAGGTAGGAAATAGGGTAAGGTGTAAATATAAAATTATTCCAATGAAATGGTAGAAATATGTGTTTAGGTTTAGGTTTTTGCAAGGAATTAAATTATTTAAATGCTCTATTTTTCCAAAATAAACATATACAATTTATAAATTGAAATAAAATCAGTCAAATACCTACCCTAAATAAGGAAAATAAAATTTAAAAGAATACAATTAAAGCCAAATATTTTGCAATTTTGATCTTAATTGTATTTTCAATGGTTTTTAATGTTTAATTAACAAAGAGTGCAAATGCTTAATTTTGAAATTGAAACAAATAAAAATTGTGAATTAGGAAAAGAAATCCTAGTATCCAACTAGATTAAATAGGATTAGCTTATTTTCACTTGCCCTCTCCATTCAAACATAAACCAACTAGGATTTTTTGATTGGCTTGTTACCATAAGGGAGATCTAATCTCCTAGGGTTTTTGTTCTCTTGATTTGTAAAGATGACAATTTTAATGTGTGTTTTAACAAGCCTATTTAATATATACAATAGATTTGAAAATGTAATTTAGAACATAGATTAAAATGGAAACTGACAAGACAAAACCAAAATTAGAGAAATTGTGACAAAAAGGAACCTATGACTGAGAGATGACCTTGAATTGTCGGGACAAGAGATTGGGTTCCCTAGACTAGAGAAGTTTCCTTTTCAAAATATGTAAATCTCAAATCTTGTGTTACAGTTTGCACTATGCTTTTTGTGACTCTCTATTGTTCAAAAACTTCTAGATCTATCCTACACACATGAAAAGAGGGGAAAAGGTTGTGTTGTATAGGGGCTTTCCTAAGTTGAAACCCATTTTGGTGTTTCCATCTCCAACTACAAAAAATGATGATGATCAAGAGGTTGTCCCCTAGGTCAGAAAAAGGCCAAAAAAAAATAATAATTGAGTAAAATAAAATTATAAATGATAATGTTACCTTGGTATGAGATTTTTGATGAAGTTATGCCACACAAAATTTTTCCACAAATGTTGATTAAAGCACCCCTTGATTTCATGATAGACTTGCAAGAGGTTTTCTCAAAAAATAAAATAGATTGATGTAGATAGCTTATAGAGGATAACTCATACATCTTCATAAAAATGGCATGATTAATCAAAATATCTCCTTGTTCATAATTAATTCATTCTTTATAATGTTTTCCAACCATGATCTTGATTAATTAAAGTATTATAATAATGTTGTTAATTCGTCCCTTGAATTTTCCTTGGCTACTTCTAGGATTCTCAATTGTAGTTCCAAGATTGCTAGCTCTTGTCTTATGATTACAAATGGTGAAAAAGACTTGTATTTATGACCATTGTATTGATTCCTAATAAATTAATTACAAACAATCGACAAATTAAATTAGATTTTAAAATGCTAAAATTTCATTAATGAATATTTAAACTAGCGCTGATATAGGCTAGATAGGGGTGCTAGCACCCTAGTCTAGACCTATTTTGGTTTTTTTGTCATTAAATAAATATTAAATAATATTCACAATTTAATTTTTATTTTTCAAAGATGACTATAAAATGGGAAAATGACAAGCATGATTAGGTCCAATCAAATAGGGGAGAGCTAAATCTAGTGTGAATTTCTTAGGGCTAACAATTTATGAAGTTACACAAATCAAAAACAAGATATTCAAATAACCTAATTTTTTTTATCACTTTTTAGATTTTATGCTATGTAAATTATAAAATTGAAGGTGTGAGAAATGTTGGGTTCATAATAATGTAACGACAGAAAAGAGATCCTAGACTTAACTAGTAGACTAACTTGGATCAATTCTTCCCTTGCCCCCACATTTGAATATAAACCAACTATGGTTTTGAGGATTGGCTAGCTACCTCAAAGGAGAGCCAATCTACAAGGGTTTGGTTCTTTTAACTTGTAAAGAGTTTGAATTTGATGTCTATTTTAATAATCTTATTTGGCATAAACCCTAGATCTAGAAATGAAATTTTTTTACCCAAAATTGATGAAACGAAAAGGGTTTTTAAAGGAGATTCTTAGCTTTCCACCAATATAATTATTATTTACTTTGAATTTTATGAATAATTATTATTCATTTTCTATTTGAATTATGAGTAAAGTCCTAATTGATAGGCTGATTGAAAAACATCTATAGCTTGCAAATGTTATCTTATTTTTTGAATCTGAAACATGCATTACATTCTATACTTTACATACTATAGCATTAAAAAAAAAACAATCATGAAGTTTTGACCAAGTTAAGGTGGTTAGACATACAAGTTTTAATATTTTTAAAAATTTGTAATAAAAAATTTATAATTAATTATTTACTTGGAATTTTTAAAAAAAAAAATGTGTATCACATTGGGACATGAGTCCCCTACTTAAATCTAAAATTTTATAAAAAATATTATCATTTTTTTGTGGTTAGGGTGGTTAGACAGACACCTACTTCTTATTTGTCCTTGAAATTTAAGTACTATTGCATTGAAATTTCAAATTTCACCAAATAGATTTTATTTTTTTAAATAAACCTAGTAGTTTAGAAAATACATTTAGTTTTCTAGAGATTCTATTCTTACATATTTTTGAAATAATATAGATAACTTATTCAAATTTTTAATTCAAGTTTCCTAACTTTGATTTTCTGAATTTTATTGCCACTGAAGGGCCTATTTTTTCCATGATGATCCTGCACATACCCAAATATGATTCCTTTTTGGATCTTTAAACTTTATATGATAGGTTACAGCTTTCTATGTGTTTCCTTGTATCTTTTTGTTGATGAAACTTTCAAATCTATTTTGCACACATGAGAAAAGGGGGAAAGGTTGTAATGTGTACAAGTTTTCCTAAGTTAAACCTTATTTTGGTGTTTCCACCTCCACAAATAATAAATGATGATGCTAAATAGGTCTTACCCTAGGTTGGGTAGAGGCCAAATAAACAATAATTGACTATAATTATAAATGATATTAAATAATGTTATCTTAGGTATGAAATCTTTGTCAAAGTGACGCTCAGACCATTATTTGGCACAAAGGTTGTTTGATGGATGATTGAATTGATCCAAGACCTATAATAGACTACCTAACAAAAAAAAAAAGATTGGTATAGCTATGAATAGAATAAGTCATATACATCTTCATAACAAGAGAATGATTGATCATGATAATTTCTTGTTCATAGTGCCTCTTTTCTCTTTTCTAATGTTCAAATCAGAAGAAAACTTGTTTATATCTACATCAATCATCAAGGTTCACCCACCTAGGTTTTGTAGATCTCGAAGTGCAGGGAGTGATCAACCATATAGTTTTACTCCATTTGTTAGTCCAAAAATGTTGTAAGTCTAGCCATAGTGCCTGGCATCCTCTTAGGATTTGCAACTTGCATTTTTGAGACCTAATAGGACCGCTAGTGGTTCAACAAAAATAGCATTTGTTGTTTGTAGAATATCATATTTGTATTTAAAATAAAACTTATATGCAACCTAAATAGACCAAATACCTATTGGTTGTTAGTGTAATTAATTAATTAATTATTACACTAGGATAAGTTAACTTAGGGTTAATTAATCATATTAGTCCTAGGTTACTTTTTATCATTTAATAATGGTGTTGAGATAAGATTCCCTTCTAGAAGATGAGTTGTCTTTTCTAGAAGTTATCTCCATCTTGTTATCATTCCCTAGGTTAGGGTTTCTTGTTGTCACATGAAGTGTGATTTGAACACTTGGCAACATCTTATGCATTTTAGGTTTTGCTCTTGCCTATTTAATCAGGCATATGTACTCTTTGTAATTAAGAATCCAGATCATCATAATAGAATCTCTATTTTGAATGTCATTATCATACTTTCTATGTGGGTGAATATTTCTTCCTGGCAAAGGTCCTATATTGAAGTCTGCAGCTTCATCAAGGCAACCTATGTATCCAACATTCCAACATGGTATCAGAGCTGTTCCAGTGAAGGTTCATCCCAGGATCAAGAAAGTTTGGCTCCGATTTGGACATATTCAACCATTTGAGGTATATCTAGGGTTTTTGCATTTTGTACTATCCATACACATTTGCAGAAAAAAACATCCTCCCTTTCAGTCCTCCATCATGGCAAAATTTTTTTAGATCTGCAGGAATTTTTTATTTCCAAAAAAGGGCTAATTTTTCTATAGTTTGGGCAAAAATTTAAATCTGGGGCGACCTGCTATTTTATTCCTAAGTCGACATCATATTTTTCTAATCTGTAGACTATAGGGTTTGATAATATTCATCGGAATTTTATTTTTTATTTTTTGAATTGCCATAAAGGCATTATTCAGAAAATATATATTTGGGCCGATTTTTTTGGTTGATGCATTCTTTTTTTGGTCTGCGGATTTTTGCAGGGGGTACTCCTGTCGGCCACCATACCTGACATTCCGTCTGACGTACTGGCCGACATTCTTCTGTCGGACCATTCACATCCGTCCGGGCCCCTGTGTTTCTCCCGGCCGTCGGCCATCCTTCCACCGACGGTGCTCTCCCCGACCACCGTTCTCTGCCTAGCCCCCGCCGACTGTCAACATCACCAGTTATCTCCACCACCGGTCTCCGTCTGTGTTTCCCCCTGCTGACAAAGCTCCGGTCACATCATGAACCAGAGGCTCCGCTTGCTCCCAGTGGCGCCGCCCCGGAACCGCCCGCTGCTTCGCTGGCGCTCCGCCCTACGACGGTCCTATATTTTTTTTTGCTAGCTACACCTACAGTCACATCAGCGACCGAGTGCTAAGCCCAAAGGGGCTTATTTTTTGCTCCTTGTTAGCCTGCAAAGTGCCTCATCTAGGCATTTTTTTCATTTTATCATATCTTTTCACCAGGGTATCAAAAATTTGTAAACGAGATACCGTCAGAAAGGGAATTCAGTGCTCTTTCCAGTGGTGACATCCATTCTGGGAAATTTTACATCCAAAAAATTCTACAGTCAACTGAAGTCAACCTTACAATTTGGACATAAAAACTCATATCTTCGCAACCGTTGATCGAAATTCAGTGATTCTAGCGGCATCAGGAAGGTAATTCTGAGATCTTTTCATCAGTCCAGTCACCTTGATTAGTTTCAACTCTAGGTACTCTTGCATTGCTTTTGTTCAATTTGGTGCATTTGTTCAATAACTTGGATATCCTGAAGCTTGGGAAAAGGTATTTTGTTTTGGGTGGCATCACTTCAACTGCATATTAGCTTTGGGAGTTTCTATTTTCTACTGAAGGTCATTGTCTTTGTACTTTTGGAGAAATTTGTTTGTACATTATGGGGCTTGCATATTATCCTTCTTTGACTATGTTGCACACGGGAAACTATAAACAATGGCGAGATGGGATCATCCACCATCTCCAAACACTTGAGTTGTTGCCACATTTGTATGGTATGGTTCCCCATCCAGGTCAAGGTATTCAGAAATTTGCTTGGAGTTGTAGAAAATATAATGTTTTAGCAGTGATTGCAATGCATGTTGATTGTGATATTTTGGAATCTATTGATCATTGTGATAGTCCTCACATCCTTTGGACTAAGATTTGGGAGATATATGGAGATTCAGATACTCCACCCTTCCTTGATGGTCATGATTCAGAATGTCAGGTTTCAGATCAAGTACCCCATGATGATATTGCTATGCAGGAGGTTGTTTGTTTGGATTGCCTTGAATCTTCCGAAGAGGTTGACAAGGTTGCTTCAGATGATTCTTCTTCTCCATCAGAGATAGTTGATATCCCTTCAGATTTAGTGATTCCTTGTCCAGAGTCATTGATTGAGGCTTCCATCATCATCATTCATCAGGACATCCTTGAGGGGATATCACTCCTCTATTCATATTTTTCATATATGAGACTTCCTCCATCTTCATCGGAGTTTCTTCTGCATCTACCATTAGATTGGATTCAGTCTTCTTTCAGTGGTTTTGAGGACACTTCATTATGGGGGGGCAATCAAGTCTCCATCTATTCCTTTCCTTCCTTCAATTCCTATCCGGAAAGGGAAGCATCGGAGACAAGTTGTTTGTCGAGATTGGATCATATTTTGTCTACATACACTTACATTTCTTGCAGGTGATCACATCTTTTGGGGGGGGCTATATAGTCTCTCTATTTTCCTCCTATGGGGGAATTTTCATTATATTGTATCCTTGTGATGATTGTTGTCCTTGGGGGGATGATGTTGAGTCCTCCAATCATCACCTTTCTATATTTCATCTCCTTTTTTGAGAGGGGTTTTCTTCCCACTGGGTTTTCCCCTTTTCTCCATTTGTGGGAGATTAGTTGCATTTTCATCCTATGTACATGGGTACCTAAAATGGCCATCAGTCAGGACCCATCATCATCATCATCATGCATAATCATTGCATTTTCATTTCCTCCCTAAGTTGCACTTATGGGGGGGTGTTAGTGTAATTAATTAATTAATTATTACACTAGCATAAGTTAACTTAGGGTTAATTAATCATATTAGTCCTAGGTTACTTTTTATCATTTAATAATGGTGTTGAGATAAGATTCCCTTCTAGAAGATGAGTTGTCTTTTCTAGAAGTTATCTCCATCTTGTTATCATTCCCTAGGTTAGGGTTTCTTGTTGTCACATGAAGTGTGATTTGAACACTTGGCAACATCTTATGCATTTTAGGTTTTTCTCTTGCCTATTTAATCAGGCATATGTACTCTTTGTAATTAAGAATCTAGATCATCATAATAGAATCTCTATTTTGAATGTCATTATCATACTTTCTATGTGGGTGAATATTTCTTCCTGGCAAAGGTCCTCCATTGAAGTCTGCAGCTTCATCAAGGCAACTTGTGTATCCAGCATTCCAACATTGGTAACCATAAATCTTTGTTATCTCTAGTTTGTATATTCAACACAAATGGACCAATAGTTGAGCACAGAAAACTATTTCTTGTTATAAAAATAACACATGATTATTTAAAATACAACTTATATGAAACAAATATGGACCAATAATTGAACACTAATTTTTTTTTAAAGTCCTTCAGATTTAATGCGAAAATAAATTTTATTTTTTGTGCAAACCTTTTATATTTGTGATAGGAAAAACTATTAATATGAAATACTCCAATTCTTGTATATTGCACTACCCTTTAATAGTTGTACACATAAGAACAATATGTTTTCATTATGATAACAATGCTTGCTTAAATGAGTGTCTTATTTTATTAAATGAGAATTTTATTTTATAAATGACACTTATAGTGGACAATTATAATATTTTTATTGTTGGTTTAAATAGGTTTTTTACCTATCTATTCAATAGTAAGTCATATTTACATGTTAAGTTTACTTAGGTCTTATGAAGGAATATTTCTAGGTGTTGGTTCCCATTAGATCTTACCTCATATTTTGAATTTTAACACATGTGTCCTAGGTAGTTATGATAAGTTGTTTCATGTCATAGGATTAAGACACTTGTCATAATCCCATTTAATCCTATGTCTCACCCTGGCTATATGACCAGGTGGTCTCATGGGTAAATCATATTGAATATTGATTGCATCCTTTGATAGAATAGAATTATTTTTCATAATTGATTTCTCTTGTGCTTTCATGAAGTTCCTAGATCTTGGGTGGCTATAATCTTCAGCCAAATCTTGCATGTTGTAAAGTTATTCTATATCAACTCTTACATGATGTAAAATCTTGTGGGATTGATTAGATTGTTAGTATTTATTGAGAGATATAGGTTTAAAATCATGGAAAATATTGAAAATTTTAGTATGCTCTTCTCTTGCATTAAATGATGATCTAGAGAATCAAAAACTATTGAATGAAATACTAGATTTGGGGGTTTCCTCTTTGTGGCTTCATATTGTACATTTAAATTGAAACTTGCTGGTGCAAATCTAAGCTCACCATAGATATCAGAAGGTTTGAGAAAGCCATTTTTCCCATTTTTTGTCCAAATCATAAATATGAGGCTAGATCTATGAGGGTTTGAAGTTAGAGTGGTTGCTAGATCTAGAAGGTAGCTATAATTTTGGAGCACTTTGGGCTAAAAACGACCTTTCCATCGTATCCAAAAGGCTCAAAAACCCTAAGATCAATTGTCAATATGTTAAAATCGGATAAATTTTCCCTAGGCCTCAAGAAAAAATTTCCCCTATTTGGTTATAAAATCACGATCATTGTTGCATAGTCAGGCATAATGATTCACAAGAAGAAAAAAATATTTTGTTAGGTTTAAATTTTTCTAAATTTTTTTAATGAAAAAATATAGTTTTTGAGAAAATTTATTTGAATTTTATTTATTTTTAAATATATGTGTGTGTGTACCTTGCTTACAGAGGGTATTGAAAACCTTTTGTAGAAGAAGGGTACCACAACCATTTAGGCACATGTGGAATACTCATAGTGGACCACACAAGCCCCACAACCTCACCTAAGTTTGACCCCACCATCTGGGCTTCGCCCACCGCCCTATATTCCTTATGGTCAATGGGGTCCGCCACAACCCCACCATCCAGTCTTCGCCCATCACCCTATATTCCTTATGGTTGGTGGGGTCCACCCTGACTCCACCATCCATGCTCTCCTTTGGTTGGTGGGGTCTCACCTAGGATAGTGGGGTTGGGGCCTAGGATAATGATGAAGCCTTGGGTAGTGGGGTCCACCTTAGGTAGGGGATTGGTGGGGTGCCTATTCATTATACAAATATGTCTTGATCCCCCCTTCCCCTAATCAAATCAAATAGGGATCACCATACATTGAGTAAGTGAGTGAGTGGGTGGGTGAGTGAGTAATTGGGACCCTAATCCCCACCTATAGAGAATTGGGGTCCTATAACTCAAGATGGTTGGGGGTTGGAGTGAGTGTGTTCATGCCTATATGGGCCAATGGGAGAGGCCCCAAAGGGGGGAATTGATTGATTGGGAAAGAGCTAGATGGAGGCCCCTTATATGGATATATGGAAACCCCCCGCTTTAAATTATGAAGGGCCTTTAGTACAGTTCTATACTCTAGTAGGGTTGGTTTGGTTAGTTAACTTACCAACCACATTTTGTTTCTTGAACTTTAAATCGATAGTTAGAAAGAAAATATTTCATTTTCTAAGATTCCTCTACAACCACCGTACCATGGAATGTTTTGGTGAAGAGAATATTTCACTGAATAGAAGAGTATATTCCATTTTTACTGACTGGTGATCGTCAAATTTAATATAGTAGATTGATGAAATCATCACTACATCAACAAGCTTAAATATTATTTTCCCCCTCTCTCTAATGAATCTTTTTAAATTTTATTCCAACTTCGAATCACCATAACTCAGTCATCCAAACTCCTTTTCTCAAGCAATTTTTTTATTTGGGGTAGAAATTCATGCTCTACGCAATGGTGTAATTAGTTTTTTATTTTAGTGCATGGGTTTTCTAGAAATTTCAGATTCTCATAGGTTTTGTTGAGTCGTTCTTATTGTCAAAACTTTCAAGGCTCTGCTCTTGCTCTTACGATAATATTTTTGGGTGATTTTTGTAAAGTGAATAATTTTTTGTGTACTTTCTAGTGGTGTGATCAAATTGATCCCATTATATGTAAAAAAATTAAATTTTGTGGCCAAATTTGACAAACAATATGCACTAAGATCAAGTCCATTTTTTTGTTGTTGGCAAGTGACACCTGCGAATGCACTAAGAATGAAGTACC
Organism: Sequoiadendron giganteum; assembly: GCA_007115665.2. Classification (NCBI taxonomy): domain Eukaryota; kingdom Viridiplantae; phylum Streptophyta; class Pinopsida; order Cupressales; family Cupressaceae; genus Sequoiadendron; species Sequoiadendron giganteum. Next base: position 126,855,324 of record CM021101.1, on the reverse strand, counting down.
AACCTCATATCTTTCTTGGGGGTTTCATGCTTGAGTAATTGGGGGGGTAATATTTTTCTTTTGTTGACTTATGTCTCTTGATTGGTTTATTGTGTGACTAAAATTGAGGAGTTTCAAATGGGTATCAAAATCCATCCTACTATAATAAGGTTAAATCAATGAAACTTTAAGTCTTAGTGAGATGGAATCCTAACACATTGTAGGTGTCTTAATTTTTTTCCATATCTCTATGGACTAGTTCTTAAGCCCTCATCAAAATGGAAGAGTTGTGTGGGACATAAAAATAGAACATATCCTGAGAGTACTTGGTTGTAGTGATGTTGACATACAATTGGCCACTAATGGTATTGAGATACCTCATTCCCTTATGACCAAATTTGGGAGATGTATGGAGACTCAAATGAACCTCCATTCCTAGAGGATCTTTTTGTGGATTTTCTTGCTCAACTTGATAAGTTTCAACCTATTGATGATAAAAAAAGTGTCCAGCTTGCTCATTAGGAAAATTTTAGTAGTTTTGATGACATTGAACCTTCTCCTTCTCCTCCTGTTGAGGCTTCTATTGAGACTAAATAGTTTCTATGATTCTTAATCCAGATTTAGAGGGTTCATCTTCTTTATCTGAGTCAGCATATTGAGGCTAAGGACACTTATAATCCAACAATTGCAAAACCATCTAGTTTTCTTACCTCATTATGTTTTAAGAACACAATGAGGGATGATAGGTTTAGTCGAGTGAAATTCATTGAGATATCGTATCCTTCATCTACTATTGTACTTGAGGATGATTTTTTTGCCACAAGTATGGCTCCTTGTGATTTTGTGCAACAAGACATACACCATCTTCAAGAGATGACCATCTAGGATGAGTATTTGAAAAACATTGTTGGTTTTTTTTTTGAGTCCACATTTCAAATTTGGGAGACATCATTGATTGCATTCATCTTCTATTTGATGGAGATGATCCTTCTTTAGTTGTTGTGAGGGAACACATTGACCCTCTTGTTCATTCTCTACATGATCATTCTTTACAGTTTGACATGATTGCTAATTCTTTTGGATAAAATGTGGAGGAGGCTTCTTTGTCTTCAAAGGAGGTATCCTTGGCTTTTGGTTGTGTTCTACAATCATTTATTGGATAATTTTTATTTCCTTCTTCGATAGTGTGGTGTAGAACACTTTTTTGGAGGGTGACAACTTTCGACATTGACATGGAGACACTTCAACATTTTTCAAGGAAATCACACACCATTCATTTTCCCACATCTTCCTCTTAGGAATGGGAAGATATCCTACATACCATCTTGGTTTTGTTTCTTCTTAAGGGGAGGAATTTTCTTCAATATTTTTGGATCATCTTTAGCATTAAATGTTGAGCTTCTACCATCATTGCATGAGACTCAACATTGGCAGGGTCACATGGCCTCTCATCTTCTTCACTTTTATGGGGGAGTCTTTTTCCTCAAGTGGGGATTTATCCTTCTCATGCATCATTGAGAAAATTTTGTATTTCATCTCTCTTTTGGAGGGGCTTTTTGTTCCACTACGTTTTCTCCTTTTCTTTATTTATGAGAGACCGTATTTACATTTGTACATCGGTACCTAGCATGGCCTCATAGTCGAGACCCATCTTTGTGTCATTTGAATAATAATCAACTACTCTTTAAGTTGCACTTAAGGAGAGTGTTGGTGGAAATAGGTGTTTTACCTATCTATTCATTAATAGGTCCTATTTACATGTTAAGTTTACTTAGGTACTATTGGTACTTAAAAATGCAAGTTTTAACCAGAAGAGTTTGTCAAACTCTTACTACACTTTTGGTCAACGTACAAGGCCAATTGATGCAATTGTACCTTCTTCTCTTTAGGTTCTACTAGACCAAGGTCGGTGACCCTAATGAATGATGCAGATTTAAAAGTGCTTCCTAATACAACAATCTACCCATAATGGCAAAGGTAGTGGATAGATGAAAATATCTACAACTACTCCTACTCCTACTACACAAATGAAAGGATTTGAATAAATTTCTTATGGTAAAATCTATCTCTGGGTTGAGGCAAATCAGTGCCTTCTATCCACATGGGCAACATAGTCATAAATAGAAAATGATATGTGTTTTCCCTCTCTAATCTAATTCTAGTTGTTAGGCACTCTGATAATGAAATCTAATGACTGGCACACAACTTCATTTATTTATGTTTTGCATAAACTATGCTAGGATATTTCTTAATCTAGTTCTACTTCAACAATCCAAATGAAATCCTTAAATCACTGTGACTTATTAGAAGACTTTTAACTCTGTCTTGTAGACACCAACGAATTAAATCACACAAAATGGGAGAACACTTTGATAAATCAAAAATATACTTGATACACTGATTTAAATGACAGAAAGATCTTAAGTTGGAGACAACCAAAGATAAAGAATTTAGATTATTTTAACATAACAACTGAACACCAAAAATAAATTCACTAATTTAAAACATCTTCTCCATTACACTGTTTCAAGAAAGATCTGTGTATTTTTTACATTCCCCAGTCCCTTCTCGGGAAAATCTGACTACTACTCTCTAAACCCTGAATCTCCCCCTTTTGCAACTGAATTTCAAATTATTTGTACAATACATGTCAAGGGTCATGACCCTTCATATTATAGTTACATCCATTAACAATTTCATATTTATGGCCATTTGTATTCTTCAACATAAATTAAAATATTTAATTTCATTGCCTTATCGACAAATTAAATATTTTAACTATAGTTGTGCTTTTGATTTTTCTCTAAGCACTTTTCTCACCTTTAATATTTCACTCCCGTAGCATTTTATTATTCCTCCCATTCAACAATGGTCAACCTTTGACCGGGCCCACCCTTTAAATTTCATATCTTTCCCTTAATACATTTATTTCGCATGGCTTACTTTTATTTACCACTGCACTGCGGGCTCTGACCTTTCCTCCTATGGTAACACGGTGATCGGCCCCACACTGACTGTCGCGGCTTGCTAAACTTCTACCACTCTATCGTGGTCCACATACTAACCTCAAGCGGTACCACAGTGACACGTTAACTGTCAATTCCACTGCTTCCTCCACTATGACCGTGTTACCGCAGTCTGTACTCCGACCTTCCGCGGTATCACGGTATATGTCTTCGCTACTCCCTTTGATGTTGCTTTAACCTTTACCGTGCTTACCGCAATCACTAGCTTGACCACCAATGGTACCATGGTAAGACTTCGACTACCTTCGTCCGTTGCTAACGGTTTACCGTAGTCACCACGGTTTGTGGTTTAACCGTGCGTGGTACCATGGTAAACACTTTATGCCTACTGCTCCATTATTGACTGTCTGTCCTTGTCGAGCATTTGATTGTTTATTGCGCTATCGCGGTGTATGACTTAACCGCGTGCGGTAGCGTGGTAAGCACTTTATGCCTGCCTGCTAACCACTACTGCCATACCATAGGCCCCTTTATAGGAGGTCGTGGTAAGGCAGTAAACACATAGAAATAAAATATTAAGGCAACGGTAAGGTATAAAATGAACAATGAAATGGACTAGGATTAAAATAAACCTTTTTTATGAAAAGATAGGCAAATGATGGACTAAAATGGAGAAAAACCTTAGGGTTTAATGGTAAATATGAGGTTTAAAAGAAAGGACCCTTAGGATTTTAAAATGGAAATTTTGGTTCTAACAGGTACTAGGAGGAAATATTTCTAGAAGGTGTTAGTTTCCATTAGATCTTACCTTATCTTTTGAATTTTAAAACATGTGCCCTAGGTAGTTCTGATAGGTTGTCTAGTGTCATAGGATTAAGAAACTTGTCATAATATTGTTTAATCATATGTGTCACCTTGGCTATATAACTAGGCAGTCTCATATGTAAATCATATTGAATATTGATTGTATCATTTGATAGAATATTGAAACCTTAGAAATAGGGTTCCAACCTTCAGGAGATGGAACTAGGGGTTTAGGACCTATTTCACTTAGTTCATTCAAGGAAAACTTAGAGATCTCAATCTGGGGATGGAAATGAGGGAAAGAGATCTGCAATAAGGTGTCCTAGGGTGTGATTAAAGACTAAAAGGGGGTTCACCACAAAACTAGTACTTGAAAAGATGAGAAATGGAAAAGATATGCAAAACCTAACTATATGACCTAAATTATGAAACTGAAATGCAGAATAAAAGACTGAAAAAGTACATAGGTGCACTTGGAAATTAAAGAAACTTGAATGAAGACCTGAAATTATAGAAATGTTTTTTTTTTATGCACACTATGAATCATAGGCCAGCAAGGCTGATTTAGTCCCAATTTAGGGTTTCGGGCTGAAACCAAAATTTGGAATTATTGAATTGAGATCTATAGAAAAGGTCTAAAAATAGGTATACTAAGACTCATACACCACAAGTGGAAATTTAGTCATAGTATCATAGTTCCTCAAAATTTTGATATCCTCTAATGCAACTTTATTGTATCTTCCCTCCTACCAAATCTCTGGTTCTAAAAAACTGAATTCTTCTTTGTAGGCGACTTTCTGTGATCTTGCAAGTAAGGTAACAACTTTTAGAACTTGACAACTTTTCTCCAATCTTTCTCTCCAATGAATCTTTAGTCTAGGCCACCTAGATCTGTAATCACACATCAAATATATAGAAAACTATTGTTTTGATAGTGGATAGGGGTTTTCCTTCGTTAAACCCTATTTTGGTAATCAAACCTCTAAATGAATAGAAATATAATGAAGGAATGATGAATGAACAAAAATTCAATGTTGCAACTCACCAAACCCTTGAATAATAGGTTGCAATATTATATGTAATGGATAGCATGAATGTAGATCATGACTTATGCTTGAATGATATAGATCTTGATTTGAACACTTGTTTGAATCATAAAACCCAACATCACAAATGTTAGCTCAAAAACAAACATGATGCATGTGATGACTTTCACATGATGCCCCAAAAATCTTGATAATCAACTCTTGAAGGCTCTTGAATGCTTTGAATTTCTATAATTCTCAAAATCTTAGATTTCATGTGCTTCATTAAAGTTGCTAGGAGAAATATATGTGAAAAGACCTTGTATTTATACTTGTTTATGCCAAATTTCTTGAAATTACAACACTACAAGTCGACATCAAATCTAGGAGAATAAAATCCTGCAAATAATTTGAATTCAAATTAGGTCCAAGCTAAGCAAGACTAATACACTAGTTTTGGCATATGAGTCCCATTAGGCAGGCCTTAGGACACATTTTTCAAGAAATGCTTAGTTATAAGTGAAATTTAGATCTAGGCCTTGAAACTGAGACCCATATGCCCAAGGTGGTGTATGAGTCCAATATCACTAAATTTGGGCCATATAATGCAAACTAATTAATTTTTTATTAGTCAATTAATATATGTCAGGATTGTCCTCAGAAAACTGCATTAGTTAAGGCTTGTGGATGTAAAATAAGGCCAAATAAGGCATAAAGAAGCCCAACTTTAGTAGGGAAGGCCCAAAATAGTGTGAAAATGTAGAGGGATGCATTTTTATACACTACATTTACCCCCACTTTAGTGAGAGGAGGAACTAGTTTCAAACTCACACTAATGTCGACAAACTCGCATTAAGAGTGGTCCAAGTGGACCAATGCTAGTAAGACAAGACAACAATGATTGAGAGGGATGATCAAGCCCCCAAGATCAAGATCATATGGAAAACCATCATAAGCACAAAAGAAAACACATGAAAATAATGTAAGAAGCACCAACAAGGCACAAGTGTACACTACCAAAGACAAAATAAAAGAGTGGTCGATCAAGTTTCAACTATTTCTCCTGCATGTTATGGATCGGAACTAAACTATTTGTCCAAAAAATTTACAAGTGGAATACAATGTACACTATGAAAACTAAATGCATGCTTACAAGGGCTAGTTGAACCTCGGGTCATCTGCTAGGTGAGCCCATAGTGAGACGTGCATATGCATGCAACTAGTATGCACTCACACAGACAAGCAAGTGGCTATGGAAAAGTCACACCTAAGTTTGGATCCCATACGTATGACCATAGGGTATGTGCAGGATCATGATGGGCCAAAAATTGGCAATATATAAGTGATATGATGGCCCATGTGGCTGACAACTTCTGTTTTACCCAAAATTGATGAAACATAAAAGGTTTTTAAAGGATATTCTCAACTTTCCACCAATATAAATTACATTTTACTTTGAATTTAATAAATATTACTATTCATTTTCTATTTGAATTACGACTAAAGTCCTGATTGATAGTAGATTGAAAAACATCTATATCTTTCAAACGGTATCACATTATTTGAATCTGAAATATGTGTCACAGTCTATGCTTCACATACTATAGGATTAAAAAAAAATGAATTTCATGAATTTTTGACCAAGTTAAGGTGGTTAGACATACGATTTTTTTAAAATTTTAAAAATTATAGTAAAAAATTCATAATTAATTATTTACCTGGAAACAAATTACACAAAAATATGCATCACATCGAGACATGAGTCCTCTACTTATATCTAAAATATTATAAAAAATAATTATCATTTTATTGTGGTTAGGGTGGTTAGACATACACCTACTTCTTATTTTTTCCCTAAATTTAAGTACTATTGTATTGAAATTTAAAATTTTCACCAAATGGATTTTTTTTTTTAAATAAACTTAGTAACTTTTAGAAACTAAATTCAATTTTCTACAAATTCTATTCTTACATATTTTTTAAATAATATAGATAACTTATTCAACTTTTGACGTCAAGTTGCCTAACTTTGATTTTTCTTAATTTTATGGCCACTTAAGCCCTTGTTTTTTCCGTGATGATCCTACACATACTCCATACCAAAGTTATAACTCCTGATAACTTTGATAAGGTGCCACACAATAATGAACTTCAAGCTTCATGAGGTAAGTTTAGTGTAGTAAAATGCATACCCTTGCCTTTTCACACTTGTTTGGGCCCACCTTGCTCTATTTATCCTTCTTTATGGCTTAATTGGTCTTATTTTATGTCCACAAGCCCTATGAATGACATACTTTTCTGGTTAATCTCAACATTCTCCAATACATATGTGATCTCCTAATGACTTTGATTGGCATGTTCTTGATTTTTGGTCGGCACTAAAATTCCACTAAGGGCGTCTTTGTCCCCCCGAGGTCTTGGAACCCTAATTTTAAGGTATCTTGTTTGGGCCTCCTTTTGGTGTTTGTGCCCCAAGTTTTATCACTTGGGACTAAGATGCTACCTAGGGTGTCTTAGTCCTCTTTGAGTCATTTTTAGGATTTAATTTCAAATCTTCACGAGATTTAACCTCCCTCATTTATTGGACTCATATGTCGGCTTGGTGTGATATTATTTCAGGATATTAAGCATAGAAAAGTATAAATACAAGGTTCATTCATTAATTTTCATCCTAGCAACCTGAACATTCAGTCTTAAGGAAAATTTAAGGTGATCAAGTGCATTCAAGAACAATTCATCAAAAAAATTGAGTTATCATCAAGTTTCAAGCATCATGTCAAAGAATATTCTTGCATCGTGTGTCTTGTTATGGGTGAACTTAAAAAAGTGGTTTACAATTTGAGTGAGGAAGGGAAACTTCCAAAAATATCACCCATGCAAAAAAAAATTGTTTTGAGGGGTTTGACCGAACTCAATGTTTGAACGAACCCAAAAGGGCTTCGATCAAACCAATTTGCATGTGGGAACCCGCATTTTCCATTGTGGAAAGGGGGTTCGTTCAAACCCTGGTTCGACCAAACAAGGGTTTGAGTGAGCCCCTGGGGGTTCGAGCGAACCCATTAGGTACGCTTGAACCCCGTTTTTCACAACTTCCCACCCTCTCACATAAAAAGAATCCAAATTTTTGCCCTTTGAAGCTCGGGTTGAGGATGAAAATAGAGGATACCTCACACACCCAACTGGAAGATGGTAGTCCTCGAAATGATCTATCCAACGAATTTAATTTTAATTGGTATGTGCAAGATCATCATGGAAAAAATAGGCCCTTAATGGCAATAAAATTTAGAAAATTAGAGTTAGCCAACTTGATGTAAAAATTTGAATAAGTTATCTATATTATTTCAAAAATATGTAACAATAGAAATTGTAGTAAATTGACTGTATTTTCTAAATTACTAGGTTTAGTTTTTACTTTTAAAAATCTATTTGGTGAAAATTTGAAATTTCAATGCAGTAGTACATAAATTTCTGGTAAACAATAAGAAGTGGGTGCCTATCTGACCACCATAACTACAATGAAATAATAATATTCTTTTATAATATTTTATATATAAGTAGGGGGATCATGTACCAATGTGATGCATATTTTTTTGTAATTTTTTTCGAAGTAAATAATTAATTATGATTTTTTTATTAATTTTTTTTTAAAATATAGATACTTGTATGTCTAACCACCTTAACTTGGTCAAAACTTCATGAAATTAATTTTATCTTTTAAATCCTATAGTGTGCAAAGCATAGAATGTGACGCATGTTTCAGATTCAAAAAATGTGATACCATTTGAAAGTTACAGATTTTTTTCAATCAGCCTATCAATCAGGAATTTAGTCATAATTCAAATAGAAAATGAATAATACCTATTTATTAAATTCAAAGTAAAGCATAATTTATATTGGTGGAAAGCTGCGAACCTCCTTTAAAAACCCTTTTCATTTCATCAATTTTGGGTAAAAAAAATTCATCAGCCACATGGGTCATCATATCACTTAGATATTGCCACTTTTTGGCCCATCATGATCCTGCACATACCCTAATATGTTTTTTTAGTTTTATTAAACACAAGTTTTTCACAAAAAATCAACCTCTTTGTTTTGCACATGTGGAAAAATAGAAAATTATCAAAATAAAATTTTAAAAAAATATGTTTATGCTGGGTATTAATGTCCTTGATCTAGTAAAAAAAATTGAATTTCGATACATACAAAAAAAGTTATGTTACATATACAGTCTGCCTATGTCTGAATTGCAATTGGTTTGACTTTGAAACTTGATTAAGGAAAAAATATTCAATTAAAAACTATGCGACCAAATGAAAGTGCTAGATATTGTAGTTACAAATCTAAATTCAAAAAAAAAAAAGAATTTAATCCTTCATAAAAAAAGGTTATGTTGTATACAGTGACCATCACTTTTAAAAAATGTTGTTTTCTGAAGAAAAAAAAACTAGTTTTCATGGGAGATGGAAAAAAAAGTGCAATCTAATTCCAAAAATTTTGGAAAAAATATTTTTAGAATCTACAGACAAAATGTGATGAGACTCTATTTTGCATCATTTCCAAATTAATCATGGCTTAGCTGCTATAGGTGGCTGAGTATGAAGATTTAGTTAAAAATAATAATTGTAGTGTCCAGTTTGGCCAAAAATTGTAAACCACTACTGTGGGATCACCCTTATGCTAACATTGTGATGTAGGGTATTGATCTAAGAAAGCAAGCAATTCAAGATCCATGGCCATTGCAGCCATAACACACAAGTTTGCATCCTTTGTAAGGGTTTGGTGAGTTTTAGCATTGCATGTTGTTCATTCACCATTTCCTTCATAATTTCTATTACATTTCAAGGTTTAATTACTAACAAGGGGTTTGACCAAGGAAAACCCCCATTCACTAAAAATCAACAAGTTTTTCCATCTTATGCATTTGTATTTACATATCTAGGTTGAAGAGTTGAAGATCACTTGGAGTTCAAAGTTATAAGATTTTCAAAGTCACATTGCAAGGTTTTCATCTTCATGGAAACTCACCTATAGGTCAGATCTGGTTGTTTTAGAACTTGAGATCTGAGAGGAAGCCATTGTAGATCTAGGAGCTTAGGACTACATTCAAAAAATTTAGAAATTTAGATCAATACTAAGATGATACCAAGGGAATCTTATTCCTCCAAGTGGAATCTTTCAAAGATTCTTTAGGATTCTATTTTGTTATTTGAAGATTTTGTGTTTTCCCCAAAAAATAATAGTAGGACTAAGATGGTGCCAAGGGTGTCTTAGTCCTCCAAGGAATACTTTGGTGGTTTTTTTGCATTTCTAGAATCCTATTTTCATCTCTAGTTTCCCTAGGTACACATACCCTAACATGGAGTTGTTCATTTTCAGTATTTGTAAGCCCCATTTAGCTCATTTTAAGTGTTGTACATATCATAGTGTGTTTTCAAACATTATCATTTCTAAGCATTTTCTTGGTGGTGAACCCCTTAAATCTAAAAGAACACCCCCTCGTAAGTCCTCCTAATTGTGTATTGGCTCACCTTGAGAGGTTGAAAATCAATCCTATTAGGGTTCTTAGGACATATTTGAATGAACTAGATAGAATAGGTTGTAACCATCCCATCTTATTTTATCTATTATTCATTTTGGTGAATCTAACTTTGTTTGAGAATTCTTACTTTTCTACTTTGGATTCCTTTAGAGTCCTATATCTATATTGCATTCATTGCATTATGCATCTAGGATTTCTTGCATCTTGCATTAGTGAAATTTCATTAAGGGTTTCCTATATTTGTATAAGCGAAAGTGCATATAGGTTGCATTTTTCCTTTCTTGCATAATTACATCTCATTGAAAAACTAAAAAGTGCATTGTTCATTCTCTAAATTGCATTTAGAAACATTCTTATTGCATCTGAAATTGAAAAACTATATTTCAAATATTGCATCCAATTTCTTGTTAGTCATTTATTTTCCTTGCATCCATTTGCATCATTTCTTGTTTTGAAACATCATGTGCCTCAGTAAGCAACCTAAGAAAGTTGTTATCAAGATATAATTTGTTGGTTCTCTTAGAAAAATCTCTGCTACCTGACTAAAACACCCTTCTTGGCATCTTAGTCCCTCTCAGGTATTTCTACTCATAATCATCTCCCTACTATTTGCTTCCTATTTCAGCCTCTAGAACCTCAAGATCTCATTAGGAGGACTAAAATTCCCTTATTGACATCTTAGTCCCCATTGACTTTAAATCTCCAGTTTTCAAGGTCTGAAAATGCTTTTCTATGTTTTTGTGAGCTTCTTTCAGTTTGTTGTTATTCCAATTTCTTTTATTTTCAAGTGCATTTTCTTAATTCTGCATCATGGATATGTGCTTTATAAAGATGTGCATCTGCTTGAAATCCTTAGTAGATATCTCAAATTGTGACATTGGTAATGATTCTATTGACATTGAACTCACTCATGCTCTTTCAACTCCTAATGCATGTCCTCCTCGTGTTGTTGACATCATTGGAGAAGATCATGACAACATGAATAAGTTCCTAAAAAATTGTATTGATCACTTTGAAGCCAATGCATCCTTCTACCCATCTATGAAACAACCAAATCCCCCTAAAATACCACCTCTTGACATGTTTGGTTACTCAAACCCTTAAACTAAAGCAAACAATGAACCTAAGTTCCCTACAATACGTGAATCTAGTTCCGGGAGAGAATTGAGAGATAGGTAGTGAGAGGGAGTGTGAGAGAGAGGGATTGTGAGAGAGATGGAGTGTGAGAGAGAGGGAGTGGGAGAGAGAGGGAGTGTGAGTGGGAGACCTGAGAGAGGGAGAGGGTGTGAGAGGGAGTGACCTAATAGAGGTAGAGAAAGAGGGGGGTGGAGTGAGAGGAACTTATATAGGTAGGGTTGGAGGGATAGATAGAGAGAGGGGAGAGAGACAAAGAGAGAGTTACCTAGGAAGGTTGCAAGAGGGAGAGACCTTAGAGAGAGAAGGGGTGGGAGTAAGAGACATGAGAGAGAGGGAGAGAGAGAGGTATTGGGAGAGAGTGGGATGGTTTGGGAGGGACATAAAGAGAGATGGATAGAGCGAGTGAGAGAGGGTGGTAGGGATTGATTGAATGAGAGGTACACAGAAAGAGGGAGACGATAGATAGATACAATTAGAGAGGTTGGGAGGGAGGGAAGGAGGGAGAGGTGAGATGTATAGATAGAGAAAAAGTGATAGGGGTTGAGGGTATAGGGTTGAGGGATTAGGGTGGAGGACCTATAGGGTTTATGGTTTGAGGGTTGAGGGTTGAGGGTTGAGAGATTAAGAGGGTATAGGGGTTGAGGGTTGAAGGATTAAGAGGGTATAGGGGTTGAGGGTTGAGGGTTCAAGGATTAAGAGGGTATAGGGGTAGAGAGATTAAGGTTGAAGGGTTGGGGGTTGAGGGTTGAGGGATTAAGAGGGTATAGGGATTGAGGGAGTAGGGTTTAAGGGTTGAGTGTTGAGGGATTAAGAGGGTATAGGGGTTGAGGGTTGAGAGTTTAGGGTTAACGGATTAAGAGGGTATAGGGGTTGAGGGTTGATGGATTAAGAAGGTATAGGGCTTGAGGGATTTGGGTGTAAGGGTTGAGGGATTAAGAGGGTATAGGGGTTGAGGGATTATGGTTTAAGGGTTGAGGGTTGATGGATTAAAAGGGTATATGGGTTGAGGGATTAGGGTTTAAGGGTTGAGGGTTGAGGGATTTAGAGTGTATAGGGGTTGAGGGGTTGAGGGATTAGGGTTTAAGGGTTGAGGTTTGAGGGATGAAAAATTAAGAAGGTATAGGGGTTTAGGGATTAGGGTTTAAGGGTTGAGGGTTGAGGGTTGAGGGTTTAAGAGTGTATAGGGGTTGACGGTTGAAGGTTGAGGGATTAGGGTTTGAGGATTGAGGGATTAAGAGGGTATAGGAGTTGATGGATTATGGTTTAAGGTATGAGTATTGAGGGTTGAGGGTTGATGGTTTATAGATTAAGAGGATATAGGGGTTGACGGATTATGGTTTAAAGGTTGAGGGTTGATGGTTGAGGGATTAGGAGGGTATATGGGTTGAGGGATTAGGGTTTAAGGGTCAAGGGTTGAAGGATTAAGAGGGTATAGGGATTGAGGGATTAGGGTTTAAGGATTAAGGGTTGACGGTTGAGGGGTGACGAATTAAGAGGGTATAGGGGTTGAGGGATTAGGGTTTAAGGGTTGAGGGTTGACGAATTAAGAGGGTATAGGGGTTGAGGGATTAGGGTTTAAGGGTTGAGGGTTTAGGGCTCAAGTATTAAGAGGGTATAGCGGTTGAGGGATTAGGGTTTAAGGGTTGAGGATTGAGGGTTGAGGGATTAAGAGGGTATAGGTGTTGAGGGATTAGGGTTTAAGGGTTTAGGGATTAGGTTTTAAGGGTTTGGGGATTAGGGTTTAAGGGTTGAGGGGTTATGGAATGGTGCATGTGGATTGAGGGATTAGGGTTTAAGGGCCGAGGGCTGAGGTATTAGGGCTCGAGGGCTCTAGGATTAAGAGGGTATAGGGGTTGAGGGATTAGGGTTTAAGGATTGAGGGTTTAGGGTTGAGGGTTGAGGGATTAGGGTTTAAGGGTTGAGGGTTGAGGGATTAAGAGGGTATAAGGATTCAGGGATTAGGGTTTAAGGGTTGAGGGTTGAGGGATTAAGAGGGCATAGGGATTGAGGTATTAGGGATTAAGGGTTGAGGGTTGAGGGTTGAGGGGTGATGGATTAAGAGGGTATAGGGGTTGAGGGATTAGGGTTTAAGGGTTGAGGGTTGATGGATTAAGAGGGTATAGGGGTTGAGGGATTAGGGTTTAAGGGTTGAAGGTTGAGGGTTCAAGGATTAAGAGGGTATAGGAGTTGAGAGATTAGGGTTTAAGGGTTGGGGATTGAGGGTTGAGGGATAAAGAGGGTATAGAGGTTGAGGGATTAGGGTTTAAGGGTTGAGGGTTTAAGAGGGTATAGTGGTTAAGGGATTAGGGTTTAAGGGTTGAGGGTTGAGGGATTAAGAGGGTATAGGGATTGATGGATTAGGGTTTAAGGGTTGAGGGTTGAGGTATTAGGGTTTGATGGTTGAGGGATTAGGAGGGTATAGGGGTTGAGGGATTAGGGTTTAAGGGTTGAGGGTTGAGTGACTAAGAGGGTATAGGGGTTGAGGGATTATGGTTTAAGGGTTGAGGGTTTAGGGGTTAAGAGGGTATAGGGATTGAGGGATTAGGGTTCAAGGGTGTAGGGTTGAGGGTTGAGGGTTGACGGATTAAGATGATATAGGGGTTGAGGGATTAGGGTATAAGCGTTGAGGGTTGAGGGATTAAGAGGGTATAGGGGTTGACAGATTAGGGTTTAAGGGTTGAGGGTTGAGGGTTGAGTGTTGAAGGTTGAGGGTTGAGGGATTAAGAAGGTATAGGGGTTGAGGGATTAGGGTTTAAGGGTTTATGGTTGAGGGTTCAAGTATTAAGAGGGTATAGGGGTTGGGGGATTAGGTTTTAAGGGTTGAGGGTTGAGGGTTCAAGGATGAAGAGGGTATACGGGTAGAGGGATTAAGGTTGAAGGGTTGAGGGTTGAGGGATTAGGGTTTGATGGTTGAGGGTTGAGGCATTAGGGTTTAAGGGTTGAGGGTTGAGGGATTAAGAGGGTATAGGGGTTGAGGGATTAGGGTTTAAGGGTTGAGCGATTAGGTTTTGAGGGTTTCTCCCACTCTCCCCCTCTCTCCCTCCCACTCTCTTTTTATCCCACTCTCCCCTTCTCCCACTCTCCCCCACTCTCTCCCACTCTATCTTTCTCCCACTCTCATCCTCTCTCCCTCCCTCTGTATCTCCCACTTTCTCCCACTCTCTCCCACTCTCTCGATCTCCAACTCTCTGCTTCTCTCCTTCTCCCACTCTCTCTTTCTCCCACTCTCCCCCTCTCTCCCACTCTCCCCCTCTCTCTTTCTCCCACTCTCCCCTAATCTCTCCCACTCTATCTTTCTCCCACTCTCACCATATTTTACTCCCTCTCTATCTCCCACTCTCTTGGTCTCCCACTCTCTGCTTCTATCCTTCTCCCACTGTCTCCCACTCTCTCTTTCTCCCACTCTCCCCCTCTCTCCCTCCCACTCTATCTCCTAGTCTCCCCCTCTCTCCCTCCCACTCTCTCTTTCTCCCACTCTCCCCTTCTCCCTCCCTCTCTATCTCCCACTCTCCCCCTCTCTTTCTCCCACTCTCAAAAATATACTAAGAAAACTAAATTTCAAATAATGTGCTCACATTATAACGTGTGCGCGCTATAACACAAGTGCATTTTTTACTCCACTAAAATGGTAAAAGAATCTATATACCCATGATTTGAAGGCCCACAATCTACATATTCCCCTAGTTTTGTGCGTACTACGACAAAAAATAGCTTTTTGATGATGCTGTGAAGTGTGCAAGCATATTTTTCACATTCCATCACCTTTTCCATGATATTTTTACCACTTTTGCATGAAACAGAAGAGTTTCCACATTGAAATACATATAATATCAATTGATGTTTGAATTCCATTGAAAATTGATATACAATTGAAGTGTGGAAGGGAACAAGCTTTTGAACAAGTCAAATTGTTGTGGAGTTTGAAGAAAGAAGAAGCTAAGGCTACATAATTGGGTTGAACTCCTCCATTTGAAAGTCTAGTTTTTAAGGTATGTGAAGTCTTTACACATTTTCTTTCATTCTATTATGGCTTGCTTTCATTTTTGTTTGTCATTATAACCTTAGGTTGTCAATGCACATTTTAAATTACCAGTATATACATAATTATATACACTTGCCAATTATAGAAATTCATAACCATTCATGAAAATTCATCCTTTAATACAACTCCAAGGGGAGTGGGTTGACAAATGGTTCACAAGTTATCTTAGCCGACTTCACACGTATCACCTTCCGATGGAATTGGAACTAATACAGATGGAATCATTAGTCATTGGATTAATTTTTAAGTATATGCACATTGGTTCTTATTAATTTATACTTGTATGCACATTAATTTGTTTGATGCCAATGTTATCATTTTCTTTTACAGTGATTGGTGTCCCCTTGCAAAAAAAGTAGATATATGAGCCATCCAAGAGAATGTCAGCCAGAAAGGAAATGCAACATCCTTATTTTGATTCCTGCATGCAACATCTATAAGTGCCTTCCATCTATTTTTATTTCATTTCCATTTTGGATGCTCTTTCTTTTTCTCTTTTACTTTGCGTATTTGTAAGTAAACTACTTAAAATTGATTGATCTTTCATTGCAGAAAATGCTGATTTAAGAGTCATCAAAGAGAATCTCAGCCAAAAAAGTAATGCAACATACTTATTTTGATGATTTTTACAAATCTCAATTTTTATTTCAAGCCATTATAAGAGAGCATGTGAAGCTTAGCAAGGGAATATCAAGTTAGTCATTTGAAGTTAACCTCATAATGAGCACCTATGATGTAGACATTTAAAGAGAATCTTGAATGTATGAGTGACATTGTAAGAGATCTAAGAGAACGAAGTGCTAGAGGCATTGTAATAAGATTTAATTACATAATGAGATATAATCAAATATTTTAAGGTTGGATTTCATGTTTGGTGTAGTAGCACCTTGTTCTGTAAATGGCTTGAGTAGGGAAATTTGCAAACTTTGAATTTTGAAATGTAAACAATTTGTACACATTTTTTTGCACCTCATGTGACCAACCAGACTGTTCAAACATGTATGAATAGGTATGTTTATGCTAGGCATGGTCCTCTTTCACACCGAAACATGTAGAATCACTCCGAGCTATGTTCCACCAGATTGATCCCTTAAGGGTCCAAAGTGCAAAATGGCTGCAAACTTCAGCATGCTATTACTCGAATACCATGACACTTAGAAAATTCTCGTCTAATCCTACAGAAAGGTGTTGGGCCCCTCTACAAAACCTCTCTCATTTTTGGCTATCTCGGAGTGGTTTTCCTGTGGTGGCTGATTTTTACTTGATGGAAAAAGCATCAAATGCAAGTAGTGCAAAGTTGCAAAGTGGTCTAACTTCCATTCTGCAACTTGTGTGACCAAGTAGACTATTCCAACACATCCAAATAGGTATGTATAGGTATGTTTACGCTAGGCATGGTCCTCTTTTGCACCAAAATACGTGGAATCACTCTGAGCTATGTTCCACCGAATCGATCCCTTAAGGGACCCAAAGTGGAAAATGGCTGCAAACTTCAGCATGCTATTACTTGGATACTATGAAACTTAGAAACTTCTTGTTTGATCCTATAGAAAGGCATTCGGATCCTCTACAAAAATCTTTCTCGGTTTTGGCTATCTTGGAGTGGTTTTCTCGTGGTGGTGCATTTTCACTGGATGGAAAAAGTGTCAAATTCAAGTTGTGCAAAGTTGCAAAGTGGTGCAACATCTGCTCTGCAACTCGTGTGACCAAGCAAACTGTTCCAACATATTCAAATAGGTATGTTTATGCTATACATTTTCCTCTTTCACACCGAAAGACGTGGAATCACTCTGAGCTATGTTCCACCAAATCGATCCCTTAAGTGTCCAAAGTGCAAAATGGCTACAAACTTCAGCATGTTATTACTCAGATACCATGACACATAGAAAATTCTCATCTGATCTTATAGTATTGCGTTGATCGTGTATACAAAAACCTCTCTTGGTTTTGGATATCTTGGAGAGGTTTTTCAGTGGTGGCGGATTTTCACTTGATGGAAAAAGCATCAAATACAAGTAGTGCAAAGTGGTGCAACTTGCATTCAACAACTTTTCTGACCAAGAAGACTATTCCAAAATATCTGAATAGGTATGTTTATGCTAGGAATGGTCCTCTTCTACACTGAAACACGTGGAATCGCTCTGAGCTATGTTCCACTGGATCGATCCCTTAAGGGTCCAAAGTGCAAAATGGTTGCAAACTTCAGCATGCTATTACTTGGATATTGTGACACTTAGAAAATTATCATCTAATCTTATAGAAAGGTGTTGGGCCCATTTAGAAAAACCTCTCTTGGTTTTGGCTATCTTGGAGTGGTTTTCTCGTGGCAGCGGATTTTCACTTGATGGAAAAAACATCAAATTCAAGCAGTGCAAATTTGCAAAGTGGCACAACTTTCATTCTGCAACTTGTGTGACCAAGTAGACTATTCCAACACATCTGAATATGTATTTTTATGCTAGGCATGGTCCTCTTTCACACTCAAATACTTGGAATCACTCTGAGCTATGTTCCACCAGATTGATCCTTGAAGGGTCCAAAGTGCAAAATGCCTGCAAACTTCAGCATGCTATTACTTGGATACTGTTACACTTAAAAACTTCTCATCTAATCCTACAGGAAGGTGTTGGGCCCCTCTAGAAAAATTTCTCTCAGTTTTATCTATCTTGGAGGTGTTTTCTCGTGGCGGCGGATTTTCACTTGATGGAAAAAGTGTCAAATTCAAGCTGTGCAAAGTTGCAAAGTGGTGCAACTTTCACTCTGCACTTCGTATGACCAAACTAAATGTTCCAACATGTCTGAATAGGTATATTTATGGTAGGCATGGTCTTGTTTCACACTGAAACATGTGGAATCACTCTGAGCTATGTTCCACCAGATTGATCCCTTAAGGGTCCAAAGTGCAAAATGGCTGCAAACTTCAGCATGCTATTACTCTAATACCATGACACTTAGAAAAAAATTGTCTAATCCTACACAAATGAATTGGGCCCCTCTACAAAAACCTCTCTTGGTTTTGGATATCTCAGAGTGGGTTTCCCGTGGTGGCGGATTTTCACTTGATGGAAAAGGAATCAAATGCAAGTAGTGTAAAGTTGCAAAGTGGTGCAACTTTTATTCTGCAACTTGTGTGACCAAGCGGACTATTCCAACACATCCAAATAGATATTTTTACACTAGGCATGGTCCTCTTTCACACCGAAACACGTGGAACTGCTTTGAGCTATGTTCCACCAGATCAATCCCTTAAGGATCCAAAGTGCAAAATGTCTACAAACTTCAACATGCTATTACTTAGATATCATGATACTTAGAAACTTCTCGTATGATCCTACAGAAAGGTATTGGCCCCCCCTAGAAAAAAATCTCTCGATTTTGGCTATCTTGGAGTGGTTTTCTCATGCTAGTGGATTTTCACTTGATGAAAAATGTGTCAAATTCAAGTTATGCAAAGTTGCAAAGTGGTGCAAATTTTGCTTTGTAACTTGCGTGACCAAGCAAACTATTCTATCACATCCAAATAGGTATATTTATGCTAGTACTTTTCCTCTTTCACACCGAAACATGTGGAATCGTTCTAAGCTATGTTCTATTGGATCAATCCCTTAAGGGTCCAAAGTGCAAAATAGCTGCAAACCTCAGCATACTATCACTTAGGTACCTTGACACTTAGAAACTACTCATTTAATCTTATAGGATCACGTTGAGCCTGTCTACAAAAACCTCTCTCATTTTTGGCTATCTCGGAGTGGTTTTCTAGTGGTGGCAAATTTTCACTTGATGGAAAAAGCATCAAATGGAAGCAGTGCAAAGTGGTGCAACTTTCTTTCTGCAACTTGGGTGACCAAGCGGATTGTTCCAACACATCCAAATAGGCATTTTTATGCTAGGAATGGTCCTCTTTTGCACTGAAACACATGGAATCACTCTGAGCTATGTTCCACCGAGTCGATCCCTTACGTTGGAGGAGTCTAAAGTTGCAAATTTGTTAGTTTCTTCAAGCAACAAAATTTGAAATGCTATTGAATGGCCCAATTAGCACTCATTACATCTAGGTGATGATCACAGAGGTGAGGCACTAGGCCTTCCTGGGAGGTCACCCATTCCAGTATACTCCAGCTCAAGTGCTTAACGCAAAGTTTTAACCCCAAGGTTAAGCCCACTTAGCTTGCAACCCCATTTGCAAAAACTTCAGCAAGTGTTGTGCCTTATGAAACATTCATTATAGAGCCCCTTTAGCTCATCAATTGATAAGTAAGAGGTATTTTCTACAATGTGTCAAATTGTGATATTGCTATCAGGATTCCATTGAGCAGTCATTTTTAGTATTAGATATAGGTCTAGCTTCTACAATATAGTACATGATTGCAGACAGTTTCAAATATCTAGATGACATCAATAGTTCACATTACTCAAGAAGGATGAAAATCTTAAAGACACTTTCAAAAATCAGGACAAGTAACCTTCTTGTGGACTTAGGGTTGCAATATTTGATCTACAACATGTTCCACCATTTCTTCAATAGGATCAAGAACACATATGTAATGAAGGTGTGTTTGTAGCCATGAAAGATTATGGCTCGAACTATCTAGAAGAGTGATGTTTTATCTTGACCAACCATATCTATACCATGGTTTTTTTGGAAACAAGGATGGGTTCTCTCTTCATCGGAATATACATTATTCCTCGATGTGTTCACACTAGTGTTATAAGACTAGGACTCGCCTCGTACTTGACAAGCCATTTTTTCACTTGGACTCGGGCTTGAAGCCCAGACTCGACAAATAGAAAAACCTAAGAAATTTTAAGATTTTTAAGGATTTAAAACTTGTTTCATGCACCCTTTTATAAATAAACCTTAAAGACACAATAGCATCATCAAATATAAATTACTATGATCCCATACACAAACATACATCAATCACATAAGTACAAGCACATATTTTAGCTGAAGGAAATAACACATTTAGATATATAAATATTCTGATATTGCTATCAGTATTCAATCGTGTAGTTTTACAAGTCAAACTCACTGACCCGTGATTCATCAGTAGTGGTTCACATGAACCCATCTTTCATGATAATGAATGGTTCATAAGGAGGAAGATAAATCTTCATACATTTCTTCTATCACAAATGAGATAAGTGCTTGGTTTCATGAAGATCATGAGACAACCATTAATGGGTAGTGGATACATGAAGAACTGATGGATAATGATAATGGCTTCAAAAAGGTCTGCTATAAAGGAAAAATAAATCATTTCAGTGATGCAAGAGGTTTTTGGTTTCACTACCAAAATGAGCCTATGAAGAATGCATGTGAAACTCCTTTTGACCTTGAGGGTGTTCTTACTCCATCTCAAGGATCATGCATTCAGGATGACATAGATCAATGCTAGGGCTAACCAATTAATAATTATATAGGTGAATAAGTCAAACATGTACATGTCAATAAGGGAAGTACAAGTACTCAAAAACATGTAAGCCTCAAAAATTATACACACGAATACATAATATACACAAATTAAAACAAAGTATATGCACGAATACAAGGTATATGCATGAAAACATGAAAGCCACAAAGTATACATTCGAATGCACATAAGTCACAAAGTATACATGTAAGTTGTAAAGTATACACTTGAATACATGTAACTCATATCTATTGAACCATCAATTTAGAATACAAATATGGACATACATCGATAAAATATATTTGTATTAACTAAATAGCCATGTAGGCATACATCAATATATGTTGATATAAGTATGAAATATATTTAAAAAATAGCCATATAGGCTTATGAGAATGCTATCTAAGCATACAATGTCAAATATGTCAAATAAAAAATATGTGCAAAACTGCCATGCCATGCAGGCATACAACAAGGGACTTTGGAATCAAAAGTCATTGCTCTCCATGCCCCGAAAATAAAATCTTTCCCTGTCCTTTTCACTCGGCTGGCAATAGGTTTTTCACTCATTTTTGCTACATTCGTGGAGTGCTCCTGCTACTCATCCTAGGGTTCGGTTCTTGGTGAAGTTTTAACTATTACAATAAGAAGTAAAGACATGAATATATAGAAATTACATTATAAAAAATAATATATTTGACAAAATAATCATTTACAGCCATCTCACGATCTCTCTCCATGAGGGAAATATTCTCACACCCATGCTCAGACATGCTCAAGCCCTGTATAAACCATACAAATAGAAATTAAACTACATGAATCAATAATGGTTTGATTTTTCACTAACTAACATCTATAACAACAAATGTAAATTGAAATTTACTAATTTTCCTCATACCTCTTTTGTCAGAGCCATCTAGGATTGTATAGCAACTGTCACACCAATATCCATTGCCCTCGTCACATTCAAAGGTGTATCATCTCACAACTTAAAATAAAACAACAAATTATTCAACGTAATCAATTATGTGCAAGTATAAACTACACAAATCTATTAAGTACTTGATTCATTAGTTAAACTCTTTATTCTATTAACTGTGTGAAGGTTTGAGTAAATCCACCGCCACTAGGATGTGTTCCATCAAAACCTCCAATATTAGTTTGTTCAACATCCAAAATTGCATATTAAATTACCATTCGTAAAAAAATTCCATTAACATGCAATAAATTTATAATTGTTTACTAGTTACATACCCTAGCGATAGGTGTACTATAGAAATAGGTTGGTGGGGGGTCGGTGTATCCAGTCTCAACACTGTGACCCTGCAATTTTATTAAAAACATAAAACATTTTTAGTTAATCTTGCATTTCAAAATCAAAATTTAATAAATTAAATTCAATGAACACATGCACAAAATTTTACCTGACTATCAATTTCATATGCCTCATGCAAAATGTTAGCTACCCTCTCCCTCTCCATAGCTACAGACGGATCTTGTGTAACAGTTTCCTGAGGGTGGGTGGGGTCATGTGAAAAACTAGCCCCACAAGATTGACACACATGTGTTCGAAGGCCACCACTCAAAGACTACCCTAGATGGCGTTGCAAAATAGGGCTAGTATGATGGATGACACTCTGGTTCAAAGTTTTGATTGCCTACAATGTCTCTACGTTAGCACTTTCCTTCAGGACATAAGGCATAACAACATGCTCACGAGGTGGCCTAGCGAGAGCTCGTCTACCTTGCCGTGTAGGATCCGGATGTGCACCAAGTCTATCCTGAGCTGACCCCCCACCTCTCCCCTAGAAATCCCTCATATCAAAATAATTTGGGATTTTTTTTAATATGAACTCACTGTATAGTTTCCTAAGGAAATATTGTGGGACCTCGCAATTCTTGCACGATGGGTAATCGAAGGCCATGTTTCACCTATCATAAAACCAGTCCCTAATCTGTTGGTGGTGGCACCAATGGATAGGAAACCTCATCGCATCCATGCTATGAAAGTTCACAACTTGTGAATCAAAAACCAGAGTATCAAGTATCTCCACATAAAACAAATGCCAATCTATGAAAGAAAATGAGGAAAATGATGGTCTATCATCTCAGAATCCTCCTAAGTAGCACTATCCTCAGTATACTAGTCCCACTGGACCTTGTACTGAGTACTATCTCTATTAACACTTGTCTATTAGCAACTGAATTAATGAATTCCACTACATCAAAGGGTCCCACCAATCTCAGAGCCAACTTTGATGATTTCCCAAATTACGTAAGATTTACAGAATAGTCATCCTATACAGTAATCTTGTCCTTTCTAGATTTTCTTCAAGTGTCCTTACTATCACATAGAGAAATTGTGTATGCTTCACACATACTTACTCTCCCAAGAGCTTTATTCTATAAATACATCCAATACATAATAATAACTATACTTAGTGATCGGAATTCCTTGGTTCATGCATTTATCCTTAGTATAACCCAAATGGAAGAGGAATTTTGATGTATTGTACACTACATCGTGGGTCAAATCCTTCCCTTTGAATTACACTGTTAGACAACTCATAACCCAAGTCCATTTGCCACTTACACATCAATATCCTACCATAAATTACTTTACCTTATTTACTTTTCTATCTCGAGCATAACCTTGCTCCTAG
Organism: Sequoiadendron giganteum; assembly: GCA_007115665.2. Taxonomy (NCBI): domain Eukaryota; kingdom Viridiplantae; phylum Streptophyta; class Pinopsida; order Cupressales; family Cupressaceae; genus Sequoiadendron; species Sequoiadendron giganteum. The sequence goes on along the minus strand of CM021101.1, from coordinate 126,831,755 downwards.
ACACTTATCAATTTTTAATACTGCTCCACACTTAAGCTTCATTATCAATTAAGTTTAATCGATCACTTCTATCTATTATTTCCTTTTTGACATTTTATCAAGTCTATGATTATATCCAAGCCCTTTTCGACTTTAATAAAGTTTCCTTTCTTTCCATATAATAGTCCAAACTTCAATTTTAGAATTTTACAAATCTTTCAAGCTTTAGTCCACCATTTTACTTATTTGATTAAAATAATATATTGCACATTTATTCAAAAGAATGTCTCATTGTATTATTTTGGTTTTTCACAACCCTATCATCATTTGCTAAACTGAAATAACCTTTCAGGTTTACTAAGTAGCTACTTCCCACAATATTAATTAGGACCATAATCCTATAAGTCAAGTTTCCCAGAACTGTTGGTTTCTTTGATGTGTCTATCCACTAGAACATTATGTTAATCCTACTAATCAAAGATAGATAATTTTTTATTGTGTTCTACCATTTTCCTTCTATAATCTCAAGAGAGTTACATGTCCTACCAATGTGGACTTATGGTCTTCATTTCCTGGCATACTAGATATTCATTTCTACATTTTGTGCAGCTTCTTACTCTATCTTCTTCAGGATGATAGTGGATCCTTATCTGACAATTCATTTTTTCAATCCGATCTCCTAACCTTGACATTAGTTTTCCTCGTTCCATTCACGAATATTCCAAATGTTGGACACAGGTTCTTTTATATCCAACAATAGTTTATCCTTTGACTAAGTGATAACCTATTGTGATCTTCCGCCACTATTATTCTTCCTGTAAATGGTTATAGGTTTTACAGAGGTAATTCCCATTTATCTCAAGACATCCATACCTTGGATTTTCTCTTGTCCTTGAATTATTTTCAAATATTCAATTCATCTTTTAACTCAATCTAATTTCCTTGACTTAATCTGATACCAATTTTTGAATATTAATCCTCGTTCAATCACATTGATCTCTAGGTAATAAAAAATTTAATTGCATATCAAATCATCAAGCATAAAAATTCAACTCCATGATTTCTTAATTGTATAGGAGAGTCTCAACTTCAATATTTCATTTTGAGCACAAGTAACAATTATGATGTTCTTCTTCGAAAGATTTTCAACATTTCTTGCTAAGTGAAAAGTCTATGATGTTTTTTCATGACAATAGGTTCTTCCTTTTGAAAGTGTTTCTCTTTTATTATAAGAGCTACTTAAAGTAAAGTATTATCTATAAAAAAAATTCCTTTAACTTACAAGGCATCCCTCCTAAGCTTCTATCATTATAGAGTTTCATTAATTCCAATGATATTCAATCACATGGGAAAATCTTTAAACCAAATATTCCCTTCCAATTCTTAGGATGAAATACTTAATTTTTAATTAGTCTGATGGTTTATAAATTTCTCCACTTATATGGCTATAGTCTAGATCCAATGCACAACTCATTCAATTTTATTTCCTATTTATAGGTGTTAAACAGTAATCCAATATGTAATCCAACTTAATCGATTTTAGTGCAACTTCAAAAGGTATCTCTTTTTATTGAGTGAACTTCTTCTCCCAATTTGGTTATCTTTAACCCGAGATTTCATTCAAGAGTACTGTAGTAATTAAGTGATCTAATTATTCTCATTAAGATATTTTGGTGTGGTTCACATAACATCACAACTTACTTTATTTCACAGCTCATCTCCATGGTTTAAATAACCAAAAAAAAATTGTCCATAGGTTTCTTAGCATAGTGAGCTTCAATGTCATGTCGTTTCATGACATGGATATATTTCATATCAAAATAACATCATTATCTAAATTCTCTATATAAAATATATAGGAGTATAGAGACAATTTCCTCCAATCATGAGTCTCTTAGATCTTTTCTTGTCAATCCCATAAACGATGATCCTCCTTATCATGATCAAGTTATTTTCCTATCCTTTTCTAAGGTAATAATAATATGCTTTGATCTTTAGATCAAATAATAATAAGGTATTAAGGCCATAGTTATTAACCTTTCCATTTTTCATTTTCCTTTGTGGTCATAGAATGTATGACTTAATTGCCCTTATGACTTGCAAAGAGGTCAAAATCAAGTTTCGTTGGATGGGGTACTTAACTTTAATCAATCCGATCTCTTCCTTTCCACCCCTTAGTGTTTCCACAACCTTCGTTCTTCGCACGTTGAAATTCTTAGCATTTTACTTGATTCCATGCAAAGGTTTGTCATTCCTTATTGTTGACCTTGCATTGCCATCTTCTTTCTAATATCCTTTTTTTTAATGAAGGAATATCCATACTTACTAACCTCTTTTGTTGATGTATTTCTTAACTCACAATATTGCTTTCCTTGCAACTTCCAGGGTCCTGACAAATAAATCTATGTTGCATTCCTTTTTCCGTTTTGGAACCATTATTCATAAGTTGTTTGATTCCAAAAACTTCAATAACCTCATTGATTTCATTTGGAGGAACCTTGCTCATGTCATTGACTATTTCCTCTGACTGTTCTAGTCTTTTCTCAATTCCTCGGTTCTAACTCTTTTCTAACGAGATATTTATCTTTACACAAGAGTTTAAGTCATGAGTTCCCTAACCCTGGAGGATACTTCGTTCATATCCTACTTTGGACAATCTAATATATTCTAACTTGCATACATAGATTCTTAGTGATTACACTAATCCAAGAGTTTTTGACTCTCTCACAATTGTAGGTTGCTCCAATTCAATTTATCACATTCCTACTCATTATATTTTTCTTAGTGTTATGTATGTATAGGTTATTCTTCCTAACCTTCCTACATAACCTGATTGCATAATCTTCCGCAATCCTAGGTCTTATCATAAGTTGATGATTTGGGAATGCTAAATCCAGGTATGAATCTTTAGCTAGCCCCAATTTACCCAAGTTACTAAAACTTAAATCTTCATTTTTCACTTCCTTGAGTTCTTTTCTCTTGTCGTTTCGACACAAGAAATTTTCAACCTTTATCTTCTGAGAAGGTTTACACATTATTGCGTAATGAGCTCATAGGTTGCAGTGCAGGACCTGGTTGCTCTGATACCAAATGTAAACTACAAAAAAATCTATTATTCAGAACTTCGACAAATACTTTAAATAAAATCATTTCAATTCAAAATAAAGTTGAAAATTCATTTATATAGACATCAAAGAAACTAGTCGATTCCAAGACAACGACTAAAGTTGAAAAGATAGATTCATATACTTTTCCAATCTAAATAGATACATGTGTCATATTACACAATTGCGATATTAATACAAAATAAGTTATAATATCAATTACAATTCGAGACTTAGGCATTCAGTTACCTTAAGCTCTTCAATACATAATTCATGAATAAATAACATAAATAAAGATGACATCCTTGATCTTCAATTCAATAGAAAATCTTCAATAATGAAGACGAGAACAAGGATCAAGCACTTTTTCCGCCCAACCTCGAAGCTTACACTTCCCTAGAATTCCTTAGTCATTCAAGAAATACCCGACCCTACACAAATTTCTTAGCAAAAAGTAGTCTACGAGCAAGATGGAATCTGGTGCATGCCTAGTATAACTAGTAAAACCACAAGTATTTTCATTTTTCTAATTCATTTAAGAAACAAGAAAGTTCGATAGTAGGATATGGTAGAGAGTTATAAATATCCCATCTATTTCAATGGTCCTTAAAAGTTACTTGGCCAAGTAAAATTTCATGCATGACAAATAAAGTAGTTTTGGAAAAGCAAAACTGTACTCTCTATTTAGCCCATATTTGGCACCAGTATCGGAAGGTAAATTTCCCCAAAAAATGACATGCACATTCATTTATCAAGCATGCATGGTTCCATTCAATAAATATAATCTTTCCAAAATAATTTAACCACAATCTTGTTTCAACCAAAAAATGGTACTATTGCAATTTTTCATCATTTTAAATCACAGGTAACATTAAATCAGTATTTAATACAAACAATAAAATAATAAAAAGAAGGTGTATCTCAAGTATGTAATCTACGTACATATTTAATCAGGAATACATGAGCACACATTCTTTCAGTTCAATTACTCATGAGATTCTTCTACTCTTTAATATAATCTTTGTCTAATTTGTTTCCTTTCGAAATAATTATATCTTTACTTTATTCTAATTATTTTTTTGGTTTTCATATTTTCATTTAAAGTCTTATCTTTTTAAGAACATAAACACTTCAATTCCATAACAATTTAATATCAATCTTAAAATTAACAAATTTCACCCAATTTTTTCAATCAATTTTAAATACTTAAAGATATTTAATCTTTTCAATAAAAATCTTATTTATTCCATAATCCTTCATTTGTATAATTCTACAATTATTTCCCTATCTTTTTGTTTCTTTTTGTTTTAGAAATTTATCTCTTTCTGACAGTTTTGATTTTTGGAGCATTTCCAGATCTAGTTTAAACGTATGTTTTCATGAGTGAATCCTTTCCTAAATCTGAATCTTCCTAAAATAATAAGTCAATTGTCTTGATTATTTTCTGTTCAATTTATTCTACAATGTTCTATTTCAAATTGCTCAACAGTTTTCTAGTAAAATTCCAATTTGATGTTGATCTTTTTCCTAAATTTGATAAGATAGTAGTGATTATCTTTCCTAATTTTCAATAGATCTAAATACCAGAAATAAACAGAATGATTCCAATTAATCTTACTCTAATCACGAATTTGGAAAATATTGTTTATTGAATCTACTTGATAATTCTCTATATCAGAAATAGTTCTCTTTATTTTTGTTCTCTCCTCTTTATACTTATTCTTGCCTTCTTCTTTTGAGGCATGTCCCTGCTGGCCGCACTCTTCATTTATCTCCTCTCTACCTACGTACCTTCACTTCACCTACTAGTTGTGTGTGTTGGAGAGCAGCCTATTGTCCTCTCTGACACCTCACACTAACTCCCTCTCTCCCTTCTCCTTATACTCATTGTGCCTCTCTTCCCTCTATGCACACCACACTTTCTTCCTTTCTTCCACGTGCCTCATCCTACTCCCTTCCTCCCTACACACCTCATTTCCCTATCCTTTTGGCTGCCCCTTCACCCCTCTCCTTCTTCCTGCAGTCTCCCTTAGTCTTCTCCCTGCTTTAATTCTTTATTGCCTTGGTTGCATGGTAAGTGGAGGGATGTGGGGATCTTGTTCTAGCTGCCCCTTCCCTAATGTAGCTGGGCCTATTCCTTGGTCTATTGCCTGGCCACATGGAGGATAGAATCTTCGCGTGCTTTCCTTGGCGTATGGATTACCATGTCTGGTCGTGCCCAACCTTGACTTCCCTTGTCATATGGACTACAATTAGAAATCACAGGTACTTTCTTGGTCGCCTGTTCCCCCTCTAGCTATGTGGACATAGTTTGATTGGTGACTAGGTGGGGAGTAAGTTTCCTCTGTCTGGCCAAGTATTTCTACATACTCCTACTCCGTAAGATACCTGGTGGAGGTTTCCAATGGTAAACAAAGAATATATATAAGACTATCCTTTGTTTTCCCTTTCATGCAAAAAAGGATTTCTTTTTGTGTCTTTCCCCCATTTCAAAATTCCCAAACTATTATTTCTCTTTTCCATACATTCATATTAAAAAGAAAATGAGATCCACAAATTAAGATTGATCTCCAAATCAATTTCTAACTCCAAATTTAGAAAATCTGATTGCTTTTCCAATAAATTGAAGATATTTCTTCAATTCGTTAACTGAAGTTCTTTTTTGAATGCAAATTTCAATTTTGCACATGAATTGATTTATAAAATTGTTTCAATAACTCTATATAAAATATTTATTCAATTTCTTCATTTAAATATTTTCCTATTTCATAATTTTCAAATTAAAAACAAATAAATTTATAAAACACAACTTTTATCGCATATTGTCTAATTTCGAAATAAAAGTCTATTTTATTACATTTTAAAAATAAAAGCATCAATATTTTCAAACAATGTTAAAATATTGGCATAAATCATTCAATTATTTAGAAAAATCTATTTTCTCACAATTTAATAAAATCGTCATTTAGATCAACATATTCTTATCACAAATTTGGAGAAATCATTTAAACTGAATTTTTTTTCAATTTGCAAACACAAAATCTCAAAATGCATTAGAATATTAACTAAGTCAGTGTGTGTGATTCCATCTACTCTTAAATGTCAATCGGCTAAACGACTCTACCTGATTGTTGTTCTCGCCTTCAATCATGTTCACTTGTTCCTCCTTTCACTTGCACTCGATTTTTACATTAGCAATGACAAACCCCAAAATTAAATATAAATGCATTTCAAATCATGATACTTGCATTTCAATTTGAATTTCAATTTAACTTTCATTAAAATAATCATTTAACTTCAATTTAAATATAGAAATTGTGATCACTAATTGCATTTAAATAATAAAATGAAATCTATACATGACAATAGAGTCAATTTGACTTTTGATGTCTTTAGTGGAGCTTGGCCTCTTCAAGCATAAATGATAAAGAGTTGTTTCTTTATTCACACAATCCTTCAACTTTTTTATGTTTTCTTGCAACTTATTATGTGCATCAATACACCTATCAGAGGCCTCAAACATTCTTTTGTTAAGACATCTTGTTCTACCTTTTTCTCCAAGACAGATGTGTGATCTTTGAAAGAATCCATTAAGATCCTTAAGTTTGTTCTCGAGGTAACGAGACATCAATATTTAATTTTGATAATCCTTCTTAGAGAATATTCACAACATTATCAATCAATTCACTTTTCTTTTCCTATTCTTGTAAGATTTCCTTCTATGCAGAAGCATGCAAGACATCACCAAGTTGCAGCTTATGTAAGGGATAAATTCTTGATAGGTCAACTTGTCCCTCAATTATGGGAGTTTGTAGTAGTTGAAGCATAACTATCGGTTGAAACTACATTTGTGTCCCTAGAAGTTCTTTGAAAGAGTCTAATGATGAAGACCCTTTTCTTACCTAAGCCTCTTACTTCTTTGTATTGACCTCCTTTGAGTCCTGAAGATTTTTAGGATTACCTTCTATCTTTTGTTTCTGACTTTCTTTCTCGTTTTCTTCTTCCTTTCCTTCTTTTCTTATTTTCATACCAGGGATAAACTTTCCTTCTTTTTGTTTGGAAAGTCATATTCCAAGTATGAGTAAATTATGAGTAGCTGGTGTTGTCATTGATGTCAATAAGCTTGGGGGAGGTTTTTTGTGTTGTCATTAATTACTGATTGCATTGATGCTTTGATTAGTTGCACTATGTTGTCATTAGTAAGTGCTACTAGAGTCAACCTCTAGTATTGCTTTGATAAACTTTTGTTGGTAGACATTGTTGATTTAATGATGATGAGGAAGAGTTGAAAATGATGAGTATGTCTTTGATGCTTGGTTTCCAAATACTTTTGAGAAAATTTAAATAAAAGAGGAAGCAGTGTGTTCCAGTGGTATTCTAGTGTACAGTGTGGTGTTATGGTTTGGCTCCACATTTTTTCATGGTTGAAGATCTTCTTGTATGGTTCAGATATGTTGGTCATGAAGTTTTCAAAGGTTCTATATTCAAAATTTCTTGGTTTGGTTCATTGTGTAGAAACATTTGTGTTCACCAATGTGTGTACTATATATTACAATAGTGTTTGGGAGAAATGGTTTTGCTCCATATTTCTCCATAGTTTGATTTATGTTCTTGTGATTCTGGAATTGTGTTGATAATGATCATATCTACCTATAGTCAATTTTTTTCATGGTTTGGTGCTTAGGAAGTTGGTTTCTTGAGTTACAATGTATGGAAGGTTGTCTAAGTGCACTAGGTGTGTACATTCTTCAGGTGAAATTTTTTGTGAAGGAATGTTTTGGATTTCAGGGTGTTTATGGAATATTCTAGTTTGTGTTCAAGTGATTTTGGTGCTTGTGGTACATCCTTGGATTCGAGGAAGTGTGTACTTAAATGTTAATGGTGTTTACACAAGTTTGGCCAATGACAAGTATTTACACTAATTATGGATTTTCTTCGGTGACTGTGTGTGGCGTGATGTATACAAATGTATTTAGGTTCGAGTTAAGGTGCAATGTGGTCTACTTTCATTCCTTTCCATTGTGGGAATTCTTAGTGTCGACCTAATTTAATTTTCATGGTTGAGGTGCATAGTCAACCTTGGAGAATGTTTTCAAAGTTGAAGATGGTATAGATAATAGATGATTTGATGGAGAATTAGGTAGAAAATTTTGTGATGTCAATTGTAGAGTTGTGAAGTGTAGTGTGAGCTTAATGAGTTAGACTACTAGAAGTAGTGAGAAGAAGGTTTTTACAATCTTCAAAAGGAATAAGAATGTGTGTGGTGATGCTATGGTGGATTTTTCTATTGCATTGAGACAGATTTATTATTGTAACACTCTTCTTTCTTCTTTTTTGTAATCTAGCGATGAGCCCTCTAATAGTGAGCATTTTGTCTTTGGTGTTACAATTACTTTATATTGTGAGCTAATCCTCATAGTGGATTTTCCCTTCTTGGGTTTTCCACGTAAATCTGAGGTCTGTTGTGTATGGTGTTGATGTGTTTTTTTTTTTTTTAATTTTCTTTCATGCTAAATCATTCTAATAGATTAAGGGTTAACTAAGTTGATGTGGATCTAAATGTTTATGAGGTATTTCGATGTTTTAATATACAACTAATTTACCCCCCATCAGTTTTCTTGTGTGCATTCAACAATTGGTATTAGAGCAAGGTTCCTTGGAATAAATCTTAACCTATTCAAGTAGATCTGGGATGGTGCACGAGAGGGATTCTCTTGTATTTTATGGAATGAACTGCCTTTTGAAAGAAAAGGATCCAGAAGCTTTATTGGTATCTCTTACATTTGGTGTTTGGAAGTCTATTTAGACTATATATAGTATGCTTACTAGTGGTTTGAGTATTGATGATGAGATCAAGGCTTATGAAAATAATGGTGAAGAAAGGTATGCTCTTTTAAGTGGTCTTTCCAAAACCGAACTTGTGAAAGTTATGCATTTGAAATCTAGTAAAGATATTTGGGAAAATTTGGAAAGTATATATCAAGATGTTAAGCTCGAGGAAGATAAGATGAAAAATTTAAAGATCACATTAGAGAACCTGAGGATGTCTAAAGATGAAAATATTACAAGCTACATGCAAAAGGTGGACGAAGTTGTCAATTCCATCAAAGGTCTTGGTGGTAATCTAGAAGAAGTGGTAAAGAAGGTATTGTGAACTCTTCCTAAATCTTATAGTTGGAAAGTCTATGCTACTGAGTCCAAGTTCAAGATTTAAGAATTTGAATACTCTATAGATCAATTGAATAGTGCTATATATTTTATTTTGAAATGAGAGAATTTGGTCCAAGTAATGCAAAATTTGAGACTTCTTTTAAGGTTGAAAAATCATAAAAGATTGAAGAATCAAATTAGGAGGATCTTGATGATGTTGAAATTTTTTTTTTGAGTAAAATAAAGAAGGGTACCGGTAAATACAAAGTTAAGTTTCCTTTCAAATTTTTCAGTTGTGGTAAGATTGGTCATCATGCTTCAAGATGTCCAAAAAGAGATTTAAATGACAAGAATAAAGAAAACAAGTAAAGAAATTAAGAAAATTTATTATGTTACATAAGATGCCAATATATCTAATGATGAATCTGATTATGTGTACATTTATGAGGATAGTCAATGCTTGTTCATGGATATTAAAGATGGAACTAATTCTGCTAATTCTGAGAGATATGTGAAAGAAAATGTTTTGGAAGAAGGTAATAACACTGAAGGAACTATAGTAACTACTTTTCATGTTAGAGAGGAGAAGAAGTAATACATTATTTATAGTGGATTCTCAAATCATATGACTGATAACAAAAGTAAGTTTGTTAAACTTGAGAAATATGAAGGAGGTCTAGTAAATTTTGGTGATGATACATCTACTAAGATATGTGGAAAAGGTTCAATTAGTTTTGATGGAAAGAATAATACAAATGATGTTATTTATGTTAAGGGTTTGAGGCATAACCTCTTGAGTGTTGGAAAAATGTGTAGCAAAAGATATAATCTTATGTTTCAGGATGATGGATGTGAGATCAAAAAAGGCCCTGGAACTATGGTTATTGTTGGAAGAAGGATAGATGGAAATGTTTATTAGCTTAAAGGTGATGATGGTCATTGCTTTATGACTCAAATTAATGAAATTTGATTGTGGCATAGGAGGATGTGTCACATTAATTTTGATAACCTAGTGAGCATCAATTCAGCCTGAGTTGTGAGAGATTTGCCAAGTACTACAAAGCCTATCAATTTTGTCTATAAGGAATGTAAAATTGGGAAGCAAGTAAGGATTTTTATAGTCAAGGAGAAATCTACTATCATATTATTGGAACTGGTACATGAAAACCTTTATGGTCCTACCAGAGTAATAATTTTTCAAGATGACAAGTATTTCATGTTGGTTATTGATGATTATTCTAGAATGACATGGGTTACTTTTCTCAAAGAAAAATTAGAAGCTCTATATAAGTTTAAATCATTCAAAGTTATGGTTGAGAATAAAATGGATATGAAATCAAATTTTTGAGATCTAGCAAAGGTGGAGAGTTCACCTCCAATGAGTTTAATAATATTTGTGAGAATCATGGGATACAGAGGCATTTATCTGCCCCTAGGACTCCTCAATAGAATGGAGTGGTTGAAAGAAAGAATAGGACTATTCAGGAAGCTACAAGAACAAAAATGAAAGAGGAAAACCTATCAAAGGTCTAATAGAGAGAAGCAATTCATATTGTTTTCTACATTCTTAACATAGTTCAACCAAGAGAAAGTAGTGTAAAGACTACCTATGAGTTGTGGTATGAAAGGATTCCTATTGTCAAGTACTTCAAAGTGTTTGGAAGCAAGTTCTATATCATAAGAGATGAAGAGAACTTAAGAAAGTTTGATATAAGATCTAATAAAGGTATATTTCTTGGATATTCTATAAAAAACAAAAATTACCGATGTTACAACAAGAGGCTAAAAAAGATTATTGAAAGTGAAAATGTCAAAGTGGATAAAGACTTACAACATAATTATGTGGTAATAGATGGATATGAACCAGATGAGTCCTCTTGTAGAGAAAATGCTATAGATGAAGGAAAGGAGAAAGAAAATTCTATTGAAGAGGTAGAAGCTCTGGAAAATATCTCTAAGACTCCTAGCAATGTGCAAAAGAATCATTCAGAAGGTGAGATCATTAGTGAAAAAATAAAAAGTGTTTTGACAAGAAGAAAACCTTCTATGGCTAAAGAACAAGTAAATCTATGTCTACTTTCAAAAGTTCAACTTAAAACAATAATTGAAGCATGCAAGGATAAATATTGGATCAAGGCTATGGAAGAAAAACTAAAGAAAATTGAGAAGAACCAGACTTGGGAACTTGTCCCAAGACTAACAAAAAATAATGTTATTGGAACTAAGTGGGTATTTAGAAACAAACCGAATGGGAATGAAGAAGTGGTAAGAAACAAAGCAAGGCTTGTGTGTAAGGGCTACTCACAAGTAGAAGAAATAGATTTTGAGGAGACATTTTCTTCGATGGAAAGAATGGAAGATATCAAGATGTTTTTGGCTTTTCTAGCACATAAAGATTTCAAGGTTTATCAAATGGATGTGAAGTCTTCTTTCTTGAGTAGTGAGTTTGAAGAAGAGGTATACATTAAACAACCAGAAGGATTTCAGTTATTAGACAAATCACATATGGTCTGTAGATTGAATATGGCATTATATGGATTGAAGCAAGCTCTCAAAGCTTGGTATGCAAGGTTGGGTAAGTACTTGATACAAAAAGGATTCAATAAAGGTATCATAGATAGTAATCTTTATTTTAAATTCGAAAAATATCAAATCTTGATTGTGGTTGTGTATGTTGATGACATAATGTTTGGAGAAAATGAAGCTACGTGCAAGAAATTTGTAGAAGAAATGCATAAAGAGTTTGAGATGTCTATATTTGGGAGATTAATTTCTTCCTTGGGATAAAAATCAATCAAACAAACAAAGGTATATTCATTTCACAATTAAAGCTTGTCAAAGAAATATTGAAGATGTTTGGAATGAAATATTCTAAACTAGTAAGTACTGTTATGTTTATTGGTTGCAAGCTGAGTAAGAATGATGAATATCCTAAGGTAGCTTTGAGCAAGTATAAATCAATGATTGGATGATTATTATATATCTAACTACTACTAGACCAGATTTCATGCATGTAATTTGTCTTGTGGATAGATTTCAAAAAGATCCTAGAGAGTCACATGTTGTAGCAGTGAAGAGGATATTCAAATACTTGAAGGGCACTCCAGAACATGGCTTGTGGTATCCAAAGGATATTGATTTTTATTTGAGTGTGTGTGAGTAAAATATGGGAATGAATAATAACACCACACAATCAATGAAACATTATATTAGAGATTTCATATAACAATCTATTCAAATTGAATCAAACAAACTCTCTAAAGTCATCCCATTGTTCCTCTATCTCCAAGGATTTGTTAAATCATAATGGCTCTTAGATTAACAACTCGAAGAACGAGATGCTGGAAAATGAAAGAAATATATTCCTACATGATTGATAAATTATATGATAGTGATGCTATTATAATGATGTTGTGATAAAGATATGATGCTAAATGTTGTGATGCAACTATTGTGTGAAAACTACTATGATAACTAAAATGAAGCTAATGAAAAAGCCATAATTCTACACTAAATGTTGCATTATGCTCAAAATTTGTTGAGGATAATGCTAAATTAAATATTTAACATATTCAAATTGTTGAGACACATGATGAGGTGGAAGGAGGAAAAGTTGTAGACATGTGACTAAATTTAAATTTAGAATTTAAATTTAATGAGAAGAATATAATTAAATAAAACAAACTATTTTTATTTGTTTATTTAATTAAGATTAGAAGAATATGAGTTAACATAGAACAATTAGAAAATGAACTATATAAATAAATTTATAATTTATTTATAAGTAGACAAATTAAAAGGTTGAGTGCTTACAAGAGAAAAACCCTAAATAAAAAAGGGATCAAATCATGACAAGTGTCAACATCACATGAGATGAGACATAACGATCTAATATTAGCTCAACTAATAAAGAAATCCTAAGTTTAGCCTAAGTGCATAAGAGCAAATTAGACTAATAATCAATTAAAGATTAATTAATTATTAACTAATGCATGATAACTCTAACACCCCCTCTTATGATGAACTTAGGGAGTAGCTAAAAACAATAAAAAAGAATGCATAATGGGTCTCGACAAATAAGACCAAATAAGGTACACATGTACAAACAAAACATGTAGAACTTCTAGAAGCACGAAGTTATAGAATGATGCCAACAAATGACTCATAGAGTGTTGAAATGAAGAACGTCCAAAAATAGGAATGCAAGAGTGTCCATATGGTAAATTATCCATCTCACCGAAATGCATGTAACCAACAACTGATGTACGTTGCATCTGAAAGTACATAGGAACAAGAACTCGATACGTAGATCACTCCAAACCACAAAACCAAAGAAGAATTAGCACCGACAATAGAAACCCCTCCATAATGTTGAAAAAGGGAGAGCCATGATAGGAACACTGAAACCATGTGAAACCAATAAGTACATATAGGAGAAACAACCTACAAATAAAAGGGTATGAAAACTATGCACACACGCATCAGGCAAGAATCACTGATATTCTCAGATTTCATGGAAGGGACACTCACTTGACAAAGGTGTGATGGCAAACCAAAGGAAAACATCAACCCCCCATGGAACTTTATATCATAGTGTGAAGACAAAAGGCACAACAGGATATGCAAAATCCCCAAAAAATTATACACCAGAATGACACTTTATCTTAGTGCATCTACATAATAAAAGTTGCATACAGTGGGAGTCCATAATGTCCAAAAAAGGACTACATGCTGAAAATACAATTCTCGAACAAAAAAAGAGGAAATCAGCAGCACCATGATGAAGTACACAAAAAAAAATGCACTTTCAAAAATAATGGCACCCAAAAATGTGTCTGGATGTAGAAGATATGACTCGTCAAAGTCTCCAAAATGAGAACTAAACAATAATAGCACTAAGAAAACTGAATTTTGGAAAAAAAAAAACAAAATCTAGAACTAGAAAACACCTACACCACCATGAAGAGCATGAAATTATACCTTGTTTCAAAAAAAATTGCACTAAAAAATAGCATTGTATGACCAAGATATGGCCTTGGGAAGATAGGGTGCAAATTTGGAAAGGCCAATGGAGAAGGGGTGAGTAGGGCAAAAGAAAACTCCTCCAAATTTGTCAAAAAAACCTCCACAAATAGAGGTCTACCAATTATAGTGGTGCTGAGAGAAAAAATATATCCCCCAAATGTCCAAGTACAATACATGTGAAATTATTTTGCAAAAAAAAATATTGCAAAAACTTGCCTTTTTATTTTTTTAAAAAGAAAAAGGACAAAAAAAAAACTTTAAATACGTTTTATTTTAAAGGTGGCAGGGGTAGTACCCTTGGTACCATCACCAAAGGGAGGTGGGGTCTGAGGGCTTTCCATCATACAGATGGTAGGTACTTGAGGCCTTGCTTCTCTTTTTAAAAAAATAAATTAATACAATTTTTAAACAAAACCTACGTTGCCCTAAAAAGGGTTTATTAAGTATTTTTTATTTTATTTTTAAAAATCCACAGGAATATATTATGAAATATTTTTTATTTTTACCTCGATTTTTGTGTTGGGGAGGATATACGGCCTCCATGGCTATACAGATTTTGTCGATTTGAGAGACAATTTCAAGGTTTTTGAGCCTTTTGAGTGCAATAGTAATGTCTATTTTGGCTCAAAATGCATCGAAATTGCAGCTACCCTCCGGATCAAAAACCAAAGCAACTACTTCAATCTTTCATAGATCTGTAGTCAAGAGTTGAAATAAGGCAAAACAAAAGCCAAATTTGACTTTTTTGATAGCTCTAAATCCAATGGCGAGGTCCTTTTTGCACCAAAATACACCAGAAAATAGCCACCCTCAAAATTTGCAAAAAAAAAAAAGGGGATTCAGATCTGAAGCTTCCAACCCTTGTTGAAGAAAGAAAACCTCATAAATTGAGAAGGGGTTCACTGAATCCACGCTTTGATAACATGTTGGAATTTTGAAACAAGCACAAAATCTTGAGCCGCATAATCAAACAACAAACAAAAACACCTTCCACACAAGAGATCTACAAACAATATATGCAATATTTTTCAACAAGGAAAAGCTACAAAAGCAAGAGACTCTCAAAAATATATGAAAGCTTGAGATAATTACAATGGGGGTTGAGTGCTTATAAGAGTAAAACCCTAAATGAGAAAGGGATTAGATCATGACAAATGCCAACATCGCATGAGATGGGATAGAATGATCTAATATTACCTCAACTAATAAAGCAATCCTATGTTTAGCTTAAGTGCATGAGAAAAAATTGGACTAATAATCAATTAAAGATCAATTAATTATTAGCTAATGCATCATAACTTTAACAATTTTCTCATCTCATTGGAGATAATTGTTTAAACTTCTTTGGTCTGTGGGTTTGAAGACCCTAGGGCACCAGTTTTGATAGTGAAATTATCTACCCTAGCTAGAGTTTGTTGAGGGGATCATTCAAATTTACTATAAGAGCTTATTTGGAAAATCTAATGGTCTTTGTGGAGACCAAATTTGAGATCATTGTTTAGATTTATGAAGAGGATTTGAGTTGAAATTGGAGATTCATTTTGAGAACAAGAATTGCAATGATTTATATCATTTGAAGCTTATTACAGCCTTGTTGGAGGTCGAGGGTTTGTTAAACCCTAGGCATTTGTTTTATTTACATATATCATTCTGAATTGAGGGTTTTTATCAGTCTATTGTATCCAAATCGTGGCATCTTTACCCACCATTTCACATGATTGAGGGGTGATTTAATTGCCAGTAGCTGCATATGATATTATAGCACCTTATCATCGATATTGAAGAAGACTCTTGGCCTTTTCATGGATGTTGGAGACTTCAGCTATGCATGGAGATTGGAAATCAGTTTGAGCGACACCTCCATTGCCATGATCATCTAGTCTATGCCAGGTTTGAGAGTTTTTGGGTTTGATCTTTATTAAAAATTTAGAACTGTTGGTTAGTTATTTTTCCACTATAATAAGAATCAGTTGGTTAAGGATTCAAGTTGTTCTCAGTCCATTTATGTCATTGATTCATTTGCCAGTAATTTTTTAGTATGTCACTATGTAATGTCAACTCCTATAACCATTAGGAGAATCATTGTATCCATCTAAAAGTAATTATCTGATGTATGGTAATTCTGATGTCACATTTTGAACTAATGATTTATGTGTATTTAGTCACTAGTATATTCAAAATTTTAATTTAGAACTGCTATCACAAGTTGATTTTATTTTTCTGAGTCATTGCTGATAGACTAGGTCTGATCTGAAATATATAACCAGTCAACATTGATATTATGAGAATTCATGATAATTGTATGTTGTTGATCTACCAGAAGGAATGCAAAGTACTCTTTCTTAGAAATTTTGTGTAACAAGCTTAGTTTTTGTGGTCCTAGTTAACCAATGCAATATGACAACTTAAGTATTCTAAAAAATTATCACATAATTTGGCAAGGGACATTACAGTGGTATCAGAGCATATGATTTTTCCATTATGTAGAGTTTCATGAGTGGCTGAAAAAAATAGTACTATAATAGGGAAATGAAGAAATAATGGCAACCGACACAAGTTCCTGAAGGGGAAACAACATTCAATATTTTGGGAATTCACTAGGGATCTTTGTCGGGCAGTTGCACTGACTCCTCTACAAGGGAATGCACTCATCTAGAGGTTGAGATGGGTGAAAGGAGAGAAGAACATAGAAAAGAAGAACCAAGTGGGGAAGCACTCCTCACTCCACTTTTCATGGAACAGAGGGCAACAAACCAGAGAATGACACAAATGATGGAGTTAATGACGTGAACAATTCTCAACAATAATAACAACCATAATGGAGGCAACAATGGCTTGGGAGATAATTTGATTAATAACCACACTCTGAACCATCAGACTATTCAAGCAAGCTCAAGGCATTTGATGCTAGTCTTCCCACCCAAGGTTGAGCCACTGGAGGATAATGAACCCACATTGACTAAATTGTAAGAACAACTCATACAAAATTGGCCTGATAGAGGACTGGTTTTTCAACACAATGTATCTCTTTGGAATTGCATTTATTTGAGAATGAGACACAAACCCAACAGGGGTAATCGTGAGCACCACAATGATCTCAAAAGGACAGTAGGTAAATTGATTTTTTCTTATTATGATGGATCAGGGAAGACATAAAGACAAGCTTGGGTTCAGAAAATTGACACTTATTTCCAATTAAATCATATGCTCGGAGATGAAGTGAACAAATACGCTTAGATTGAATTTCTCATGAATGGTGGCATCACGAAATGGTCACAATGGGCCATGACCAAATCACCTCTTATGCCAAATTCACTGAAATATTAATTGAGATGTTTGATGTTAATGATCCTGAACTCCATTTCAAGGAGTTAGCTCAATTAAAATAGTAGGGATGATTGGATAATGATATTATTGAATTCCATAGACTTATTGTTTTGGTCACCAATATCTCAGTAAGAAGGTTGTCGATTCTATTCATAGAGGATTTGATGGGTCCATTGAGAGGTTGGGTCAAAGATCTCAATCCTACCTCATTACAAGAAGCAATCAAGAAATCTAGGGAAATGGATTCTAGCAATCAGAAGAACAAATTTATGCCTAAAATTTATTCATCTTAGAAGGACAAGGGCAAGAAACCCTTTTAGAAGGAATGGCCTAAAAAGAACAAGAAAGTGGAAGAAGAGCACAAGGAGTTGAGAAGGAAAAATTTGTGCTATCACTGCAAGGAACATTGGTAGCTTGGTCATTGTTGCTTGGGTAAGGGTAAAGTCTACTTTATTGAGGTTGTATTGGATAGTGAGAATGGTGGTGAGATTGGATAGGCACAAGGAAACAAGGATAGCAGTTCAAAGGAGGAGCAGTCATAGGAGGAGGTTAAGAGTGGTGCTATCACTACCATGTTAGGCACCCTCGAGTTTAATTCCTTCAAGGTTAGGGGGTTTTGCAAGGTCAACATGTCATAGTGTTGATAGATAGTGGGGCCACCTGCAACCTCATTGATTCAACCTTATTGGCAAAGTAGGGTATACCTACACAAAAATATGAAGGATTCAGTGTTATGGTCGCAGACAGGTAAAATATGACATGTACATAGAAGGTTCCCCAATTGTGTGTCACCTTGGGTAATTATACAATCATCAATGATTTCTATGTGGTATATTTCGGTGATAAGATTGCCATCCTTTGTATCTAGTGGTTGTGTTCACTAGGAAAATATTCATAGAACTTTTAGAACATGGAACTCAAGTTTAGAGCAGTGGATGGCCAAAGGGTTGTGCTAAGAGGTATGGAAAATGGGGCACCAAAGGTGGTGTCAGCTAAGAGAATGGAGCGCATCTTCAGAAACAATGATGTGGCATGGACAATAGAATCTTTGATCACTGTTAAGGAGAATCAAGATGAGGATCAACCATATCACATTGACATCCAGACTCTGTTGGGTAGGCATGACAAGGTGTTTGGGGAGATTCCCCTAGGGAGACCATCGAAAAGAGGATTCAAGCACACCATTGAGCTGGAGGACGGGGTCATGCCCATCATCCTAAAAGGTTCAAGGATGAAATAGAAAAATCAATCAATAAATTTCTTGACATGGGACACATACGACCAAGTTCCAATCCCTTTTCTTCTTTTGTGGTCCTGGTGAAGAAGAAAGATAGGACAATAAGGATGTGCATAGATCATAGGGCTCTCAACAAAAAGACCATCAAGAATGGGTACTTAATACCTAGGATTGATGAGTTGTTGGATGAGCTACATGGTGCGGTGTATTTTTCTAAAATAGATCTTTCCTTTGGGTACCATCAAATCAAGTTCAGAGCGGGATATTCATAAGACAACCTTCAAGTGTCACTACAGGAACTATGAGTTCTTAGTCATGCCCTTTGGCTTGACTAACACACCTGCAACATTTCAGTCTTGCATGAACCATATTTTCAACAAGCAGTTGTGCAAATATCTCCTGGTATTCTCTAGTGAATTTCTTATTTACAACAAAACTTGGGATCATCATCTTAAGCAATTGGATGAGGTGTTGAGTATTATGGAGGAGCAATCTTTGTATGCCAAGGCCTCGAAGTGTGATTTTTGCCTTAAAAGATATTGTATTTGGTACATGTAATCAGTGCACAAGGTGTACAGGTCAACCAAGAGAATATCCAGACAATACTTGACTAGCCACTGCCTAGGACACTTATAGAGTTGCGAGGGTTCTTTGGGTTGTGCAGTTACTGTAGGAATTTCATCAGAGGGTTTTCTTAGATGGGGGCACCTTTGACAGACCTTACAAAAAAAGGAGCATTTAGTTGGTCTGAGGAGGCACAACAAGCTTTTGACAAGCTCAAGGAGGTAACGAACACTTGCCTTATGTTGGCACTTCTTGATTTCACACAACCATTTGTCCTCAAGTGTGATGCATCTAAGGAAGGTATAGGTGTGGTATTAATGCAAAATAGGCACCTGATTGCTTTCGAGAGCCACAAATTGAGAGGAGATGCTCACCATAATGCATGCATTGGTGAAGTTCAGGAAATATTTGGTTGAGCGTAAGTTTGTGGTAATGACCGACCACAAAAAGCTCAGGTATTTCTTGGAGTAAGACTTAAATGAGAGGCAACAAAAGTGATTCTGTAAAATACAAGCCTACAACTTTGACATAGAGTATATGAAGGGAAAAAATAATGTTGTTGTAGATACCCTTTCTCGAAAACCAGTCGCTTGCTCACTCATACAGATTTTAGTAGATTGGAAATCTCATCTTTTGGTAGAGTACTTAAAAAACAATTTTTCATGTGAGGTGATGGATGGATAGGTATAGGATGATCGATACAGAGTTTTGGATGATATCATTTTCTATAAGGGTAGGATCTATTTGGTGCCAAAATTGAAATTAAAGGAAAAAAAATATGCAGGCTTCACACAATACTCCCATAACAGGCCATCAAAGCTACTTCAAAACATATAGGCAAGTCAGGGAGAGGTTCTCTGGGAAAGGCCTCAAAGAGGATGTATTGAGATATGTCAAGGAGTGTGTGACGTGCCAAAAGAACAAGTCAGAGAATTCACATCCGACGGGTCTGCTACAACCTTTACCCATTCCTGAGCAGAAGTGGGAAAGCATTTCCATGGATTTCATCTCCAGTCTACCCAAGGTTCATGGTAGGGATTGCATATATGTGGTTGTGGATCATTTGACAAAATACCCTCACTTCTTTGCTATATCATTGGAGTACAAGGAACCTCAGGTGGCCGAATTGTTTTTCAAAGAGGTTTTCAAGTTGCATGGGCTACCAAGATTTATAGTGAGTTAGCTTAAACTAATTAATTAGTTTAATGTTGTCAAAAAGGTTAAAATATTAAGACAACTTTAATTAATTAATTGGAGCAAAAGTAACTTAAGATTAGAAAAGTTAAATAAATGAAATAAAGTTATTTTTTATTTTCAAAAAAAGAATTCAAATTAAAGATGAAACGAGAAAAGAGGTGAAAGCAAGCAATCACCAAGAGTTACAAGGAGGAGGTGAATAAAAGAATGGAGGACCTCATTTGCAAAAGGCTGGTTTTTGGATTTTGGAACAGGTTTTATTGGTGGATGTGGTGACCTCCGAAAGGAAGATTGGCTTTGGCAGTGAAAGATCTACCCTGGCTGATAGTTGGAGAAGGCATTTAGTTTTCTCGCTTGGTTTAATAGGTTGGGTTCTTGGAGAACTTTGTGAAATCTTTGTTAAGACAAAATCCTGATTATAGAATATTCAGATGAGAATTGAGAGGAATTCGGTTGTATCTGTAAATCAATTTGGTATATTTTAAGGAAAGGAATCAAATATTTATCCAGGCATAATTGTAGTATTTCAAGTGCAATAAAATGGATTAATTAGATGTTAATATTTTGTTGCTAAGTAAAAACATTGTGTGTGAAAGATTCAACCAACACCACTTCGCTTGTTTGTGCTCAAAATTCTCATTAATCATATCATATATTGGTGTTGTTAACACTGCTGCAGTGTTCAATTATTCTGGCAAGAGATTGTCGCTATTTAGGAAAAATAAATCTTGTGCGTGCAAACAGGGATTAAGGAGCGTCGTTGCAAGAAATAGGCGTAAATATGAATTTGGTAAATGCCTAATTAATATAGGAGCCTTTTTAATTATAGAGCTGTCGACCCTGAGGGTATGCGATTTATACTTTAAGAAAACTATTGAAATCAATGATTCTTGAAGTCATTGCTTTGTCTTTATCAAGATCAATAGGAGCCGTGTCAAACTTAGCCGCAACATGTAAATAAATAATCCTATTTGATTCTAATGTCATACGTGGAGTCTGGAAGTTAAAACGTTTAAACTGATGATGTCAAGTTCATCAGGAGCCTTTGAAGAAGACGGGAATAATACAAGCAGCAATATGCTATTTCTTTCAATATTAAGGAACTTGTATTATTTTTGTAAGGAGCCGAATCACATAAGAATTTTCGTGATATTTACAAACTCATCATGTTGTTTCTTATTGCTCATCGCGTATGATACAAAGAGTTTGAGATGTTAAAAGCTATCACATTCAAATTGGTCATCATAGCTTCCTCAGATTTCCATTGCACCCTTCTATGATGTCGTGGCAGTAAAAGACTATCACATGTCCTTGGGAAAGCATATGAAGTGATTCTTCGAGGCCATTGAGTATTCGATAAGAAGGCGTTACTATGGAAACCGACATCAATAAAAGAAAAGTCGTCATACTAAGACATTATTCTGAAGCATTTGAGGAGCCGCTTTGAAGGAAACGGAGAAATTAGGAGAACACGTCTTTCCCTTAATTTAACACCATCTGCCATGATACGTGTCGTTTCAACCTTATATCCAAGCAGTGAAATAATATCATTTTGTAGCCGCTTCAGAAAACATAGGCATTGCATCTGCTTTGAGTTCGAGAGAAAGTTTCATATGGAGAGAAAATCATTCTTGGTGCCGCCTCTTGGTTAAAGGGGGTTGAATATATATACATCAATCGGAGCAGCCTGGTATATATTGAATATTTTACTATTAGCGTCTGGCATCGATCAAGATATTTGAATACATATCTATAGGGCTGAGCTAAATATTGAGTTTAAGAACTTCTGGCGCACGCATCACAAAGGAATTAAAAAGGCATTTAATATCAAATTACAAACATTGACATCTGCGAATGGTATTCATCTTAGTGTCATGACTCGTGGCAGCAAACAGGACAAAATCTTGGCATGGTTATGAAGGAGTCGTATGGTAGAGTTGGAAGTCTTTGAGTTAGCTCTATGAACATTAAATTGCACTACACTAATAGCTGAGTGGTTAAATACAAAGGCACTACAAAATACCAGGTCAAATATTGTAAAAAATTATATTTTAAATTTGAAGTTGTTTGTGAATAATGGTGGAAGCTATGTAAGCCTAATCTGATGCTAAATAAAGGTTAGAGTATTAAATATTCTTAATTATATGTTTTTCTGCTCGATTGGTAATTTCATAGAATGGTTATTTATCTATTTGGAATGGTTGTTAGAAAATTTTGAAAATATTGTTATTTATATTTTATGCAATGGAAATCTGAGTTTATTATATATGAGGTGTTCTATTTTGGGAAACAACGATTGCAAATTCTATATAATCAATTCAGGGCAGTAGATTCTATAAACTGTTTGACGAAACGCCAGTGCAGTCCTTTGGTGAACATTGAAAAAAAAATTGGGTTTCTAAATAGTTTGAGCTAATCTTAGATTAGGGTAGCTTCTTACACCTACATAACTACATTTCAAGACAACAAAAAACATGGGTGAAGTGGTTGCACCTGGGTGGACACTGTTATAACACCACATATCATATGTCAATTGGGATGTTACCCTTTTGAGCATTGTATGGGTATGATGCACCATCTTTTATCGACTTGGCTTTTGGGGAGAGCAAAGCTCCTAAGGCTAAGGACTGGATTCAGGAGAGTCAAGACATTCTGAAGGCTCTCAAGGATAATTTGCAAATGGTTCAAAATCAGCAAAAGACATATGCAAGCAGGCACAGGGTTGAGCGTAGCTTTGAGGTCAGGGACTTGGTCTTCCCTCATTTTCAGCCCTACAGACAGTCTTCGTTGGAGAAGAGTGATGCAGAGAAGCTCAAACTTTGGTTTTATGGACTTTACAAGATCACCAAATGTGTTGGGAAGGTAGCCTATGAAATAGGTTACTTCATCTTCAATGTTGCCTCCACTAGATGAGGGGCATTTGGTTCTGATGCTTGAGGAGATAGTGGTTACTAGGGAGAGGTGGTTGAGAAACATAGTGGTTAAGGAGTTCTTGGTTAGATGGAGAGACTTGCTAGCAGAGGATGCCACTTGGGAAGGAGAACAGATTCTATAGCATCCCAATTTGCAATTGCTTGTGGGCAAGCAATTTCGAGAAGGGAGGTGTTGGTTGTTTTTATGGTAACCAAGTTGATCTTTAGAACTACCTATGGAATTTTCCATTTCCAATGATTAGTAATCTAAAGGGATTGGCCAACAAACAAGTAAAAGCTGTAAAAAATTTACTCTTGCATTTCAGGCTCTGTGAAACCTAAGAGGGTGATCCCACAATGTATACTTAAGAATTCATATGACTAATATTTAAATATATTGTTAACAACAAATACTTCTCATATAACCACTCAACAATGTAATAAATTGAAAATGTAGGCAATTCTTTTAACAATACACTACATTTGGAGCATGAGAACGATGAAACTCAACATAACTACAATGGTAATTCATTCAAATACTGTAAATAAAGAGTGATTTGTTGATGAATTGACCTAGAAATCGTACTATGAATATTATATTTGAACCAGTGCCTTATCCTAAACATGAAGTAACCTATGCAACCTAATAACAATTCTTCACATAACAACATAAAAGCTTCAAAAAACACTATGTTACAACATTCCCATATTATTTTCTTGACCACTACTTCTTACAAATATCCTAGCACAAAATTCATATGAATCAATAACCTCACTCAAGCATTTATACCAATTCCTTGAACTAATTAGAAAGAATGAAATCATAAAACCACTGGAAACAAAAGAGATGAATAAAAAAAATCCTTGATTATATTATTCATGATTCATAAAATGCATACAAAGGAGAGAAAATGGTCATGAAATTAGCACCATTCTGCTTCATATTTTCTATCTTGTTATCAAAATTACATATGCAACTACAGACTCAGAACCTAAGACAAAAAAAACACTTAAATATGCTCTGTATTCCTTCTACAATTCACTATGTCAATTGCAATACAACAAACCCTTCTTTCTGGTCTTGAATTCCTTCTTATAGAAACGAAGGCGCAAAACAAGCTTCAGACTAGAAAGCACACATGTCACCTTTTTATTGGACCATTGTAACATATATTCGCTTTTCAGTTACACTCGAGCTCTTAGGTGGTGGGAATAAACATGAAGCAAAATTATTCTTCATTTGTTACTGAAGATCTGGTCCCACCATCAAAAGTCATTTTTTTTGTTACAATAGCCTCAAAATATTCCCCATGCACTCAAAAAGTGTTTCCATGGGAAAACCCAATCAAAAAAATTTGAAAGTATGAAAAGCATATAAAAAATAGAAAACTAGTATATCCACATCAAAACTTATGCCACCATCTTTCAAGTTGAGGAGAAAACAATATTTTTATAATAATTCATCAAAAGCCTAATTTGTACTATTTTTAGGCTATGCATTGTTGTTCTCTTGTCCATTATTCATCATATCCATCATCCTCTTACAAACTTACTCAATATATTTATCCAACCATGTGATGTATTCTTCCTCAGTTGGTCATTTTGTATCTAGAAGCCTCTGCACCTTCACACTATGTTGAGTATTATTAGCATCAATTAAGGCCTTGGCCTTCTTGACAAAAGAATCCATCCTTGTTTCAATTTCCACCATTATATCAATATGTGGATTTAGCATGGTGTAATCGCTTACAATCAATGCCATCTTAGTTGATGTTAGCATCTCTCCCAAATCACACCTCCATTCATTAAACAATTTTAATTCACCCTTTTGATTCAATATCCTAGGCATATGATGCTTCTCCATTTCTTTGAATGCATTTAGCTTGCTCTGGAGCTACATCCCTACCTTCCCATGAAAATTTGTTATTTCATTTACCATTTCAATCACTTGCAGTATTTTAGGGATATTTGTAGGTGCCTTGGGATCTTCTTCCATTTTAAGTATCATTTCCTTTAAAGCACCCACCCTAGTGCTACAATTGCTCCACTATTCTGGAAAGCCTCTTGAACTTGTTAATACTTTATATTTGCTTCATGGATTCTCTTATAACTAACCCATACATCATCATCCCTATTGATCTGTTTGGTCACTCTATATCTTAATACATCCTCAAAAATGTCATTTGCTAGCTTAAAAGTTTCAATTTTGGCCTTCTTGACATTTTCCTTTTTTTCTTTTAACTATTTATTTAGATCATCTATTCTTAAGGCCAAGGTCTCTCGATCCTGTGTAGAAAAATCAAAAGAAGAAGAGGATGGCACAAAGATCTTCTTTACTAATTGATTAGCCTAGAGAGTGGATCTCATTCTATTCATTTCATCTAAGGCCTTGTTATATTCCTTCACCAAGGAATCATACTTCCGATTTATTTGTGTAGTGTCTACACGGAGCATTACAGCATGAGCAATTAATTTAGCAACTTGGACAAGTGTTATATCTATGGCCCTTTTTACCACCAAGGAACCCCATGACCTCTTCAATAGGTCGAGCAACCTCATGCTTTCCAATATTGGGTGCCATGGACCAAATTGCAAGAGTATGCAACTTCGGACTATATCAAGATCCAAACACCTTATCCTCCATATGCTCCATAGATATTGAAGCCCGGGGATCTCTTTTTATAACATCAAGTGCAATAGCCAAAGTGATAATGTTTCTTGGTAACAACATTAGTTCACTATCTGCAACAATTTTCCTTGCTTCAACAAGGGTGATAGCTGCAATCTCAGCCTTGATCTTCTCCTCCTTTTCCTTCTCAGCCTCTTCTTGTTGAGGAGGCTCAACACTAGCCCTAGCTTGTTCAAAACTTTATTTTATCTCCTCGCTCCTTTGTTGAATCGTGAATTCCTGAAATTCCTTAGATTGTACAAACTTATCATCTGCAAGGAACTCATTACAATCCTTAATCCTAGGATCATCATCACTCTTCTCATCATAGTGCCACTAGATCATCTTATATTGGGGAACCTCATAATTAGTAGTATCTTCAATATCAGGGGGAGGGAATTTCTTCTCCACCTCCCCATCATCAGGCACATGTTCAGCCATTTTCTCTACCTCAATCTCTTGGACATTCTCCTTTTGTACATCTACGGGTTGTTCTGGAATATCCATAGCTTGAGGCTATTGTGCTAAGAGAGCTTGCACTCTCTCAGCAGCCTCTTTCACCTTTGCTTTGAAGTCACCATTTTGATAATCCCTCAACTTCACAAAATCTCTTTCAAAAGGATCTTCAATGTCATCATAAGGATTTACATAGAAGGAATTCCTCCTCTTAATTCTCTCTTCAATATCCATTATGAATATCCATTCCCTATTTTTGGATATAATAGCCTCATCACTTGGCAAGTTCCTCAATACATCATCTAAGTATAAGAACTGATGACCAATCCTAGATAAACTTTTATCCCTTCTCTTTGTAGAAACAAAACCCTCTGGGTCAAAAACCCTAACCTCATCAATAGGTAGTTTGAGGTTATTCACCATGATTCCAAATTTTTCATATCCCTCCTGGGCAATAACTACAAAGTAAGCAAAAGAGCATTAAGGGTTTACAATAGTTCCCTTCCTGGGTTTTTTGGACATTTCATAATCCATAAAATTGATTTGCCACATCAACTCCATAAAATCCAATTGGTCAGAAACATACAGAGGCAAGTGGTGTGGTGCCACCTTGGAGCCATAAGCTCTAATCAAAGTATACTCTAAATGTAGAAACCAATTTTCCCAATTATGATGCTTACCTAGCCCCATCACATCCCTTGGACACATAACATGCCTGATTGTTGGGTAAATCCTATGAACAAGTGCCACACCTAAAATCTCCAAAATAACATACCTAATTATATTAGAAAACATTAAATAAGTGGAATTGGGACATTCCTAGTCCCAAATATATGTCCACATTTGGATAGGAAAAAAAATATTTTCATTGTCCCTCATCCTCAATTTCAACTTCCTTTTCCAATTATAATCACCTTCAAACAACAACATATGCATTAATAGAGAATAGTGTGGAAAATTTAGAGGAAGAACCTCCCTCTATAAATTGATGAAATCCTGATGCATTTGATTTGCATGAAAAGAAGCACAATCAAAACCAGTGTTCCAATTGTGGCCCTATATATCTGTAGCCATTACCAATTGGTCAAGAGCTATCCTTTCCTCAAAACTTTGAGCTAGAACTTGATTTAGCCAATAATATGTGTTCTTACAATAATCCACAAACTCCTCACATTCAAAGGGCTCAATATCTTTAGGAAAAACTTCTCCTTTCTTTTCTTATGCCAAACCAATAATCTACTTATGTATGCAAATATATTACTCTCATATTCACTTATATAGCTTAACTCAATTGATTTCCACAATACAATTGGGATTCAACCCAAATATTTCTACCATTTTATCCCTTGTTACTTCAAGGATTACATTTCCATCTTCACTTTTGATTTTTTTGTTCGTAAGGTCATAATGTTTGGCTAACTCCATCATTACATCCACCTCTACAAACACATTGGGTACCACCAACATCCCAAGGTTGAGCCCCCATAAGTAACATGCCAGCTTTCTAGAATACTTTATTGTAAAGGCATATGTGAACAACTGCCACCCAGTCTGGAGCTGACCTAACTCTCCAATTTCACTAGTAGTTTCAATTAGTCCGCTTGTCATAGTGACATGGCCCGTGCCTCTCTAACCAATTCATGACCCACCCTCTTTTACTTGTCCAACGACACTTTCCATAAATCTTTCCCAAGATTTCTTTGCACCTCTCGACATCATAGATACAACAAGGGTATTTTGTGTAGGGTTTGTCACTACAGGTGGCTCTAGCTCACCTGAGGATGAAACATCTTGAGTTTTGAGCCTCTCAACCCTCTTATTCTTTGGTTTTCTCTCCGGCCTAATGCTGGATTCACTAGACTCTGGCTCACTCATATTTTCAGGGTGATGGGACTAGGGTTTATAGTTTTCTTAATTGAAAAGACCCACCTGATTTCCTTAAAACCCAAGGTACAAATTATAGAGCAAAATACTCCCAAACCCTCTACAATATATATATCACCCCAATTTAAGATGCTCAACTAAATAAATTATAAGAAAATTATCTCCCAATTCCTCATGATAATTAAGGAAACACAATTCAACACTTTATTCATGAAGAGATACACAATTTTCTTACCTAGGTGAATGATTGACACCAATGGTACTGCAATTTACTCGCTGGAGTTCTTTATATCATTTCTTCAGCTTCTGGTTTTCTTCTCCACTCCTGAACAACTCTGAATGTGGAAGAAACAAATCAACCACCTTGTTTATGACTACGAAGTAGAATGTATCACCATAAATGTATGATAGGAAGCTCACGCGAGCGAACTGACATTTAGCCATTCATATTTAAAACCCAGTCGTGGATCATTGTGTTTTAAAACCACATCAACGGTTCTCCTCCACCTTGCTGCTTTCTTTTTTTCCTTAAATGATGTCTTGAGGATGTTTCCACATTGTCCTTCATGTGGAAGCCATCGCTCATCCTTGATACATTTCATCTTTTACCAGTCCCATCAGTGACATGAACATCCACGTGATTAGATCTCATCTGTTGGATCTAAGACCTCTCCTTGATGATGTTCCTCTTCTCTATCACACATCACTGATTCATGCTTCATTCTTTGAATCACATCAGCGACATGTGATAAGATGATGGAGCAAGATTAAGACACGTGCACCTACACGAAAATCAAAGGCACAAGATACATTGCTCACAAGAGCAATATAGATTAGTGAAAGAAAGTTTGAACAAAAGACCTCATCGCTCATCACCCATTTGAATAGAATAATTGCACAACCACCCATGATGAGCGATAGAACAAACATCAAAGATCCTTGAGGCCATCGTTGATCACCCATTTGAAACTTAAACTTTAAAATGAATCCACAATGAGCAAAAGAGAAAAAATAAAGAGCACCAAAGGCCATCGTGTATCGCTAATCCATATTACAAGACATATGAGTCAATGGTGATACAAGAGATACCCACTATAACATAGTCCATCATGCATCACTAATACAACTTTGAAAGTTCAAAAAAAATCCGTGATGCATGAAATCAAAGAAACACTGCTCATCACTCATCGCTCATTTTGATTTCACAACTTAAAAGCTATCAGTGATGAGCGATACAAGACTTAAATAAAGACAATTTAGCATGTGCCCATAAGTTGTTTTAAGATGGGGGCCTATCTAGGATGACGAACATAAGGCCTCAAGGAATTAGAACATAATATTTTGAAAGGATGTAAAGGCCAAATAAGGTTAACTAATAAACATTAAAAAATATAAGTGTCAGACCTAGGCACACGAAGCTGATAAATTCATGAAATCGAACGACATAAGATGTTTTAATATGACTAGGGATCGGAAATAGGAGGTCAACAATGGATTAGAACCATGGCTAGGACACAAGCTTGAGAGTTATTGAAGAAGGGTTTTAGTTAACATTAAAATCCTATAACAATGATAATAGATAAAACCATAAGCTCATAGGATAGACACATTAAAATTTTGCAGGATGATAAATAGAACCAAAACAAAATTTAGGGGTTCCATTAGGAGGACTGTAATGTCCCCTTCTCAGTAACCACTTTGGAGGATCATTTAGCCTTTATTATTCTCGAAGGATAAAGGTGAAATAAGGGAATAATATTAAATTAATTATTTATAAAGTTATCTAAATAAATTAAATCATTAAAGTAACTTTATTTTTAATTAATTTAATTAAAGTGACAAATAAAAGAATAAATATTGCAAAGTCATTTTATTAATATTTATTAAAGTGACTTAAGTGAAAAATAAAATATTATAATGTCACTTTAAGGAATATTAAAATATTCTTCTAGAAGCTTGGTGAAGATTATTTTTAGATCTTTCTAGAAGTACAAGGAGTTCTTTAAAAAGGCAAGAAGGAGCTCATTTCTCTCATGCTTGAAGTTATTTTCTCTATTCAATAGAGAGATTTTATGAAGCTTATTTGGTCTATGGGTTTGAAGACACTAGGGCACCAATTTCAGTAGTGAAACTATCTACCCTACCTGGAGTTTGTGGAGGTGATCATTAAAATTTCCTACAAGAGAATATTTGGAAAATTTAATGGTCTTTGTGGAGACCAAATTTGATATCATTGTTTAGATTTATGAAGAGGGTTTGAGTTGAAATTGGAGATTCATTTTGAGACCAAGAATTGCAGAAATTTATATCATCTCAAGCTTATTACAACCTTGTTGGAGGTTGAGGGTTTCTTAAATCCTAGGTGTTTGTTTTATCTACATATGGCAGCCTGAATTGAGGGTTTTAATTACTCTATTGTATCCAAATCGTGGCATCTTTATCCACCATTTCACATGCTTGAGGGACAATTTAATTGCATATGATATTCTAGCTCCTTATTATGGATATTGAAGAAGATTCTTGGCCATTTCATGGATGTTGGAGACTTCAGCTATGTGTGGAGATTGGAAATCAGTCTGAGCAACACCTCCATTGCCATGATCATCTAGTCTATGCCAGGTTTCAGGGTTAGATCTTTATTACAACTGTTGGTTAGTTATTTTTCCATTGTAATAAGACTCAGTTGGTTAAGGATTCAAGCTGTTCTCAGTCTATTTATGTCATTGATTCATTCGCCAGTAATTTCTGAGTATGTCACTATTTAATGTCAACTCCTATAAGCACTAGGAGAATCATTGTATCCATCTGAAAGTCATTATCTGATGTATGATAATTCTAATGTCACATTTTGGACTGATAATTTATGTGTATTCAGTCAGATGTATGTTCTAACTTTTAATTTAGAACTGCTATCACAAGCTGATTGTATTTTTCCGAGTCATTGTTGATAGACTAGGTCTGATCTGAAATATATAACCAGTCAACATAGATGCTTAGAGAATTCATGATAATTGTATGTTGTTGATCTATCAGAAGGAATGCAAAGTACTCTTTCTCATAAATTTTATGTAGCAAGCTTAGTTTATGTGGTCTTAGTTGACAAATGTAATATGTCAACTTAAGTATTCATAAAAATTATTGCCCAATTTGGCAAGGGACTTTACAATGAATTTGCTAGATTATTGTTGATTTTCTTTGTTGATTGATATTTCTTGATGGATTCACAAGTTAATGTTCAAATGATGCTTGAATGATTTTATGCTTGAATGAATTGATGCTTGAATGATTTGATGAGTGAATGATTTGTTGCCTGAATGATTTGATGATTGAATAATTTGATGCTTAAATGATAATTATTTGATGCTTGAATGATTTGATGATTGAATTATGAAAGGATTGATCTTTTTTTGCTTTCATGGAAATGATCTCCATATACATATCTTCTTTATGGAAGAGTCACATCCTTTGTCACATCATCCCTACTGTTGATAACATAATTTAATCTAATTGCAAAGTCACATAATTTTCAATTCCCAATTGATTGATTCAATGATTATTGCTAGATGACTTCTAGTTTTGATTGTGTAAGAAACGAAAAGTCATCTAGCAATAATCGATATGGATTGTAGAAATGTGACATATTTAATTGATTGAATGATGTTATGCACGTCCTTGTAAAATGAAATGTTGTCCCTTTTATATCTCAAGTTTGAGGGAGTCACACCTCTTCACCTCTATTGCATTTGAAATAGTCACAACCCTTGATTGCTGCATTTGTAGAATAATAATTTATTTTCAAATTGAGTGATTGATTCCTTCCCAATTGATGATTTCTCCAGAAGGAAAGATATGCCTTTTATATCTTATTATTGAGGGAGTCACAACCTTTCACATTTGAAGGATCCACAACCTTTCACATTAGGAGTCACAATCTTTAACTTTTGAAGGAGTCACAATCTTTCACTTTCGAAGGAGTCACAACCTCTCACATTACAGTCACAATCTTTCAATTTTGAAGGAGTTGCAACCTTTCACATTAGAGTCACAATCTTTCACTTTAGGAGTCACATAATATTTATTCTTAATTGTTTATTCCTTCCCTCTCAAGGAAATGAACTCTCCTTTATACCTTATTGGTGAAAGACTCGCCACCTTTCACCATCATTGAGCTTGGAAGGGTTAGAAACTTTCATCTTTAATCATTGCCATAAAAAGTCTTAATTCAGTTTTAATTAAATCCATAAATATAATCGCTAGCATCTTGGTGCCACCTTTATTTAATATATCTATTTTATAATTTTAAGGGGCTGTGATCATGGTACTTGGTGGGGGCATGGCACAAATGATCCTAGATGATATTTGGTGAGATCATGTTCAATATCTCCGCAGTTTCACTAAACCCACATTAAGCATGATTCGTTATATTGACCTAGATAGGCCTTATTTGGGTGAGATATATGATGGCATCGACTTAATGATTGAGAAATGAAAGTCATTATAAATACAAAAGAGCAACATTCTAAAAAAAAAATTCAAACAACTACACAAAATCATTGGAAAGAGATAGAAAAAAATGACCACTCGGCTACATCTTCTTGCCTTTGCATTGAGTCCCAAATATTATAGTGTTGAGCTCCTTTCTGTGACAACAAGAGTTGCCCCATATAGAGATGGTGAAGTCAGTCAAGGGTTCAAGGTAGCACTTTACAAACTCTTCATTGATCATGACATGTGAGATGCAATGAAGGTTGAGTTCATGGATTTTGCATGCTCCAATGACTTTAGTATTGATACTCTTCGAGATGGGTATAAGGTCGATGCTCATAGTTGGTGCTACTCCCATGGAAAATCATTGACACACATACAACCTCTTGCGATCAAAATTTTATCGCAAGTAAGTTTTATTAAAAAAATATTTTGTCTTTTAAGTTTTATTTATATTTTAATTTTATAATTTAAATTTTATAATTTTGTAACTCTTAACTCTCTAATTTTGTCTTAATAGGTTGCTAGTTCATCTACATCTAAGAGAAATTGGAGCACATACTCCTTCATCCACTCAGTAAAGCGCACTTGACCACACTCAAAAAAGGCGAAGGAGTTGGTGTATGTGCATTCAAACTTGTGGCTCCTTACACAAACAAAGTGGCTACAAGGAATAGGATACAAGTGAGATATCAGGCTAGAGAATACAAAATTAGATGCTTCCACTTCCCACTTTGTTGCACTTGATATTGACGATGAGCCAACTAGTGAGCATGAGAGTGCTAGTGCCAGTGCCAGTGCCAATGAAACTATTTGTGGTTCTTTTAAATCTACCATTACCTACATCATCTAATATGGATGGTGATGATGATATTTTTGAAGACCCATGTGATTTTTTATCAATGATGGTTGATTGTTGACACTTGACATTATTATTTTTTAACTTTAATATATATCATGGCATTCAAGTTTGACAAATATTTCACTATTACTATGGTGGTATATTAATTATATAATATAAGATGCTATGTGTGTTGTAATTTAAACTTAATTACTTCTGCAAATATATTTTTTTGTTTTTTATATGCCTTTTTATGGATGAACCCAACCCCCCAAAAATATTGACTGAACCTATGAACCAAACCCTAGAACTCGAACCCAAACTAGTATCAAGACTAATAACTTAGGTTATAATCATACTACCTATATACATAAAAGGCCTCATAGCCATCTTCAGAGGCCTATATTGCTCTCTAGGTCAATGGATATTTATGAAGCATGTAAGCATGCTCATTGCCTTGGAGTAGATAGTCCTTCATCCTCTCCAAAGACAAAATGAGCCATGGCCAAGACATATGAGGCAAGTGCTACAAGCACAAAAGAAAATTTTGCAAAGCATTGTGACCATTATAATGTGATGGCCATATGGACACAACCTAGTAGAAGCTACATCGAAAAAAGCATCTTTCCAAAATGTTAAAAAGGGTAAGAAAACCACTATGTGTACAATTCATAATGAGGCAAAAGAAATTGAACGTAGTTCAAAGGTTGATTCTAAATTTTCAATTTTCATGCACTACAAAGAGAGTTAGTTTTAATCTTTTGGCACAAGTGGTTGAGATTCAAGTCAATAATGTTAAATTTGATGCACTTTTTGATTCTTGTTCTTAAGCTAACCTTATTTCATAGAATTTGATTAGAAAACTTAGAAGTGAACCTTATCAACACACTAAGCCATATGGATTGGGTTAGACCAAAAATGGTGTTGATTTGTCCATTACATTTCAACATAGGGTGAAGTTTTCTATTAACCATAAATTTGTTGAAGTAGTGGCTTTGGATGTTGTACCTATGTATGTATGTGGAGTTGTGTTTAGTAGCCCCTACAAGTATGAAAAGAATTTTGTGAACTACCTAAGGGCCAAAAAGTACCACTTATGCAAAGGTGGAAAGTGCTTCATGTTGAATTATTACAAGGGAAAGAAGGAGAAAACTAGGGTCCTGAATTTTCAAGTAATAAGAACATTAAGTGGAAATACCCAGATCATTCCTATTGTATGGAAGAAAAAATAATGTTGATATGGTTCCTTCACCAAGTTCAAGCACTTTTGATCTTGCAACACCTTCTAATAGTTGAAGATATAGGTTTTTTCGATCTTGATTAGAATGGTGCAAAGCAAGGTGGAAGCCATGTTATCCACTGAAAGGAGCATCCCTCTTGTTTAGAGCCTTCATAGTTTTTGGTAACAAAGATCCTTCCATATTGAAGAAGTGTGATCAATAAATAGATTAGTCAACTCCATTGTTGAAGGGAATGCAACTAAAAAGACACAAGAAGCAAGGTGCTGGTGTTAATAGTTTGAAATTTGGAGAAAGATGAAGGTTTTGGCAGCTTTGTGCAATATCATCAGTTCAAGCAGGCAGCGGTTTCATCATCGCCAGGGTAGTTTCATAAAAATTTGTGGTTTTGTCACTGTACATAGCTGAAATGGTAGTTAAT
The DNA here is from genome assembly GCA_007115665.2 of Sequoiadendron giganteum. NCBI lineage: Eukaryota > Viridiplantae > Streptophyta > Pinopsida > Cupressales > Cupressaceae > Sequoiadendron > Sequoiadendron giganteum. Next base: position 126,796,267 of record CM021101.1, on the reverse strand, counting down.
CCAAGAACACTTCAAATTCTTCTTGGTTTCGGTTTCTTATGAATTTTGGGATCCCTTATAGGACTATACAAGTTATTCAACATTTGCAAACACCCATCGAGACAGAGAAGAAGGATTTGAGTGGAACAATTTGAATTCTAATAGAATTTGTAGTTTCAATTGACTGTCATAGGCTAAGTAAAATTATGATAGTGTGTTACAAAGTGATTTTGTAAGGCTCTTTGGGAATAAATAAGTTGATTGTGTGTTTCCCAAAAGGTCTAAGGTATTCCCCTTTGAAGATAGTAGAAAAGTAAGTGTTCCATCTACTATTAATGGAGTTTTCTCACAGAATTTAAGTTCTCCAGTGTAAATCCTTGTGTCTTCTATTTTGTGCTATTTGTTACTCTCAATTTCCTTTCAAGTTCATAGTTATTTACTTGTTTAGAAGTGCATTTTATTTAATCTTTCAAAGATATGTATGTGATGACAGCTAGTAAGGCCTAGCTTTCTTTGGTTTAGAGATCATTAAATGTCTAAAATAGAAAGTAACATGAAGAACTAAAACAAAGACATGAATTGGCATAGCTGTAAACTAATAAGAGATCCACTCAAAGTAGCTTCCTACCACATAACTGAAAATGCCTTCTTTTTGGAAAGCAATCGTAGGAGAAAACATAAAAACTTACCTAGAAATGAAAACCACAATATTTTATATTGATTCAATCAAAACAATTTAACATAAATCTTCTGAGTTGTTGCTCATTCAATCAACTACCGTTGCATTTTCCTCACATATTGAGCTTGAGCTCTCTCACACAAACATACACCATTATAACCTCTTGACATGGACAACTCATACAAACACTTCACTAAATCTCCTTATAAATCTAATCTCTCAAGCAGGTGGTTTCAGATTACCACAAACTCATAAGGCAACTTTCTTGAGATTCTTAACTAATTGTTACCATCTGAGTTGCTGCTCATACAAGCATACTACCATTATGACTATTCTTGGAGCTTCTGCTCCTTTTCACAAACTCCATTACATTTGTTCTCCTTGCAACTTACAGAGCTTCAGCTCTTTCTCACAAACACAATTACAAACTTTTGATTTCCTTATAGCTCTTGAGAGTTGGACTCTTCAGAGTACAAAACAAAATTGACTTCATACAATATATAGAGCTAAGCATTTTCGAATGATAGATAAGAGAGAATAATTTAATATATTTCCTTACACCCAGAAAACGTGTGAAGTAAGATGATGTTATAGAGGACAAGCTGGAGAAGTAAATAAAAGTCAATTTGAATCCTTCAAAAAACTATCCCAAAGTTACTCTTTAATGTTGAGGTTGAGTGCATCTACAAAGCATTTAGAGGTGACAGGTATAGCTGTGGTAGTTGGGATTACAATCTCCAACACTTCTAAGAAAATAAGATTTTCATTTCTATTCATTAAAAGCATAGAAAATTATTGATAGAGTACTAAAGAGGTAATGAAAGTATAATAAGTATTTCTCTTGTCATTTGAGATTGATCTATGTACTTTGGTGGCCAGAAAACCAACAAAACTAAGAAGTCCTTGACACAGATATTTTTAGGATATTCAAATTAAAATCTAGTACAAAATCCAGTAAGAATGTTAACCAAGTTGGCACACAAGATGACACATTATGAGCTAATGCCTATGTCAAAGAGAACACCAACAAATTATCCTAATTTATTTGGATGGCAATCAAATGTCTGATAGAGTGGTGACTGCATTCAGATTTAAGTAGAGTGCCAAGTCATCTTAGTACTTTGTGGGAAAAACAAAAGGCAAGAACAAGCAAAATAAAACAACTTCAGTCTAAATTATATACAGAAAATCAAGAAATTAACTCATAGAACATTGACCCAAAAAATTCATATCATATTGAATTTTACAAAAAACATATTTTAAACTTCTTCCATATAGAGCTTCGACTCTTCATATCTTCAATCTTTCTTTTTAAGCATTCATTAGACTGTTCACTAATTTATCCTTCAACTCTTCAGAGTTCTCACATATCTTGACATGCACTTTTCTTCTGCTCTTGAGAGCTGTAAATTATATTTTTCTCACCCTATCTAGCATCTACAACAAACCCGTATATATCTCAAAACTATGACCAAACCTAGTAAATACAATATAAAAGGCAAATAAGGAATGCTAGCAAAAACAAGTTCAAATCATATTAAATAGTCATCCTTCAGACATAAAGAATAGTCCTTCCATCCTAGTTCTCTATCAATGGACATCCACAAACAACGTCATCAAAAGAAGTCAGAAAAACCGTGTTACCACCGAAGAATTTGAAGAGGCCGTGGTGGCCACAGTAACCACCTAGATGGCCAATGGATAGTCCACCATAGTACCATGGCAGTTTTCAAATAGACCGTGGTGGTCGCAGTAATCGCCTAGACACAGTCAATAGAACAACAAACAAAGGCACCATGATACCGTTGATGGTTAGCAGATAGACCGCAGTAGAGTGGTAACGGCTTCGGGCGGACAAAACAGGGAGCGATAGAATTCACTGCGGTACTGCACACAGTTGGAAGGGTAACCGTAGTAGAGAGGTAATAGCTGCCTGGCAGTTACCCGAATTGTCGCAGGCATCATGCGGTTAATGCGCGACAGCGAAGTAACTATTGAAGGAGACCACCGAGCAATCGTCGAATGTGAATGACAAGACCGCGATGATGCGGTAGAATGAGGAAGCAACGATCATGATACCCCGGAGAGGAGACAAAGTCAGTGCGGTAGTGCGGTAGACGTCGCCAAACCGAGAGCAAGACGAACTAAGGGCACGGTTGTGCGTTAAGAGGCCTGATTGGCTAGCGCGGGAGATGGGAGAAATCCCAACACTCCCCCTTTATTACAACTCCCATAGGCTTGAATGCCTAGTCAGCTTCTTTGAAGAACAAAATAGTCAGTGCTAGTGTCATGGTAAATAAATTAGCATACTGCTCCCCCTTAAATTCAATTTCTGCCATCACTATGCTCAAGCAAATTCTAGGAATGCTCTCTCCCAAACAATCTTTAGATTTACTACAAATGTTGCAGCATTTTCCTAATCTTCAATTCTCCTTATTTGACTCAATCTATCTTCTTCAGCTTCAACAATATGAATGCTCTCTTTTCTGAAACTCCTTTTTTTGAATTTTTCAATACCCACCAAGAATCTTTTCTTCTTTTTTCTTTCTACTCTTATTATAGACTGAGCTCTACTATTACATTCATGACTAATCGAGCATGTGCTCATATTTTAACATTCTCAATGTTCCTTTTGCATCATGCAAATTTTCAAACTCTATTATGGCTCCAGCCTTCTTCTACAACTTCACTTCAACAAACTCTTCTTGATCAGCTGTGGCTGTTTTAAATTTATTCCTTTTTCTAAAAATTCACTGAACTTGCTCCCTCCTATCAATTGCATTCTTCAATGAGGTGGTTTCAGATTACCACAAACTGTCTGTAGAAGATTCTTTCAATGACTTAATTTTGATTGTTTTTTTTTACACTTCCCATAGTGGCACATTGTTGGTGCTAGGGAATCCTGTCATTTGTTCCATCTGTTGTCTTCATTTTTACTCATAGAATGTTGTTGCATTTTTGTGTTATTTCTTTCTCCAAAATCTCTTCCTTTCCTTGTTCAATTTCCATTCAATAAAACTTCTCTTCCAGAAATAACTTTTTCATTCTGGCTCATAACTTTCTTTATTCATGAGCTCTCTTTTGTTGAATATTATTAAGAGTTGTGACTCATATTCTTTAGTCCATGACTTCACACTTTACCCAAACATAGTGATCTTTGTTTTTCAAGTCTATAATGCCTCTTTTCTTAGGTAGCTTGCATGACAACTCTAATCAATCCTATCTCCTTGAATTTGGACATATCTAGATCAACAAACTCCATTGATAGTTTTTCTCAACTACAAAATTATCTTTCAATCTTTTCTTCCAATAGCTATGGTTGTGGCCTCTATTTTATCCATTCGTTTAATAACTTCTCTCCAATGCACAAACAAAATTTTATTCCAATCTTCCTAACAACTTCATATGCCTCTGTAATTCAAACATTCTAAAACATTTCAGTGACAGATTCTTGATAGTTGTTGTTGTATAAGACTTTTAAGTTTTGCAAAGGTAGCTTCAGCTACATTCTAAATTTTTATATCTCCTTACTCATGAAACATCTATACTCAAACTTAGAAGCACTTGAGACTTCATCTTGCATACCTCTGTTCTATAATTTCAACAATGTCTTCTCATTTTGCAAAACAATCAAATTTTTTATCACACAAAAATGATACCATCCATTTTACCCTTTCAACTGTTGCGGCAGTTTCTTGTCTTCAATTCTTTAGAACATTAACATGGTACTTTCTATATATTCTCAATTTGAAAGTGTCTTATTGGACATCAATTTATTTTCATTCAAATCATTTTTCTTTCCTTGTGAACATTCATACTTCTAAGAATTTTTATTAATCTTTACATATGAGCACTTGTACAGTCTTTTGAACATACCAGCTAGCTTGTGCCAACCTGAGTCCCTAATCCATCCACACTCTATATTTATGCATTCTAAACTACATTCATTCTTTGACACCTTATTCCAACACGTTTCCTCACAGTGATTTTTCGAACCACAAACCCTGCATGAGTGTAAATCCCAGCACTTTTCTTTGGTCTGTCCTTTTCTATGACAATGAGAACACTCATTACTCTTCATTTCTCTAACAAATTTACCTTCACTTGTAGCAGCAATTCCTTTTCTTGGGATATATCTGAGACCTTCATTCTTCGGCCTCATTGTAGCCTCAATTAGCTCTCTTATTCCTTGTTCATGTTTGCCTAGGCCTTGTCCAGTATAACCCATTATTTTCATGATTTTCAACCCTGTATTCTCTTCACAAAAAACATCATCTTTTGCAGATTCTAACACATTATCACAACTAGCCATATTTGCAAATTCATCAACATGTTCATCTTGACACATTTTATCACCATCTTTTTCAACAAAAACAGAATTTTCAAATGAAATAGACAAATCTATTGTGTCGCATGAGACATCACATACTAAAAGTTTTGTTTTCACACAATCATTACATGCTAAGATTAATTTATCATTTTCTTCTTTCAATTCTATGATTTCCTTCAACTGTAAACAATTTTTCTCTTCTACCCTTTTCAAGAGTTTTCCCAAATCTTTATTCTTTTCCTTTATTTCATCAAACAACTTCATTTTCTATTCAACCTCCTCATTTTTTTCTTAATTTCTTCAAAGGATTTCAACCTTTCTTCTAGCTCTTCATTTCTAGCTTTAACCTTTCTTAATTCTCTCTCAAGATCAACATTTTCTTCTAATAGTAAATATTTGTCTTTCTTCATCTCTTTTATCTTTTCAAAATAGCATACATTGTTCCTTTTAACAATACCCAGCTCATCTTTAAGCACTATTAATTCATCTTCCAAAACATCTTTTGCATATGTCAAATTTTCATTTACTTTCTTAACCCTTTTTCCTACTTTCCCCATTTGTAACAGGAAGTTTTAGCTTACCTCTTTTGAACTTGTTCCAGGGATATAGCAGCTTCGTTGAGCTTTAATCTTCTTCAGCCTCTGTTTTCCACTTTATCAGCAACTGGTTCTGCAATACTTCATTTGTTTTGGAAACTGGTGTTCTACACAGTCTTTTTCTTTAACTCAACTTCTTTTTCCTTATAGGCTTATTCACAGCTTCTCTTATGACTATAACTTCTTCTTTCTGTTTTAAAAGTGCAACACTTCTGGCTCTTCTCAACAATTTTCTCCAAGCATTCTTCTTCTTTTTCTGATGTACACAACCTCCTGTTTTCTTCTTCCTACAACTGGTTATAAAAACACTTCCTAGGCTTCAAACAAACTCTAAATCTCCCTGTCAGCTAAACTGACTTCATTTCTTTTTGCAAACATTCAACACTTTCTGATATTTTCCTCTTTAAGAATGGATTCCTACTTACCCAAAGAATTATACAATTAACAATTTCTTTTCTATTAAATTCACAAAATTCTAAACCCAAACAAGTTCTTCAGACTTTGCAGTCATATTGCTCCTAGACACCTTATGAATTTCTCAAACTAGACAATCACTCCTTCACACAAATTCACCATGAATTTCTACTCCCAGTGAGGCTGACCAACACTACTCTGATACCACTTTGTGGGAAAAACAGAAGGCAAGAACAAGCAAAATAAAACAACTTCAGTCTAAATTATGTACAGAAAATCAAGAAATTAACTCATAGAACATTGACCCAGAAATTTTATATCATATTGAATTTTACAAAAAACATATTTTAAACTTCTTCCATACAGAGCTTTGGCTCTTCATATCTTCAATCTTTCTTTTTAAGCATTCATCAAACTGTCCACTAATTTATCCTTCAACACTTCAGAGTTCTCACATATCTTGACACACACTTTTCTTCGGCTCTTGAGAGCTGTAAATTATCTTTTTCTCACCCTATCTAGCATCTACAACATACCCATATATATCTCAGAACTACAACCAGAACTAGTAAATACAATATTAAAGGAAAATAAGGAATGCCAGCAAAAAAAAGTTCAAATCATATTAAACAGTCGTCCTTCAGACATAAAGAATAGTCCTTCCATCCTAGTTGTCTACCAACGCACATCCATAAACAACGTCATTAAAAGAAGTCAGAAAAACTATGTTACCGCCGAAGAATTTGAAGAGGTCGTGGTGGCCGTGGTAACCACCTAGATGGCCAACAGACGGTCCACCATAGTATCGTGGTGGTTTTGAAACAAACCATGATAACCACCCAGACACGGTCAATGGAACAGGAAACAGAGGCACCGCGATACTGCCAACAGTTAGCAGATAGACCGCAGTAGAGTGGTAATGGCTTCAAGCGGATGAAATAGGGAGTGATAGAAGTCACTGCTGTAGAGCGGTAACAGCTGCCTGGTGGTTAACCACATTGCCGCAGTCATCATGCGGTTAACGCGTAGTAGCGGAGGTAACTGTTGAAGGAGACCACTGAGCAACCGGTGAATGTGAATGACAAGAGCACGGTGATCAAGTAGACTAAGGAAGCAACGATTGCAATACCTCAAAGAGGAGAGAGAGTGGGCATGGTAGCACGGTAGATGCTGCCAAACCGTGAGCAAGACAAATCGAGGGCACGGTTGTGCTGTAAGAGGCCTGATTGGCTGGTGCAGGGGATGGGAGAAATCCCAACAAAGTAAAGCTTAGAGCATCCCAAGTAGCAGGTGAGGAGTGTGCATAGAAGTAGGCAAAAGTAAAATAATATAACATCTGGTACCAACATTCCTACAAGGACCCAGTAAACTGTAAGTTACATGAAGTTTAAGTTGGAGACTCCTGTATTTGAGGAACAGATAGTTAAAAAACTTTCTCTACACTGACCAAGCTTACTATCAACAAAAGAATAGAAAGAGGAGGCATATAGCAAAATATCATGGGGTGGGTGGCTTGTGAATTAGCACGTACAATAGATTTATCATTGCTAGCATTAGCTGAACTGTCTTCTAGTAATGTGTTTAAAAGTTGACACACAGAAGCAAGAATTTGTCTGTAACTGTGATTCTCCCGAGCAGCCACGATAGCCAATATTTTATGTGCTCCACTACCCATCATCCTCAAAGTAGCTCTGCTAACCTCCATGATATTATCAGGTTGCTCTCTAACAAAGCCTAAGTTCAGAACAATCAGAAGGATTACTGTTCCGTGCTATTAACAGATTTTAGATAAATGTTGAATTTTTTTAACAAAATTATGAATAGAAGAGAACATCTTGTTGATGTTAAACTACTAAAACAACTTTAAGTGCATATAACCAAGCTTCTTCAGGCCCTATATCAAAATGTGTGCATTAGCAGTTTCTCGGATAGAAAAACAAAGCCATAAAAGTAATGAAAGAAAGAACCACATGCAAAATCAAGCCAATCATTTAACAAGTAGGAATTAAATGAAAAGAATAAAATGCTATGGATTTATGAAAAATAAATATTGGCTATGCACATTGTAGCAAAGTCTAGCAGTATTTGTTAGGGTAACACTGCATTATCTAAACAGATCACCAAAACTTAAAATATTGTTTGTCATATATTACATGACTAAACAAAAAGCAAAGTGGATAAGCAAGTTACAAGATTTTGAATTTAAAAATTGGTATAAGAAGATCATAAATGATGTTGTAACATATTCCTTATCCTCACAAAATGTATTGTGAATTAGCAATATTTATGGCAAAAATAGTTGCATTTGACGCACACAACTATCAACACAATTTACCATGAATCGATTGGAATGATGCCATTTAAAACCCTTTATATTTATGACACTCCTTAGTCATTTAGCCATTGAACACACTCATATTCCAATCATTAGATATTTTTGAAATAAGCTAGTATATTTTGAAGCACCTAATGAGAACAACGAGAAAGAATCAGAAGTGTGAAATTCAGTCTTCTTGTGATTCCAACCTTGTAAGAAAACAATTCCCAAAGTTAAAGGAATGGACTAACTCAGGCCTTGAAGTTAAGAACCTTATAAAGTCCTAGGCTTGAGGAATTAAGAGGGTATATGGATTGAGGGATTAGGGTTTAAAGGTTGAGAATTGAGGGTTAATGGATTAAGAGGGTATAGGGGTTGAGGGATTAGGGTTTAAGGGTTGAGTGATTAGGGTTTAAGGGTTGAGGGTTGAGGGTTGACGGATTAAGAGGGTATAGGGGCTGAGAGATTACGGTTTAAGGGTTGATGGTTGATATTTGAGGGTTGATAGACTAAGACAATATGGGGTTGAGGGATTAAGGTTTAAGGGTTGAGGGTTTAGGGTTGAGGGATTAAGAGGGTATAGGGATTGAGGGATTAGGGTTTTAGGGTTGAGGATTGAGGGTTGAGGGATTAAGAGGGTATAGGGGATGATGGATTAAGGTTTAAGGGTTGAGGGATTAGGCTTTAAGGGTTGATGGATTAAGAGAGTATAGGAGTTGAGGGAATAGCGTTTAAGGGTCGATGGATTAGGGTTTAAGGGTTCAAGATTGAAGGTTGAGGGATTAAGAGGGTATAGGTGTTGAGGGATTAGGGTTTAAGGGTTGAGGGATTAGGGTTAAAGGGTTGAGGGATTAAGAGGGTATAGCAGTTGCGGGATTAGGGTTTAATGGTTGAGGGATTAGGGTTTAAGGGTTCAGGATTGAGGGTTGAGGGATTAAGAGGGTATAGGGGTTGAGGGATTAGGGTTTAAGGGTTGAGGGGGTTTAAGGGTTGAGGGATTAAGAGGGTATAGGGGTTGAGGGATTAGGGTTTAAGGGTTGAGGGTTTAGGGTTGAGGGATTATGAGGGTATAGGGGTTGAGGGATTAGGGTTTAAGGGTTGAGGAATTAAAAGGTTATAGGGGTTGAGGGATTAGGGTTTAACGGTTGACAGTTGAGAGTTGAGGGATTAAGAGGGTATAGGGATTGAGGGATTAGGGTTTAAGGGTTCAGGATTGAGGGTTGAGGGATTAAGAGGGTATGGGGGTTGAGGGATTAAGGTTTAAGGGTTAAGGGATTAGGGTTTAAGGCTTCAGGGATTAAGAGGGTATAGGGGTTCATGGATTAGGGTTTAAGGGTTGAGGGTTGAGGGTTGAGGGATTAAGAGGGTATAGGAATTGAGGGATTAGGGTTTAAGGGTTGAGAATTAAGGGTTGATGGATTAAGAGGGTATAGGGGTTGAGCGATTAGGGTTTAAGGGTTGAGGGATTAGGGTTTAATGGTTGAGGGTTGAGGGTTGACGGATTAAGAGGGTATAGGGGTTGAGGGATTAGGGTTTAAGGGTTGAGGGTTGAGGGATTAATAACGTATAGGGGTTGAGGGATTAGGGTTTAAGGGTTGAGGGTTGAGGGTTGAGGGATTGAGAGGGTATAGGGATTGAGGGATTAGGGTTTAAGGGTTGAGTATTGAGGGTTGAGGGATTAAGAGGGTATAGGGGTTGAGGGATCAGGGTTTAAGGGTTGAGGCTTCAGGGTTGATAGATTAAAATGGTATAGGGATTGAGGGATTAGGGTTTAAG